>CM051266.1:59228355-59615855 GCA_027921565.1 Artemia sinica | reverse complement strand
TTTATGAAATTATGGGGAGGTTTTTCTAAATTGGGTTATTAGTATTCAAAGTAAGTGGGAAAATTATAACGAGGGGGGGTAGTGGATCTGTGGTTTTATTTATTGAAAGTTTAAATGTTAATATATGTAGATTTAAAAAGGATTTTATTGTAAGAGGTGGGCATGGGGGTAGGGCTATAGTTTTAAAATATCATTCAGATTTAGAGGGGTGTAAGGGGATACAACGAATCTGTTTCGATACGAGGCTACAGTGTTTCAAGTATGCATTTTTAATTGCCACATACAGACCTCTTCAAATAGATGCATCTAGGAAAAAGTTGGATGAAATGGCAATTAATGGTAGGGAGGGGTTCAAAGTTCCCCAAAGTAGATTTTAATTGTTTAAATGGTCAATTTCCCGTGAAACTAAAAGGAATAGATATTTTTGAGCGGGCTAATGCACATTTAAAGATTGGTGTCACGGTGTTACAGTATAAAACCGAATTTGAGGAGGGCCAGCGTTCCGATAAGAAGGGTATATGATTTCCAGTCCGGGCTCCTTCAATTGAATCAGTAGAACATTGGGTGTGGCTTCTATACACCCCACCCACAGACTCCGATTCAATTGGTCATTTTAATCCAATTACCGATATTAGTAGGGTTTTGGGGGAGGGTAAGAAACATGAGGCACGTTATTCCTGTCCAACATGCCTCTCAAGATTTCGCTCTGATTTAAAGTTAAAGCATCACATGAAACAATGTAAACGTCATGGATACCAGGCTGTGGGGACGGTAAGCGGAGATAGAGCGATCTTACGTTTTAAAAATTTCCAAAACACGCTCCTGCAGAGCAATAAGATCGCTTTGGACTGCGAAGCTAAACTGACACCCGTGTGCGATCCGTCAAATTCAAATCGTGTTAAAATACATGAAGCCATAGGGGTCTCTAACGCTCATGCGCAACGAGATTCCAATAATACCATACAAGTGCTGGATGTAGTTGAGATGTTGGGTGACGGTGAAGACTGCATGCGCTCGGCATTGGTCAGTCTAATCAAAACAGCGTCGGTGCAATTTCGCGCCTTCGTTACACAAACTATCCTATGCTCCTATCACCAGATGACATAATGACCATTAAAAATCGTAAAATGTGTTGGGTTTGCAAGGGAGAATTTGATGATGGTGTTGGGAATGGAGGGAGGAGGAAGGTGATCGACCGTGATCATTTGTGGTAGGAAATTACATTGGGAGGGAGTAACTTTAGGGGGTAGCCCATCAGTCATGCAATTTAAACGTTAGACAACAATATTTCGTACCTGTTTTTATACACAATTCCAGTTACGACTTAAAGTTTGTTCTACCGGCGTTGGCCCGCATTGCCAAGGGTGGAGTTGTAGATGACGCATGGATAGATGGTTCTTTTTCATATAACATCATACCCAAATCATCGGAGAAGCTACTGCTGCTAGAATTCATGTGGAAAACAGTTGACAAGGGTAACACGTGCCTGAATAAGATCCGTTTTTTAGACTCTTTCAGCTTCTTCCCCAAATCTTTAAGTCAATTGATTCAGGTACAGAAAAGTGACAATTTTGATAGCTTCCCCCCTCCTCAAACAGCGCTTCCCCGATGATGAAATGTATGATTTATTAACGTGTAAGGGTATATATCCATATGATTATTACAACTCTGGCTCGAGTCTAGATGAGGTGTCACTACCGCCCATTGAAGCTTTTTACAATTCTCTTACTGAGAGTGAGTGCACCACTAGCGACTACGAATTTGCTAAGAGGGTTTTGGGCAAAGGGTGGATGTAAAAATGGGTGGGATTATTGTAACTATACTTGGCCAGTGACGTACTCACTCTTCTGGACATTGTGTGCAAAAATACGGATAAAATCTATGGGGAATTTGGGTTGGATTTAGGTTATTATTTTTCCACTCCTCATTTGGTGATGGACTTGATGCTTAAAATCAGCAAAGAAGAAATAGGTCTGATGGCCGATGTGGATCAGCATCTGTTTGTAGAGAGATCAATGAGGGGTGGGTATGTTTTTCACGGGGATCGTATCATGAAAACTGATCCGAATGGACAGCACACCGATGAAAAGTCGAACGCAGTTTTTTTTGGATATGAACTCTCTTTACCCATCGGCAATGTCTCACTACTGTTTGCCGTGTGGCAATTATAAATGGCTTGACAATCCGTGTGCTTCGAATTTCCCCGATATTGCCAGTGTTGAGGAGAATGGGGCACAGGGATGGTTTTTTGAAATTGACGTTGAAATACCCATGGAAATCCATGACTCGGTAAAAGACTTTTTTTTTCGTGCATAAATAGACCGGTGGGTAGGGACTCTCTGAGCCCCTACAATTTATCATTAGTAGAGGATGGGAGTATGCACTGGGTACCTTCAAAACAAAAACTAATTGCCGACCTCAACCCGAAACAGAATATCGCGTTGTTCATCACGTGCTATTGAAATGGATGGTATCCAATGGTTTCAAGGTCACAAAGATTCATAGAGCCCTCCAATTTGATCAAAAGCCTTACATGGAAACGTTTATTGACACCTTTGTCAGTAAGCGTTCGCAAGCGAAAACAAAAGTTGAAAAAGTAGTCTATAAACTCATTTTGAACTCAGCTTTCGGTAAAATGCGCAAAAGCGTACGAAACAGAAGTCGATGTGACATTGTAACCAACCCCAAAGATTGTACTCGAATCATTGCGGATCCAAACTTCACATCGTTCACAATCATAGACTCTGATATGGTGATCCTACACCGTAAGAAAAGAAACATTGTTTTAAATAAAAATATTGCAGGGGGGAGTGCAATAACTGAAATATCCAAGAAACTCATGTTGTCATTTTATTATAATGTATGCAAGGTACTGTGGCCGATTGAGGGACAAGTTCAAGTGTATTACGGGGACACTGATTCACTCCTGTTAAAAGTCAAAACTGAAAATCTATTGAATGATTTGGAAAATGGCGAGTACATTAGCTCACGAATGGACTACACTAATTGGGACGAATCCCTCTACACAGAGCTAGTGAAACGCCAGGCCCCAAATCAATTGTTAATGCTAAAATCTGAAACGGGTAGCAATCTGATATCCAGTGGTGTGTTTCCTGGTCCGAAGGTATACTGTGTGGAAACGCACAACAAGGATATCAAACAAGTTTGCAAGGGGGTACCTACACACTTTGTAAAAAATAATTTCGACATGAGTGTGTATAGAAACTGTGTGGAACGTAGTTTAGTGCCAAGGGCGAAAGTCATGGCGATTCGCTCTTTACAATTTAAAAACTACACAGTTAGAGCTGAGAAAAACGCCATGTCAGCCATATCAGACAAAGTCTATGTACTTGAGGATGGTGTGAAGGTACTACCACACGGTCATTATTTAATTTCAGACAAAGTTGAATGTATAGAGTACAGAAACAACTCGGTCTAGAAAAATTAACTTAAATTCATTTAAAAAAAAAGAAATATAATTGGTGGGAGGGTTTTTTGGGTAATTGAGTGTTTTTTAAATTCTTTTTAATTCTTTTTTTTCTATATCACAAACAATTTTCAATGTGTGTGCAAGGCAGATCAATTTCCACTATTTAATGCCTCCGGTCCGGCCCGTCACAGCGAGCCCCCGCTTCCCGTCCCGCGGCGCTTCCCACGGCACTTCCCGGCCCGCCGCTGCGGTCGCCCCTCGGGGGGGGGGGGGATCCCATACCAAATGCTGTAAATAAAAGTGTTTGATATTATTTCAAGTGCTTTATTCTAATAAATGTTGTATTTTTTCTATAAATAAAAAAAAGTGTATTTATTTAAGTGTTTTTTTTATCTCTGTGCCTATGTAAATGTTGTATTTTTTATTATAAATAAATTAAAAAAATGTATTTTTTCATGTTTAATGTGCTTTCATGTTCAATGTATTTTTTTTTAGTATTGTTACTTTTTTATGCATATAATAAAAGAAAAATATGATTCTTTATTCGTCTTCTTCTTCTTGAACGGAGTAGTAGTAGTAGGGAAATTATTTAGTCATTAGACAGCTATAGTCTACAGTTAGTTGTATAGGTGAACTGTTGAAGGGAACATGTATCAATTTAAAACACCATTCAGATCGTTTCTGTGTGGGCCCTCAATGTCAGGCAAAACAACACTCTTAACTAAAATAATTAAAATTGCGATAAAATGTTTGTGGAAAAGCCGAAAAAAATCTACTATTGTTACAGTATTTTGCAGGAGTCATACGATAACATAAAAGCGATTGCCACGATGGGATTGGTGCAGATACAATTCATACAGGGACTTGATGTTTTCAGCATTATTGAACCAAACTTTTGGCTGATCATTGACGATCTGGCTGAATCTATTGAACAATGATCCCAGGAAATGCTACAACTGTTCACTGTTCGCTCTCATCATGAACAGATTTCCGTTACTCTGGTTCTACACAATCTCTTTCATCAGAGCAAATGTATGCGAACACTTGCATTGAATTGCACCTACTATATCATCTACAGAGTTGTTCGTGATTCTATCTCGTTAATAACTCTCAATAAACAAATCTATGCAGGTGCCCCCAAATTTCTGCTCTCAGCATACAATCAGGCAACTAATAAACCCTACGGTTATATCCTATTGGATCTTAATCAAAATACACCGAGGATGTGCGTGTAGTCACAGATATTTTCGACAATGAAATTACAGAATATCTCCCCGTGAACACTAAAAAGACCTATTAGTTGCTATCATGACACTGAAGAAACTACATGAAAATAGACATCTGTTTTCAGTTCTAAGAACTTCAAAACCCCCGCTTAGGAAAGCCGTACTCAAACATGGTATTGACAATGATTTCATTAATCTAATATCTGAACTTTGTTTAAATTTGACCGAGGGTAATGTTCAACTGCAAGAAGTAGTTAAGCAACAGGCAAAGCAACATCGTTCCATTGTACGTACATTGGCCTCTAAAAAGAAAGGAAAGAATTTCAAAAAGAAACGACTTCTTCAGGCGGGGGGTAGCTTTTTCACACTTTTACTGCCAATAAGTGCAGGACTTGTAAACAGTTTTCTCTAGAGAGAGAGAGAGAGAGAAATGGCAAACCCTATAAATTGACTCCTATAGAACTCGCTCTCTCACCCGTGGAACACTTTGAGAACAATCTGAGTAAATTCCTTGACAATGAGAATATTGAGGATGATAAAAACTGCTTTTACTTCAAGATGCACTTCGCCGAGTGGACAAACATAAGCCCTATCGTGTGAAGGCAACTGCTGCTGGTATTGATCACAAAAAGAATCATCTCCTCAGGATTCTGCTGCTGGAACACAATTAAAGAAGGAGGAATTGGATTCAATTGTATTGAAAATTGGAAATCTAATGCCCCATTCATATCGTGAACAAAGAAAACGACTTATAACCTATCTCATGGAAAGTGGTCAAGATCATATTCAAGTTGAGAGCAATGGGAAAGGGATTATAATTCAGGGCAAGAGCTATAATCTACTTGATTTAATATATGATATGGTTACAAATCGTAAAGGACTATTATCATTTGACGCTCATCTATACAACTTTCTAAATAAATTAAACTTCCCCAAAAGTCTTATTAGCAATAGACAAATTCTAAAAAAAATTAAATGAACATGCATCATCATCATCATCAACACCATTAAAACATGAACATGAAGAAGAAGAAGAAGATTTTAAATCAATCTTGGAAAATACTAGCACACCTAGTGGAAAAAACTTGACAATGGTGGCGAGGAAAAAGCGAAAACGTATCATGTCACCATTCACAACTAGTATACAAAAGGGTAGCAGACGTTACACAACGTGTTTACGTTCAAAATGGTTGAAGTTCTGAAAGGTGTTTATGAAAATATTGGTGAGGCGGGGAGTTTAAGTTCCCCCACCACTCTTTCCAAAGTCACTGGTGTTCACACTAAAAGTGTACAAGACTATCTACAAAATGAGTCAAGTTACACTTTGCATAGAAATCATAGACTTCGTGCTAATCATATCGAAAAACTAAAGCCTTTTACCCATTGCATATAACGCAAGCAGATCTCCTGACTCTAGATGAGATTCAACGACGTCACAATACACCGTACAAGTACATTCTACTTGCAATCAGTGTTTATAGTCGTTATGCATATGCAATTCCATTGCGATCAAAGAGAGGCGTTGAAGTTGCTCAGGGCCATTGAAAGTATTCTCGAACAGGATTCATATAAAAAAATTCAAACGGATCGCGGTAGTGAATTTGTTAATCCCCATGTTGCAAAAGTACTAGTGAAATATAGTACACTGCTCTATCATAGTCATAGTCCTATAAAGGCTGCATTGGCCGAACGATTGATAAGAACTATTTGACTTTTAATTTCAAGATATTGTTCATTGAAAAATACACCGGCTTTTTATTCATGATTTAGATAAAATCATTTTGATTTATAATCAACCACCTCATCGATCATTGTCCAACTCTACGCCAACGGAAGTTCTCATTCTGATCATGATACAATTGACACCTTTCTTAAACAATATTCCAATGAAACGCTTGTCAAGAAGAAAAATAAATTCAATGTTGGTGATACTGTTCGAATTAATAGAACAACTAATGTTTTTGAAAAGGGGAATTACTTGTGGTCCAGAGAACTTTTTAAAGTGGCAAAAATCCTAGACACTAAACCCATAACTTATCGTCTGAGTGATACCATTGATGAAGAGATTCTCGGCGGCTTTTATGACTATGAACTACAAAAAGTTAAAAATAATAGTGAAATCTATCAAATTGAAAAGATATTAAAGACTCGTACTCGCAGGGGTAAGAAACAGTTACTTGTTCGGTGGCTAGGATACAACTCTGATTTTGATTCTTGGATCAGTGTTGAAGATATTGACAATGCCCAATGATTTCTATGTAACTTTCATGTCCAATGTTTCCGATCCTCTCTACAACGACTTGAATACGACAAGTGATTTTTGGACAAAACTCTCCCCCGCCATCAAATTTGACGGTGCGTATGAAGTGGCTCTTGTCGACTGTATTCTCAAAAATACCTATGACATCCTGAGAAAGGATCGTGTGTATGATATAAAAGTTATACCATTCGATTGGACACTCTTTGTCGACTATGAATGGGTTGAAGCACTTAAATCTAGCGAATATCCACATGCTAAATTGAAATATATTGAACATGATAATATGACAGATTTGTGTCGTACAATCAATAGAAAAATCTCATATCGTAGGAATGGTAAATTCCATTTTAATTATTCATTGGAACATGATAGGATTTACATTACCTCACCTGTTGACACTGAAATAATTATTCTCAATGATAATCTGAGAGACGTTCTTGGCTTTAAACAGAATACGATCAATGGGAAAAATGCTGGCGCCGTTTACGGGATGGATCAAGTTATTTTTGCCGATTATCCACTTGCTTTCGCCTCGGACTGTTGCATATTTCTCTATGCATCCTTTGTGGAAACATCGAGAGTTGGTAATTCAAATGTCCCCCTCCTACGTGTTCTTGAACAAAAAACAACTCATGAACTTGTTCATCACTATAATATAAAGCATCTTCAGTATGTTCCTGTAAACACTTCGTATTTGGAACTCTGTCAGTTAACACTAAGAAGTGAATTGGGTGATCCTCTAGCAATAACAAAAGGCTTAGCAGTGATTACATGTCATTTTCAACCCATTGTCGGCGACAGCACAATCACCTAAAATGAACAATAGAAGAATTCCATTTGTCTGTCCCGATATCGGTTGCTATGTTGGTGCTTTGAGTCCACGTCAAATAGGCAATGGATTGGACTACTACAATGGGCTACTACAGTGTCTGGTTATGGTCTTGGTAGCTGGTTTGCTAGGCTATTTCGTTCTGCACTACCCCTTGCCAGAAAATATCTTGTGCCTGCTGCATCAAATTTTGCTGCCTCCACACTACAGGACTGGGGGTCAGGCAAGAAATTCAAGAAGAGTGTTAAGGAAAATATTAGATCTTCAGCAAGAGCCGTTGGTGAGCAATTAAAATCTCGACAAAATGGGGAGGGATTGAAAAGGATGCGTGCACGTCATTCACTCATCAGTCTCCACCCAGGCGGGAAGCGAAGGACATCAACAAGGACTTTGAGGAATAAAACAAGGAAGACCAATAAGCAGAAGAAGAAGAAAAAGATTGTCAGATCAAAGAAGGATTCCTTCTCTTAAGATGACATATCTCCCCCACAAGGAAGCATATCCATCAATTAGTTCCTCATTCAATCTATTCAATGCTGAAAATGTTGATGTCACTGTCAAGTATGGCTACTATGAACAATTTCATCCCAACAACAACCCCTCTTGGAAAATATACACTTTCATATATTTTCCAATGAAGACTATTTCATTGATTTGTCATCAACATTTATGGATTAAATGTGTTGCGGCGAAGAAAAAGTCAGATAATACAACTCCAAATGCTGGCGATGGTCTCTCCAACGAGAACTGTATTCTACACAACCTATTCAAACAAATTAATGCATTTATTAATGGAACATTGGTGAGCACTAGCAATAATATATCAAACTATGCAAGCTACATACAGTTTATGATGATGACACCAAAATACAAGGAGTTGAGAGGACAATCATTGGGCTATGAATATCGATCAGGTGTTGATACTGACGGCGATTTGACTACTGCAGTGACCCAGAAGTATCATCTGGTTGGGAAATTAAATCATGAGATATTCAATATATCCCAATGGCTACCCCCCAATGTCAAGATTCACATAAAGTTACAGCTGGCCCCATCAAATTTCATTTTGAGAAAAACACTTCCTGCGGGCACAGGGATGGTTTTTTGAAATTGACGTTGAAATACCCATGGAAATCCATGACTCGGTATAAGACTTTTTTTTTCCGTGCATAAATAGACCGGTGGGTAGGGACTCTCTGAGCCCCTACAATTTATCATTAGTAGAGGATGGGAGTATGCACTGGGTACCTTCAAAACAAAAACTAATTGCCGACCTCAACCCGAAACAGAATATCGTTGTTCATCACGTGCTATTGAAATGGATGGTATCCAATGTTTTCAAGGTCACAAAGATTCATAGAGCCCTCCAATTTGATCAAAAGCCTTACATGAAAACATTTATTGACACCTTTGTCAGTAAGCGTTCATAAGCGAAAACAAAAGTTGAAAAAGAAGTCTATAAACTCATTTTGAACTCAGCTTTCGGTAAAATGTGCGAGAGCGTACGAAACAGAAGTCGATGTGACATTGTAACCAACCCCAAAGATTGTGCTCGAATCATTGCGGATCCAAACTTCACATCGTTCACAATCATAGACTCTGATATGGTGCTCTTACACCGTAAGAAAAGAAACATTGTTTTAAATAAAAATATTGCAGGGGGGAGTGCAATAACTGAAATATCCAAGAAACTCATGTTGTCATTTTATTATAATGTATGCAAGGTACTGTGGCCGATTGAAGGACAAGTTCAAGTGTATTACGGGGACACTGATTCACTCCTGTTAAAAGTCAAAACTGAAAATCTACTGAATGATTTGGAAAATGGCGAGTACATTAGCTCACGAATGGACTACACTAATTGGGACGAATCCCTCTACCCAGAGCTAGTGAAACGCCAGGCCCCAAATCAATTGTTAATGCTAAAATCTGAAACGGCTAGCAATCTGATATCCAGTGGTGTGTTTCCTGGTCCGAAGGTATACTGTGTGGAAACGCACAACAAGGATATCAAACAAGTTTGCAAGGGGGTACCTACACACTTTGTAAAAAATAATTTCGACATGAGTGTGTATAGAAACTTTATGGAACGTAGTTTAGTGCCAAGGGCGAAAGTCATGGCGATTCGCTCTTTACAATTTAAAAACTACACAATTAGAGTTGAGAAAAACGCCATGTCGGCCATATCGGACAAAGTCTATGTACTTGAGGATGGTGTGAAGGTACTACCACACGGTCATTATTTAATTTCAGACAAAGTTGAATGTATAGAGTACAGAAACAATTCGGTCTAGAAAAATTTACTTAAATTCATTAAAAAAAAGTATAAATTGGGTGGGAGGGTTTTTTGGGTAATTGAGTGTTTTTAAATTCTTTTTAATTCTTTTTTTTTCTATATCACAAACAATTTTCAATGTGTGTGCAAGGCAGATCAATTTTTACTATTTAATGCCCCCGGTCCGGGCCCGTCGCAGCGAGCCCCCGCTTCCCGTCCCGCGGCGCTTCCCACGGCGCTTCTCGGCCCGCCGCAGCGGCCGCCCCCCCGGGGGGGGGGGATCCCATACCAAATGCTGTAAATAAAAGTGTTTGATATTATTTCAAGTGCTTTATTGTAATAAATGTTGTATTTTTTTCTATAAATAAAAAAAAGTGTATTTATTTAAGTGTTTTTTTTTTCTCTGTGCCTATGTAAATGTTGTATTTTTTATTATAAATAAATTTAAGAAAAAAATGTATTTTTTTCATGTATAATGTGCTTTCATGTTCAATGCATTTTTTTTTAGTATTGTTACATTTTTATGCATATAATAAAAGAAAATATGATTCTTTATTCGTCTTCTTCTTCTTGAACGGAGTAGTAGTAGTAGGGAAATTATTTAGTCATTAGACAGCTATAGTCTACAGTTAGTTGTATAGGTGAACTGTTGAAGGGAACATGTATCAATTTAAAACACCATTCAGGTCGTTTCTGTGTGGGCCCTCAATGTCAGGCAAAACAACACTCTTAACTAAAATAATTAAAAATTGCGATAAAATGTTTGTGGAAAAGCCGAAAAAAAATCTACTATTGTTACAGTATTTTGCAGGAGTAATACGATAACATAAAAGCGATTGCCACGATGGGATTGGTGCAGATACAATTCATACAGGGACTTGATGTTTTCAGCATTATTGAACCAAACTCTTGGCTGATCATTGACGATCTGGCTGAATCTATTGAACAATGGTCCCATGAAATGCTACAACTGTTCACTGTTCGCTCTCATCATGAACAGATTTCCGTTACTCTGGTTCTACACAATCTCTTTCATCAGAGCAAATGTATGCGAACACTTGCATTGAATCGCACCTACTATATCATCTACAGAGTTGTTCGTGATTCTAGCTCGTTAATAACTCTCAATAAACAAATCTATGCAGGTGCCCCCAAATTTCTGCTCTCAGCATACAATCAGGAACTAATAAACCCTACGGTTATATCCTATTGGATCTTAATCAAAATACACCCGAAGATGTGCGTGTAGTCACAGATACTTTCGACAATGAAATTACAGTATATCTCCCCGTGAACACTAAAAAGACCTATTAGTTGCTATCATGACACTGAAGAAACTACATGAAAATAGACATCTGTTTTCAGTTCTAAGCACTTCAAAACCCCCGCTTAGAACAGCCGTACTCAAACATTGTATTGACAATGATTTCATTAATCTAATATCTGAACTTTGTTTAAATTTGACCGAGGGTAATGTTCAACTGCAAGAAGTAGTTAAGCAACAGGCAAAGCAACATCGTTCCATTGTACGCACATTGGCCTCTAAAAAGAAAGGAAAAAATTTTAAAAAGAAACGACTTCTTCAGGCGGGGGGTAGCTTTTTCACACTTTTACTGCCAATAAGTGCAGGACTTGTAAACAGTTTTCTCTAGAGAGAGAGAGAGAGAATGGCAAAACCCTATAAATTGACTCCAATAGAACTCGCTCTCTCACCCGTGGAACACTTTGAGAACAATCTGAGTAAATTCCTTGACAATGAGAATATTGAGGATGATAAAAAACTGCTTTTACTTCAAGATGCACTTCGCCGAGTGGAAAAAACATAAGCCCTATAGTGTGAAGGCAACTGCTGCTGGTATTGATCACAAAAAAGAATCATCTCCTCAGGATTCTGCTGCTGGAAACAATTAAAGAAGGAGGAATTGGATTCAATTGTATTGAAAATTGGAAATCTAATGCCCCATTCATATCGTGAACAAAGTAAACGACTTATAACCTATCTCATGGAAAGTGGTCAAGATCATATTCAAGTTGAGAGCAATGGGAAAGGGATTATAATTCAGGGCAAGAGCTATAATCTACTTGATTTAATATATGATATGGTTACAAATCGTAAAGGACTATTATCATTTGACGCTCATCTATACAACTTTCTAAATACATTAAACTTCCCCAAAAGTCTTATTAGCAATAGACAAATTCTAAAAAAATTAAATGAACATGCATCATCATCATCATCAACACCATTAAAAACATGAACATGAAGAAGAAGAAGAAGAAGAAGATTTTAAATCAATCTTGGAAAATACTAGCACACCTAGTGGAAAAAACTTGACAATGGTGGTGAGGAAAAAGCGAAAACGTATCATGTCACCATTCACAACTAGTATACAAAAGGGTAGCAGACGTTACACAACGTGTTTACGTTCAAAATGGTTGAAGTTCTGAAAGGTGTTTATGAAAATATTGGTGAGGCGGGGAGTTTAAGTTCAACCACCACTCTTTCCAAAGTCACTGGTGTTCACACTAAAAGTGTACAAGACTATCTACAAAATGAATCAAGTTACACTTTGCATAGAAATCATAGACTTCGTGCTAATCAATATCGAAAAAACTAAAGCCTTTTACCCATTGCATATAACGCAAGCAGATCTCCTGACTCTAGATGAGATTCAACGACGTCACAATACACCGTACAAGTACATTCTACTTGCAATCAGTGTTTTATAGTCGTTATGCATATGCAATTCCATTGCGATCAAAGAGAGGCATTGAAAGTATTCTCGAACAGGATTCATATAAAAAAAATTCAAACGGATCGCGGTAGTGAATTTGTTAATCCCCATGTTGCAAAAGTACTAGTGAAATATAGTACACTGCTCTATCATAGTCATAGTCCTATAAAGGCTGCATTGGCCGAACGATTGATAAGAACTATTTGACTTTAAATTTCAAGATATTGTACATTGAAAAATACACCGGCTTTTATTCATGATTTAGATAAAATCATGTTGATTTATAATCAACGACCTCATCGATCATTGTCCAACTCTACGCCAACGGAAGTTCATCATTCGATCATGATACAATTGACACCTTTCTTAAACAATATTCCAATGAAACGCTTGTCAAGAAGAAAAATAAATTCAATGTTGGTGATACTGTTCAAATTAATAGAACAACTAATGTTTTTGAAAAGGGGAATTACTTGTAGTCCACAGAACTTTTTAAAGTGGCAAAAATCCTAGACACTAAACCCATAGCTTATCGTCTGCGTGATACCAAAGATGAAGAGATTCTCGGCGGCTTTTATGACTATGAACTATAAAAGTTAAAAATAATAGTGAAATCTATCAAATTGAAAAGATATTAAAGATTCGTACTCGCAGGGGTAAGAAACAGTTACTTGTTCGGTGACTAGGATACTACTCTGATTTTGATTCTTGGGTCGCTGTTGAAGATATTGACAATGCCCAATGATTTCTATGTAACTTTCATGTCCAATGTTTCCGATCCTCTCTACAACGTCTTGAATACGACAAGTGATTTTTGGACAAAACTCTCCCCCGCCATCAAATTTGACGGTGCGTATGAAGTGGCTCTTGTCAACTGTATTCTCAAAAATACCTATGACATCCTGAGAAAGGATCGAGAGTATGATATAAAAGTTATACCATTCGATTGGACACTCTTTGTCGACTATGAATGGGTTGAAGCACTTAAATCTAGCGAATATCCACATGCTAAATTGAAATATATTGAACATGATAATATGACAGATTTGTGTCGTACAATCAATAGAAAAGTCTCATATCGTAGGAATGGTAAATTCCATTTTAATTATTCATTGGAACATGATAGGATTTACATTACCTCACCTGTTGACACTGAAATAATTATTCTCAATGATAATCTGAGAGACGTTCTTGGCTTTAAACAGAATACGATCAATGGGAAAAATGCTGGCGCCGTTTACGGGATGGATCAAGTTATTTTTGCTGTTATCAACTTGCTTTCGCCTCGGACTCTTGCATATTTCTCTATGCATCCTTTGTGGAAACATCGAGAGTTGGTAATTCAAATGTCCCTCTCCTACGTGTTCTTGAACGAAAAACAACTCATGAACTTGTTCATCACTATAATATAAAGCATCTTCAGTATGTTCCTGTAAACACTTCGTATTTGGAACTCTGTCAGTTAACACTAAGAAGTGAATTGGGTGATCCTCTAGCAATAACAAAAGGCTTAGCAGTGATTACATGTCATTTTCAACCCATTGTCGGCGACAGCACAATCACCTAAAATGAACAATAGAAGAATTCCATTTGTCTGTCCCAATATCGATTGCTATGTTGGTGCTTTGAGTCCACGTCAAATAGGCAATGGATTGAACTACTACAAGGGGCTACTACAGTGTCTGGCTATGGTCTTGGTAGCTGGTTTGCTAGGCTATTTCGTTCTGCACTACCCCTTGCCAGAAAATATCTTGTGCCTGCTGCATCAAATTTTGCTGCCTCCACACTACAGGACTGGGGGTCAGGCAAGAATTTCAAGGAGAGTGTTAAGGAAAATATTAGATCTTCAGCAAGAGCCGTTGGTGAGCAATTAAAATCTCGACAAAATGGGGAGGGATTAAAAAGGATGCGTGCACGTCATTCACTCATCAGTCTCCACCCAGGCGGGAAGCGAAGGACATCAACAAGGACTTTGAGGAATAAAACAAGGAAGACCAATAAGCAGAAGAAGAAGAAAAAAAAAGATTGTCAGATCAAAGAAGGATTTCTTCTCTTAAGATGACTTATCTCCCCCACAAGGAAGCATATCCATCAATTAGTTCCTCATTCAATCTATTCAATGCTGAAAATGTTGATGTCACTGTCAAGTATGGCTACTATGAACAATTTCATC
Source organism: Artemia sinica (assembly GCA_027921565.1). Classification (NCBI taxonomy): domain Eukaryota; kingdom Metazoa; phylum Arthropoda; class Branchiopoda; order Anostraca; family Artemiidae; genus Artemia; species Artemia sinica. The sequence goes on along the minus strand of CM051266.1, from coordinate 59,600,927 downwards.
CCCAACAACCCCTCTTGGAAAATATACACTTTCATATATTTTCCAATGAAGACTATTTCATTGATTTGTCATCAACATTTATGGATTTAAATGTTGCGGCGAAGAAAGAAAAAGTCAGATAATACAACTCCAAATGCTGGCGATGGTCTCTCCTACGAGAACTGTACTCTACACAACCTATTCAAACAAATTAATGCATTTATTAATGGAACATTGGTGAGCACTGGCAATAATATATCAAACTATGCAAGCTACATACAATTTATGATGATGACACCAAAGGCATACAAGGAGTTGAGAGGACAATCATTGGGCTATGAATATCGATCAGGTGTTGATACTGACGGCGATTTGACTACTGCAGTGACCCAGGAGTATCATCTGGTTGGGAAATTAAATCATGAGATATTCAATATATCCCAATGGCTACCCCCCAATGTCAAGATTGACATAAAGTTACAGCTGGCCCCATCAAATTTCATTTTGAGAAAAACACTTCCTGCAGCACCCGATGCAGATGTCATTATCACATTGGCAAGTCTCCATGTGCGAAAACAACAGGTTATGAGCTCTGTTGCATTGGCAGTGGAAAAGCTAAGAGCCAATGGCAACAAACATTAAACTTCTTGTCCCCCATACGATCACCAATCAACGCCACATTGCCACCGGCTCTCGTAGCTATAGCGATTCATCATTTATCAATGGAGAAATCCCCTCAAAATTGGCTTTGGCCTTTGTAAAGAGTGGCAGTGCAATTGGATCCTGGACTGAATCCCCCCATGATTTTAATTTTTTCGGTCTATCTAGCCTTGTGTGCAAAGTGAATGGTATTCCAATGTACACTCTATCATTTGACAAAAAATCCTATAGAGCTCTGTACGAGTTGACCATGCAATCCCTAGATCATGACTCTCAAATATTTGGAAATGCAATAACCGATTAAATGTTTTCAAAAAATCCTGGGGTAATTGTTTTGGACTTGTCGGGGACTCAAGATATGAGCATAGTACGAACAGGAAATGTACGTTTAGAGTGTACATTTGCCGATGCTTTGACTGAGAGTATCACGCTAATATCATTGAGTCAATTTGAAACCTATTGGGAAATCACACCCGACGGCAGTGTTCTACTAGACCTAGCACCATGAACACAAACCAAATAATCAACGTATTTAGTATGGATCCATACATGTCCTAGTACAAGTCCTATTGCATACCTTCGGACTTCATTGAAAAAATTCCAAGTGTTAACAATACCTTAATCATTGTTAATAGCAGTCCATCGACTTTGAAGACCGGCCATTGCTATGCATCTTTCAAACAGCGAAGAATATTGAACTTTTTGATCCTCTTGGCCTATCGTATAAATTCTACAGCCATACATCAGCAACTTTATTGAAAGCAGTGGAAAATCATTATTCAAAATCAACGAAAGAGTACAAGATTTAACGACTAAGACATGTGGCTTTCATGCACTACTCTTTTTCATGTTCAGATGTCGTGGCTACACCTACAAGCAGTTTCTCAACATCTACGTTGACTTACCTCGATTGAACGACTTTTTAGTGGAAAATATACTTACAAGCGTATTTAATATTGATTTTAGTGCCCTACGAATAAAATGTTCTAAAAATGTATGTGAAATTGTTTATTAATAAATGATAAAAAAATTTATATACATGATAAAACGACTTTTTCTACTCTTTAGATTTCATCTTCTACTAGGTATAGGTATTTGTCGACAACAACTAGTGTAGGTAGATTATCTGAATTCACAGTGTACTGATCCTGATGTACTGCAATGTCGGGGTCACATTTTCTACAAAAGAGTGTGACTTCACTCTTGTCATATCTCTTTGTATAGTCAATGATACTATTCTCATTCATTGATAGAATTATGTTTCATTTGAAGCAATTTTCACAAACAGTTTTCCTGAACTTGTCGTATTACGTCACAGCCAAATAAAAATTCATAAGACCCTTTTCTACAAAATGAGTTATTCATTCTATCTGAATTCACATCTCTTTGTATACACCAAGGTTTTTTTTTAATTTGTATGGGTCGACAAGTAAAAACAGAAAAAAAAAAAAAAAAACGAACGGAAAAAAAATGCGCTGGACGCGAATGCACATCTTGAATTCACTAGTGTAATGTACTAGCACAATGTCGGGGTCCATTTTCTACAAAAGAGTGTGACTTCACTCTTGTCATATCTCTTTGTATAGTCAATGATACTATTCTCATTCATTCTATAGAATTCACATGTTTCAATTTGCCTATTTGAAGCAATTTCACAAACAGTTTTTCCTCAAGTGTCGAATCACATTCCGTCACAGCCAAATAAAAATCAGTGGGTTTATAATCATAAGACCCATTGTCTTCACAACCATGACGTAGAAACCATATTCTTTTGCTGTTCCAACAGTTGAATCGCTGACCCGGCTCTTCCTCCCAGAACAATCTAAAACCACGACGATACCAATCTCGTAGCAATAAACTAAATCACGGTTAGGATTCTTTCCAATCATACCGGGGTATGTATTCTCCCGCTGATTACATTTATCATAATGGCAATTGGACTATAGGTGGCCTCTACGATAAGAGTCACACACCTCTTCAAGACAGAAATTACAACCTTTAATTTGTACAGCATATTCTCTATGCAATTTACACGGGTTGCATAATCTACACTTTTCATCATACTCATCAATCATCATTGTGCAATTCTCACATGATGACCAGCTGCCCAGTGTGTACATACATAGCGGACATGTATGGAACATTTTTTCATGTGTTGACACTCTCACTGCCACAATAAAACTGAGCTAGCAACAACAAAAAATTGTCTGAGATAGAGAGAGAGAGGAGTAAATCATCCTTGAGCACCATCTTTCTCATGAAAAAAAGTCATAAATTTCTAAACTAATGTTTAAAAGCGTATCCACAATATCATTTTGCCGTGTCGTGATCAATATATCAATATATTGTGTAAATGCATTTGGACCACGACTTAGAAGCTTCATACAATAGTCTAATGATGGAGAATCAGTTTTCATTATATCGACAAGCATTCCCCGAAAAAATATCTTCCTTTGAATAGGCAACTCTAGAAAATCGTCATCTAGAATCAAATGTTTTTCCAAAAATACTAGATTCCTCATAATTCGCTCTTTCTCAAATCTATCCATTTCTTAGAGCCCTAACACTCTCACAACCAACTACAGACTAACCAGAATTTCTTTTTCTACTCTAAAAAATATACGCTAGTCTACTATAGAAAGAAAAATACCTTTGATTTAGAAACAATTTTATTGAACATAATTACAATAATAATATTCACTGATGCATTTTGTTCTCATCAATATATTTCGATAGGACATCTAATGCTGACCAAAGTTTATTTATATGGAGAATATTCACTTTTCCAGCAAAACATAGTTACTCCTCCTGCTTAAACTTGCTTAATGATATCACGTATCTAGCATACATACTGCCCCATTCAAGGCATAGTCTACAGCCAGCGGTTATTTCCACAGCCACATTGGGTACTCGTATATCATTGCTGCTGCTGCCGGTTCCATCATTAATCTCCAATAATGTAAATGCACCACTCGTTTTTTCTCCACTAATATCCTCTCAAATAATAAACTATTCTCTCTGAATTCAATTCTCTTACTAATATGAATTGTAGTGAAAACCATTCCTTTTATTCAAATCTCAACCACAAATCAAGTTATCGTATATTGAACAACCTCTAATGTCTCTGATTGGCTCCTAAAAAATGTCTACGTCTAACGGTACATTCATTGTGCAATTGACAACAATAACAAAAACCTTGGCAGCTTTTCAAAATGTTCGCGTGTAAATACAGTGTCAAAGGCATGGGTTTTTCATGTATAGTTCTTGTGTAATTGTATGTGTAATTAGGATCAGCACCTAGGTTACTACTAACATTATCTTCAACTTGCTTCAACAAATTACAAGGGCTTGATGTAGGACAGTTGCGTGAAAACCAGTTTGGAATTTTTGCATCCGAGCGTTGAAAGGCTGTAAGTCCTGATCATTTTCATGACTATTTTAGTAACAATAGGTCACTACTAAGTTATGACACTCGTCATGCTGATAATTTTGTTCTGTAACATAGAAGTCGAATTGGAACCAGGGCCAGTTCTCCTATTAGATTTTCAGGGCCCCGTGTATGGAACTCCATTCCAGAGAACGTTTGGGTGGCTGAGCACCTTGGGTTAATTAAAAATAATTTGAAAAAATATTTATAAGGAAAATGTTCGTAGTTTATATTTATTTGTTTATTATTGCTATTGTTGTTCCTATTATTATTATTATGGTCAAATGGTTGATGAGAGATTGGTTATTGTTTTTTTATTTTGGTTATATAATTAACTCATTTTTATTTATTTGATCTGATTTTATTATTATTATTTTTTGTTTAGCTAATTACTTTTTTAAATTTAAGTAGCCACACCGTCGCAAGTGCTTTTTTGTATCTTTTTGGAATGGTTATTACTAATATAGCTGTTATGTTTTTTTGGTAAATGAAAAATTCAATTGACCGGAATTAATAATAACATAAATTTCAAACATTCATTTAGAAGCAAAAGTAAAGTTTTGCTTACTAGCAAAATAATACAACATTGGGGAAATTATTGACTTATTGACGAAAAAAAAAAAACAGAAAAAAGTAAAGAAACCTAAGCCTTTATGTCAAAAACTGATTAGTCAAATATTCAAATTTAAAATTTAAAAACTGTTGCAATAGCAAAGGGTACTATGTTTTTTTGTTATTTTTATTAGTAAATATCGTTGATTGCCTCACGTCATATTTAATTTAAAAGAGATAAACAATAAGAGTTTCTGATGGTGATTTAAGGAAGAAAGCTAGGAATACTGGTTAAAAAGCGTGATGTTGTGGTTGCAGCGGCAGCTGCAACCTAGTAAAGAGTGAACCACAGTCCATAGTAACTAAAAGTTAAAAAATGCGTTTTCAAAAAAAACTGTCTAGTGAGATAAAATGTGATGTGACACTGAATCAGGAATGGTAACTATTGTTTCAGTTACTCTTAGAAGTAGTTTATTGCGAAAAGAGATTTATGGTGATTTCGAAAAAGAGCCTTAAACCCCTTCAAAATGGAGTCAAATCGAAACAAAAGTGCACCATTGGAATAATCATGGTTGAAAACCTTTTTTAGGATAATTACAGTTCTCCACCTTGAACACCAAGGAAAATCACTTTTTTTCATCGGTACCACTGATCTGTTTTTCCATTTTTTTTGTTGTTTTTTTTTTCAACAAGCCTAGGACCCTCCTCAATGCCTAGCTCTTTACCCTAAAGTTCATCTCTGTCACAAAATTTTTTTTTTTTAAATAATAAAAAACTTTAGCGTAAAGATCGAGGCGTTGAGGATGGGACAGCCCCTTTCATATACGGAATAATTTCTGTTTGTTTCAAGTTATAATGTCGCTTCTTACTTTCATTAAAAAAAACTTGTTTTTTTTTTTTTTTAATATCATAAAGAAAGATTTAACGGCAATGAAAATTCCTGGGAGGGTGTAAAGAGGAGGGCTTTGAATGAATTGGGATGGAGGATAAGCATGTGTAGCTGTGCCGCCCTCAGCCGGCTTGTTGTTGCAGTGAATTGTTAGTAGTAGTAATAAATAAAAGTAAGTAAACCAACAACACTAGAATTTTCCAATTGAGAAAATATTTCTAATTAAGCTGTAGGGTATGCTCACTTTTGTTACTATTTTAAAAGTTCCAAAAACTATTTTCCAGACTATTGATAATATCGTGATAGTAGGGCACCTTCGTTCTGTAAAAGGCGTGAACCATGAGGGGACCTAGCCCCTGAGGGTCCTTAAATTGAAACGAGGGCACCCTCACACGGGGGTCATAAATACAGATGGAGGGCGAAGAAAACCCCTCTGATACAGACTGAACTGGCCAACCAGTGTGTGTACATGTCCCATCAGCTGCAAACCTTATCTCAGCAGTAGATTAGATTGCATGGTACTGCAGGATACCATCATAAGAGAATCCTCTTCAGGAGGACAACTTTTAAAAGACAAAAGATATAGATGAGGGTGGCAACGGTCCCTGCTAGAAGCCAAGAGGAGTAGCTTGCTGTTACTTCAAGGTCAGCCTAGAAACTTTTCCTCTTTATAGATCATGGTTGGGCAATGAACGAGATCATAAACTACAGCTATTGCGTCCAAAAAAGGCAAACAAGTTATTACATTCGGGACAACCGATGTATTGACAGCCAACAGCGTTGAAAGCCCATGTAGTAAGCATTTTTACCAGTCCATCTCAAACAGAAGATATAGACCAGTTTTGTGTACAAGACTTACAACCAGAATCTTAAACCAAAATATAAAACCTTTGGACACTTGTGAAACCAGGAAAGAAAGACCCTCTGGGTTTGTTCTTCTCCGAAGCAAGATGATGCAAGTGAGATATCATTTGTGTCTCAGACACACATCTACTAGGTAACAGCGAAGAACCGAACGGTGACACAACCTTTCTACTCTATGACAGACAAGATGGAGTGTCCAGGCTAAGAGTCGGCTTTTTACTGACGAAAACACAAAGGCAATACTTAGTGTCCGTGGTGTCTATCTCGGAAAGATTGATGATGATCCAGCTCAAAAGTAAGTTCAGCAGACTTTCTTTAGTGCAAGTCCATGCTCCTAATTCGTCAGAACCGGATGAGGAATCTTAACATTTTTACTCTCAGCTTCAGAGCCTTGTTGACACCATTCCAAAGAAAGATTTGGTTATAGTTCATGGAGAGAATTCAATACCATCTTCGGAAACGACACCGGAAATCAGACAGGCCAAGAGCAGAGGAAAGCGACTCAGTGAATTTCACCGAGATAACTATTTTTTTTTTTTTACAAATACAGTGCCCAAACACCATTGAAAGAGAAAGTCACTTTGTGGTCCTAAGATTGAAGGACTGCCAACAAAATAGATTATATACTGGTTTAGATTATATAGCCGTTCGAAGACAATTTCTAAAGGGGTAACTCATGTTCCTTACTGCATGTTCAAGTGTGCTAAAGACCTAGAAAATCATAAAGATGCAAAGCACATGGATCTTTTAAATAAAAATGGGCACAATATTATCATTTGTGCTGGGATCTGAGATCACTGGAAAAAAATTTCTAGGAAAAGCTAACTATCACAGTAGATCCAGATCCTAAAGTTCTTCAGATGTTTTCAGCATAAACAAATGAGGAGCCATCCCCGCCCCTCTTAAGGTCAGAGGTAGAACCCGCTTTGAAATCCCTCAAGTCCAATAAAGCACAGAAAATAGACGGTACAGAATTAAAATTGCTCAGAGTAGAATCTAACGTCATCATCAATAACATGTTTGCTCAAGACATCCTGCAGAACACAAAATTATAGGCTATACAATACGTGGATACCGTCACAATTAGCAGAGTTGGATCAACTTCACAGGGAGAATAACTGGATGATAAATAAAGGCTGGAGCAGCTCTGTATATTATTGACTTATCATATTTGACTTTCATGTGGTTGGGCAACTGACAATTATGGCGATTAGGCAACTGATAATTAAGGAATTCAGAGACCCAGAAGAATTCAAAACCCACCTTGAGCATAAGCTGTAGGCTATTACTCTTGGGTACAGCATAAGCAAAGGTAATCTTCACCAACAGGTATTTCCCCAAATGTTATCGTCAATAACACCGTCACATTCCTTAAAGATTACCAAATCATAATTAGTCGGTACCCCCTTAAGAATAAACTAAAATTTCTTTTCGCTCCTCATGACCCCAGAGCTATTCAACACCAATCTTGCATCAAGCTATTAGCCAATAGGTAACAAGTTGTTACCTCTCTTGGTCATTTTTTCACGCCACAAAGTGGTAGCATGTCAATTCAAAAAAAAAAAAAAAATTTCTTCATTTTGTCAAGAAAATATTTAATAATATAAATTACAATTAATCCTCGTATAATAGCAAAGATTTGTACCTTTTGCCGTAGGTAAAGAATCATATTTTGCTGCCGCCAAAGCGAGTACAAAAATCTCTAGCCGGTCCTTTTTCCTATGATCAGGCAGATCTGCATTATTGATTCTCCAGGCCACGCTGTGTTTAGTTTGCTCCTCTAAGTGCTGAAACAGAAGAAGTGGCTATTAAGAGTATAGCATGGATAAATATACATTTAGTTAGTTTGGTGTACAGTAAACAAGAATGTTCAGGAATGTTGGAGGGAGGTATAAACGAATCAAGAGCCACTAATTAAAGCTATTAAATTATAGTTCAAATATTTTAACTCTTACGCTAGAGCCATGAAAATGGAAATATATTCATAATATTAGCCAAAAACCAATGTTCCGCAATCAAAACCGAACGGAAATTAATTAAAAATTTCTCTGAAAAAGAAGTTTTCCAAAGAAGTTTAAAGAGAAGATAAACGACCATGACAGATTGATAGAAGAGTTCACGGAGATTTTACATGATATAGCAGGCCCTAATTCTAAGGACGGAGTAAAATATGAGAAAGAAAAGAAAACAATTGTACGAGACAAATATCAACAAAAACAGTAATAACCAAATAAGAACGTCAATTATAAATAAATCAAGGACAAAATAAGAATAAGAAAAAAATTCAAACGAAGCTAGTCCAAGGACAAAATTTGAACAGAAAATAACAAAGCAAATTCATATTCAAGCATACAACATCAACATATTCATACATAAATAAATAAAAATATACATCAGACGAAGCTAATGGACTAGAAGAGGGCCTAGCTCATGACCGGCTACTTTTCTATTGTGTTTTCCAATAGCTTCAGAGATATTTCTGGGTCTGCAATTTTTTTTTTTAATTATAGGTGAATTTCTCGAAAGTGAAAAGTGATTGGAGGGCAACTCATCCCCCCAGCCCCCATCATTCCCCCAAAGACACCCAATAAAAATTGTGAGATACCGATTTGGTTCAGCGTAGTTGATTTCCTGATAGAAAAGATGTTTTGAGGAGGACACTCCCCCACAACCCTCAGGGCAAGGATTTTAAGTTATGCCTGGGGGCATATAACGTTTTTATAGAAGGTGATGTCGTAGAAACTTCAAAAAGGCTAATTCGATTGGAAATTCAAAGGCTCCTGCCCTTTTTAATTGCTGAAAGTGATTGGAGGGCAACTAACCCCCTTCTCACGCCCTCCTTTTTCCCAAACACATCCAGTCAAAATTTTGAGATAGCCATTTTATTAAACGTAGTTTTAAGTTCTGGAAATTAGGTCTTTGAGAATGACAACTGCCCCACAGCCCTCAGGGCGACAGTTGTAAGTTATGCCCTGGGGGATATAAGGTTTTGTATAGACAACATTGTCGTAAAAACTTCAGAAAGGGCTCATTTGATTGGAAATTTAAATGGCTAGTGCCCTGTTTAATAGTCAAAAGTGTTTAAAACGCAACTTACACCCCTTACACGCCCACCATTTCCCCAAACATATCCGATCAAAATTTTTATATAGCCATTTTTGTTCAAATTAGTTGAAAGTTCTGGAAATTATATTTTTGAGCAGGACACTCCCCCCACATTCTTCAAGGACAAGGGTTACAAGTTTTTTCCCTGGGGATATATATGGTTCTTATGGAAGTAATGCTCGAATAAACTTCAGAGAGGACTCATTTGATTGGAAATTGAATGTTCTAGTTAACTTTTTAAGTGTCAAAAGATAATGGAGGGTAAGCAGCTTCCCCCCAAACCCTTTTTTCCCAAATGTATCCAATTAAAATTTTAAGATAGCTATTCTGTTAAAAATGTTTCAAAGATCATATAACAAAACTTACGGTGTCGACATAACCCACTAGGGCCCAGGGGCAGGCGTTTTAAGTTACGCCTCTGGGGCATATATGGGTTTTATGGAAGGGATGCTCGTATTAACTTCAAAGAGGGATAATTTGACTGGAAATTAAAAGTTCTAGTTCACTTTTTATGAGTGAAAAGAGATTTGAGGGCACCTAGCCCCTCCCCCCACACCTTTTTTCCTCAAACCCATCGGATAAGACCTTTGAAATAGGTATTTTTTAAATAGTACAAAAATCATATAAAGAAACCTTGGGCCAACACAGCCCCCCAGGGCCCGAGGGAAGGTGTTGCAAGTTATGCTTTGGGGAAATATATGGTTCTTATAAGGGATGCTCGTTAAAAATTCAGAGATGGCTAATTGATTGGAAATTTAAATTTCTAGTTCAGTTTTTAGAGAAGAAAAAACCTTTTTTTCTTCGTTTAAAAGGTTAGTGAATTGAAAAACTTCATGCTAACTAACACTTAAAAGTTAAAAAAAAGTTAGTTAGTAAAGTAAAAAGTTTTAACAAAACTAACAAAACTAGACAAAAACTAACACTAGAAAAAAAAAATTGAAGGGCAACTAGCCCCCCATGCCCCTTTTTCCCCATATGCATCCAATAAAAATTTTTAGATAACCATTAAGTTAGAAATTGCTCAAAAGTCAGATAACAAAGACTCATGTGTCGTCACAACCCCCAAGTGCCCGGGGGCAGGTGTTGTAAGTTATACCCTGGGGCATATATTGTTCGTATGAAAGGGATACTCGTATAAACTTCAGAGAGGGCTCATTTGATTGGATATTGAAAGTACGAGCTCACTTTTTAATTGTCAAAAGAGATCAAAGGGAGATGGCCCCCCCCCTCAAACACCTTCTTTTTCAAAACACATCTGATGAAAATTTGAGATAGACGTTTTGTTAAAAATAGTTCAAAAGTCGGATAATAAAAAATCTGGTGTCAGTAGAACCCCCCAGGGCACAGGGGAAGGCGTTCTAAGTTATGCCCTAAGGGCAAGTGTGGTTTTCATGAAAGGGATGCTCGTATAACTTCATAGAGGGTTCATTTGATTAGAATATGAAATTTATAGTTCACTTTTTCAGAGTCAAGAGAGTCATACTACCCCCTCCCAACGCTTTTTTCCCCAGACCTGTCCACTACAGATTTTGAGTTAGCCAGTGTTTTGGAAATTGTTCAAAAATTAGATAACAAAAACGCCCCCCAGGGCCCAGAGAATAGACTTTGTAAGTGTTCTCCTGGGGGAGTATATGGTTCATATAAAAGGGATGCTCGTATAAACTTCAGAGGGGGTCTTTTGATTGGAAATTGAAAGCTCTTGTTCAACTTTGAATAGTCAAAAGGTATGCGATGGCAACTAGCCCCATCCCCACACACCCTTTTCCCCAAGCCCATCCGAGACCCCATTTTCTTAAAAATAGTTCAAAGGTCAGATAAGAAAGACTCCTGTGTCAGCGGAAGCCCGCCAGGATCCGGAGGCAGGCATTATGAGTAGCACTCTATATAGTTCATATGGAAGGGATGCTCGTATAAACTTCGGAGAGGGTTCATTTGATTGGAAATTGAGAGTTCTTGTTCACTTTTTATGAGTCAAAAGAGATCAGAGGGGAACTTGCCCCCCTCCTCCACGCCCTAAATGCATTAGATAAAATTTGAGATGGACATTTTGTAAAAATAGTTCAAAGTTCTCATAAATAAAAACTCCGGTGTCGACACAGCCCCCGGGGCCGGGGGCAGGTATTGTAAATTATACCCTGGGGACATATATGGTAGTTATAGAAGGGATGCTCGTATAAACTTCTAGAGAGCTCATTTGATTGGAAATTTAAAGTTGTAATTCACTTTTTTAGAGTCAAAGTGATTGGAGGGCAGCTAGCCTCCCCCTATACACTATTTATTTTTTTTACCAGAAGCACTTTTATATAAAAGGGGTCGTCGTATAAACTTGAAAGGGGACCCAATCGATTGGAAATCAAGAGCTCTAGTGCCCTTTTTAAGAGTAAAAAGTGATCAAGGGGCAACTGGAGCAGTATCTTATCAATTACTATCACGCCTACAGGCCTGAGGTATCGTAATATGTACAGTTTAACCGGTACATTGACTTACCAGGGACAGCCACCTATTACTATGAACAATACATGAGTTGCCCGATGGGTTTCTGAGGCTTCACCAATCCTATGCCTGAAGCATGGATATAAAGTGCAGTTTGACGAGCACATTTCAAACAGGATCAAACACGTTATATTTGGAACTAGGGACGAAATTCTGTAATGCAACAAGACGGGTTTACACGATATACAAAATCTGGGTGTAGTTAACGACTAATGTTTTTGAAAAGGGTAATTACTTGTAGCATCAATAGCCAAATTAAACTTCCATTGGTTAAGAAATGCGTAATGGGTACTCAAAGAATGAGGAATGGAATGTATCAATTATAGAAAAAATATGTTCAGATGCGTAATGGATTTGACGCCTACAAGAGACCTTGATACAAGATATTCAATAGCTTAATGGCCTTTATATCATTTTCCGTAAAAGCTAACTCAATTTGCGAAAAACAGAATCAATCTGTTAGGAGTTAGACAATCTCAATTAGTAATCGGATTGTATGAAGGTGGTAAAAAATGGTTAAATTAATTACCAGTCAAAGTAAACCCGAAGGGGTTGTTAACTCATAGCTTATTTATTATAAATTTGGAAGAGCATCAATCTATGGGAATGATTAACGATGGTAAAATGGTCCTGTGAGTTGACCTGGCTTTACTCCCCCGATGTGTTCTGTATAGCACACAAGTACCGTTTGAACAGTGTTGTCTAAATAAAAATATGGTCTAATGTTAAATTATACTAAAAAGTTGTTACTAATACAGATGTAGATGTCAAGAAAAGAATTTTTATCATGAAATTCAGAACAACCCTTTGAAATCCTTGCAATTCAAGTAGTGAGGTGTATATGAGTATGAACCGTCAAGGGTCATAAGCATCAATGACCCTAACCACCAGGGACCTCAAACTCTGAAGGTCCTTTGTACCCGACCTCCAAGGGACCCCCTCCCCAAAAATTATTTGACCCCCTCTCCCCATTTTTTGTTTTTTTTAATTTTTTTTTTTTAACTTTTTATTTTTTTTAATGATATATTTTTTCATCTTTTTTTTACATATCTTAGAATGACATATAATATACATAAAAGATAAGAAAATCACATTTAATATTTTCCAAATTCAAAATAAGAATAATATAGAAATGTTAGTCGAGACTTTTACTATTAGAAAAGTACTGTTTGTAGTAGCACTTTTTTTTATTGGACTAATTTTTTTTTACTTCGAAATTATTCAGCTGTTTTTTACGTATCTTAAAATGACATGAAATATGCTTACGACTTAACAATTGTACTCTATGCTAGCTCAGAGACACGATGCGGCTTTCCCATTGATAAACTATGGTCGGTTATCGATATTACCTAGTTTAACTGCATATATTAAATTGGTATTTTTTACGCAGTAGAACGATAAACACATAAGTCATATCTTAAAAAAAGTGAAGATGGAGCATTTTAAGAAATTGTGTGCCACATGATAGTGTTATTGTGGCATTGAATGCAGACGTGGAGAAGTATTTGAACTATGAAACAAGTACCAGTTGTAGCACTATTGGAAATGCATGCGTGTATTGTTATGACAGTAAGGAATTAAATTTCTTTAGAGTACCAAAAAAAAATCCATTGTGCAAACGGTGGATATGCGAGAGTGAGATATCCAGAGATAATCACACTCAAAGAGAATGCCAACATAAAAATAATAATTGATGAAGAGGGGTATCTTCTTGCTAGTGCTTTTGGTAACATGCTACCTGTTGATAGAACCTATTGTCATCTTTTAGGTATTAGCATTCAAATGAAAGCAAAGCAGAAAAAAAGCATACTCTTCTACTAATTTCACTAACCATATCTTGTCTACGCACCGGAACTGTTACCTGTGTAAAAATAATGTGATAATAGACAGTGAAATTGCCAGAAAAATAAAAAGGACATTGGCAGAAAATATCAGTAAGGAAATGTTAAGATGAATCAATGAAAAACAAACTGTCAGAAAACTTTACTAACATCATTGATAAAAAAAATCAATGAACCAAATAGTACCAAAAGACGAAAAGCATATTGAGCCTGTCAACACACCTGTAAAAATTTGTGTATGACTCAAACCCACACACACAGACAAAGACACACACACAGACACACAAACACACACATATACACACACAAACAAACAAACACACACACAATTCTTTTCTTGACATCTACATCTCTATTAGTAATAACTTTTTAGTATACTATAACGTTAGACCGTATTTTATATTGACAACACTGTTCGAACCGCACTTGTGCAATATAAAGAACATATCGGGGAGTAAAGCCCATTTGATCATCATTAACCATTCCCATAGATTGATGCTCTTTCAAATTTAGAATAAAAAAGCTACGAGTTAACAACCCCTTCGGGATTACCTTAACTAGTAATTAGTTTAACCCTTCTATACTACATTCATACAATCCGATCATCAATTAAGATCATTCTCACTTCTATTATTCAATAAAAAATTTAGATCATTCATAGAGTCCTAATTCGCAAATGCTATACTGTTTTTCGCAAATTGAGTTAACTTTTATGTAAAATGATAAAGAGCCCATTAAGCTATTGAATACCTTGTATCAAGGTCTCAAACCTTGTGTAGGCATCAAATCTATTACGTGTCTGTGTATATTCTTTCTATATTTGATACATTCCATTCCTCATTCTTTAATTACCCGTGACGCATTCTTAACCAAAGGAAGTTTAATTAGGCTATTGAAGCTACAAGTAATTACCCTTTTCAAAAACATTAGTTGTTAAGTACACCCAGATTCTTGTATATCGTCTAAACCCGTCTGGTTGCATTACACAATCTCGTCCCTAGTTCCAAATACAACGTGTTTGATCACTTTTGTACAATGTGCTCGTCAAACTGCATTGCATATCCATGCCTCAGGAGTAGAATTGGTGTTGCCTCAGAAACTTGTCTGGCAACTCATGTATCGTTCATAGTAATAGGTGACTGTACTTGGTAAGTCAATGTACCGGTTAAACTGCACATATATTCATGCCTCAGGCTTGTAGGCGTGATAATAATTGACTACTACTAACTGGCTTCCTCAATTGGAGGCAGTCATTTTGTTAAGTTTAGTTCAAAGATCAAATAAAAAACTTTACGTAAGGTGATTTTGTTAGAAATAGGTCAAACGTCACATACGAAAAACTTGTGTGTCATTATAGCCCCCCCCCCCCTCCCAGGGATGGGGCAGGCGTTGTAAGTATTGCTCTGGGAGCATATATTGTTCTTATGGAAGGTATGCTCGTATAAACTTCAGAGAGGGTTCATTTGAATGGAAATTAAACGTTGTAGTCCATATTCTCAGAGTAAAAAAGATCGGAGGGAAACTAACTCTTCTCGTCCTTCACGCCTTTGGGTGTATCAGATGGACAAACCCATATGATAAAAATTTCAGGTGATCATGTTTTTAAAATAGTTCAATCGTCAGATATTAAAACTCCAGGGTCAACACAAGCCCCTAGGGCCCAGGGACAGACGTTGTAAGTTATACTCAGGGGACATATATGGCTCTTATAGAAGGAATACTCATATAAACTTCAGAGAGGGCTCATTTGATTGAAAATAGAAAGTTCTAGTTCACTTTTAAAGAGTAAAAACAGACCGAAGCTTAATCTCGTCCTCCTACGCCCCTTTTCCCCAAAACTATCCGATAAAAATTTTGAGATAGCAATTTTGCGAAAAAAAGTTCAAACATCAGATAATAAAAAGTCCAAGGTTGACAAAACCCATTTTTTCCCTTTAATATTGTTACTTTGATATCAGTTTTGATACTTTGATGAATATTTGATTTTTTTTAAAGTTTGAATTTGAAATAAAGAATTTTTCAAAACTTGAATTTTTTTGCAATCAAAAATGAACAAAAATAAATGAAAAAAAACTTTCCGAAAAATATGTTTTTTAAAGAAAAGTGAAGGCCATTTAAAACTAAAGCAAGGAACATAGGAATGCCTTTAAAATTCAAACTCAAAACGACCAGAAAATACTATTGAAGAATAAATGAAACCCAAAACGAACAGAAATTAAATAGACGATCATAGTAAAAGCATACAACAATTGATAATAAAGCAAGTAATGCTTAGATTGAATATGAAAATCAAGCTTAAAACGAAAAAAATATTTTCCTATTGATGTATAAATGAAACTTAAAACGAACAGAAATTGAATAAACAATCAATGCAAACAAACACACAATAGATATTAATGTAGATTAATAAATAAATCTTAAAACGAGTGAAACTTAAACTGAACATGCAAATCAAGCTTAAAACGAACAAAAATCACCACAAACAAGACGTGGGGTATGGCCTCCTTCTCTCACTGTAAAAATCTAAAACCTACTAAGTCATTGGCACTTTACTGAAAAGCAATGTTGGGACAAATATTTTCTTCTGCACTTAATATTGAAAATAAAAATTAAAATTATAGTTAAATTTTGAACTGATGAGCTTTTAGTAATTAATATCATTATACATCAAATATTCAGTTTAATTTATTAGCTCTTTTTAAAGTTGTCAAAGACCAGTATAGTTTCCCTACAAACAAGTGATTGAATACTGCCTCCTTTCCTAACTGTAAATAAAAACCGAAAGCCTACTACGTCATTGGCACTTAACTGAAAACGGACTATAAACAAATATTATCGTTTCCAGTTCTTACAGCATTGAAAATAAAGATACAATTACAGTAAAATAAGTTCTTGAACTGATGGATCTTTCAACAATTAATATCATTATACATCAAGTATTCAATTTGATGTTTTTCATACATTCCAAGATTGTTCAAGACGCATATAGTTTTCAGTAAAGTGCCAATGACGCAGTAGGTTTTAGACTTTTACAGTGAGAGAAGGAAGTCAAGCCCAAACTCTTGTTTGGGGTGATATTTGTTCGTTTCAAGCTTGAGTTGTATATTCAATTTAAGTTACACTCGTTTAAAGATTTATTTATTAATTTATATTAATATATATTGTATGTTTGTTTGCATTGATGGTGTATTTAATTTCTGTTCGTTTTGAGTTTCAAGTATACTTCAATAGGAAAATACTTGTTTCGTTTTAAGCTTGATTTTCATATTCAATCCAAGCATTACTCGCTTGAAGATTTATTTATTCATTTATATTATTACTTGTTATATGATTTTGCTATGATTGTATATTTAATTTCTGTTCGATTTGGGTTTTATTTATTCTTTAATATTATTTTTGGTCGTTTTGAGTTTTATTTTGAAAGGTGTTTGTATCTGCAGAGCTTAAGTTTAAAATAGCTTTTACTTTTCTTTGAAAAACTTATCATCAAATACACTCCTAATGAGGATTGTCCGCGGCGATTCTTGGGTATCCCTTTTCGTTAAATTACAATTAAAGTCTCCAGCTATTACACACAACAGCCCTGATTGCTTAACTTTATCAAGACACAAAACTAATTTCTCACACGACAAAGCAAAATGACGCTCAGATTCATCACTGCAAAATCAGTAGGTAAATAAACGTTAATAAATACACACCCTTCAACTCGGAAAGTCAAGAAGTGATCACTTGTTTCAAAGAGGGTAGAGCAAAGGGAAACGCAAATATAAGTCCCGACTAGACATTTGCTTTACAAGCTACTGGGGCTAGGCACACGTAGCTGATTTCTGGAACTGATTTCAGCATCAGTGGACAAACGACAATGGTAACAAGAATTTGTTGAAATAAAAATTATCCCACAAAATTTTCAAAACAAAAAATCATGGACACAAATAGTAAACTGGAGTTTATTTATAGTTGCTTGATTGATCTCAGCTTTGTTCAAAGTTTAGTTCTCAGCTGAGTAGTGGGGTCTTTCACCACAGATACCTCTGGCTGACTATTTATTTGTATCCTTATTTTTTGTGATGATCATGATGAAAATCAGCGCTGATTTTGTAAATCGGGGCTAAAAACTAGAAAGTTTTTAACGCTCAAATCGACGCCCATTTCTTTCAATATTTTAGCTGATTCGGAAATCAGTTCCCAAAATGAGATCCGTGTGCCCAGCCCTTAAATCAATAAATTAACCTAGTCTTTAGTTTTACGAGCTAATGTTGAAGCAAATCAATAGATTAGGCAAGACATTAGGTTTAGAATCCAATGTTAAAGTAAATCAATAAATTAGGCTAGATATTAGTTTTGCAAAATAATGCTGAAGTGAATCAATAAATTAGGTTAGACATTAATTTACATTAGTCTTTTACATCAGTTTTACAAGCTAATGTTGAAGTAAATCAATAAATTAGGCTAGACATTAGTTTTACAAGCTAATGCGGAAGTAAATCAATAAATTAGGCTAGACATTAGTTTTACAAGCTAATGCTGAAGTAAATCAATAAATTAGGCTAGAAATTAGTTTTACAAGCTAATGCGGAAGTAAATCAATAAATTAGGCTAGATATTAGTTTTACATTAGTTTTTCAAGCTGATGTTGAAGTAAATAAGTAATTAAGGCTAGGCATTAGTTTTACAAGCTAATGGTGTAGCAAATCAATAAATTAGGCTAGACATAAGTTTTACATTAGTTTTGCAACCTAATGTTGAAGTGAATCATGAATTAGCTAGAAATTAATTTTACATTAGTTTTTTACACTATTTTACAAGCTAATGTTGAAGTAAATCAATAAATTAAGCCAAACATTGGTTTTATATTAGTTTTGCAAGCTACTGTTGAAGTGAATCAGTAGGCTAAATTAAGCTAGACATTAATTTTACATTATTTTTTAAATTAGTTTCACAAGCTAATGTAGAATTAGATCAATAAATTAGGCTAGACATTAGTTTTGCAAGCTAATGTTGAAGTGAATCAATAACTTAGGCTAGACATTAATTTTACATTAGTTTTTTACATTAGTTTTACAAGCTTTCGTTGAAGTAAATGAATAAATTAGGCTAGACACTAGTTTTACAAGCTAATGCTGAAGTAAATCAATAAATTAGGCTGGTATTAGTTTTACATTAGCTTTGCGAGCTAATGTTGAAGTGAGTCAATAAATTTGCGTAAAATTTAATTTTACATTATTTTTACATTAGTTTTGAATGCTAATGTTGAAGTAAATCAGTAATTAAGGCTAGACATTAGTTTTACAAGCTAATGGTGAAGTAAATAAATAAATTAGGCTAGACATAAGTTTTACATTAGTTTTGCAAGCTAATGTTGAAGTGAATCAATAAATTAGCTAGAAATTAATTTTACATTATTAGTTTTTTACATTATTTTACAAGCTAATGTTGAAGTAAATCAATAATTACGCTAGATATTAGTTTTACAACCTAATGTTGAAGTAAATCAATAAATTAGGCTAGACATTGGTTTTACATTAGTTTTGCAAGCTAATGTTGAAGTTAATCAGAAGGCTAAATTAAGCTAGACATTAATTTTAAATTAGTTTTTAAAATTAGTTTCACAAGCTAATGTAGTATTAAATCAATAAATTAGGCTAGGCATCAATTTTACTTTAGATTTTTACGTTAGTTTTACGAGCTATTGTTGAAGTAAATCAATAAATTAGGCTAGATATTAGTTTAATATTAGTTTTGCATTAGTTTTACAAGCTAATTTTGAAGTAAATTAATAAAACAGGCTAGATATTAGTTTTACATTATTTTTTTACATTAGTTTTACAAGCTAATGTTGACGTAAATCAATAAATTCGGCTAGAAATTAGTTTTACACGCTAACGTTGAGTTATATTAAATATGAAAACCAAAAAGTCTTCTGTATAACTTTTAACATACTTCTCTAAAATGATTTGATGTTTAAAAAGTCATACAGAAGACTATATCATTCTCCATGTTTAAAGGAAATAGAATATTTTTTAGTTAATTTCATTCTTGTGCTCCTGGCCTCCCTCAGACCATTCAGCGTGTCCCCAGGTGGTGATAGGGGAACAGCCAACAGAGATGTAGGGTACCTCCATAGGAGGCACGGATCAAGGGGGGACCTTGTCCCTTGGGGTCCATAATAGAAACAGGGGAACCCTCGCCCGGGGTCTTAAATACAGGTGGAGGAGGAAGAAGGCCCCTCAAATGTAAACTTAAAAGGGCCCACTGGTTTGTCCACAAGTCCCAAGAGTTACAAACCTTTTCCCAGCAATGGGTTAAATTGCATGGCGATGCAGAGCTCCATTACAGAAGGATCCTCTATAAGAGGACAACTGCGGTAGGGTGTAAGATCCAGATTTATGGACAATGGCGTCTAAAAAGGGCTGCCTCGACCCTTTTGGGGTACCTACAAGAATGGGAACCTTGTGGTCAACTTTATTCCACTTGAGGAGTGGTGCCCCTCGAGGAAATTACAGCTTAGTAAAAGACACAACATTCGCACGGGATTCTGACTAATGGACAATTCTTCTGGGCTTGGTATGTTTTATTGGGCGTCTTCAGGCTGAAAAACATCTTCATAGCTAATTCATCTATTATGGGCTGCTTCCCCGCAGTAGCATAATATTTGTAGGCATGAATATATAATGAGTCAGAGGTAATAGGCTTGAGATTGTCTGTGCAGGATTTTGACTCTTGCTAATAGAGGAGCATCACCAAGTGCTGAAAACCATGTTTTAACCAAGATAGGCCAAGGATTGCACAAAGAATCCATTCATGGAGTCTCAGTGACTCCTTGCTGCCTGTTTCTAGGCCAGCTTTAGCACTTCGGTGTAGACTTGAGAAGATATGTGGTCCCTGTCCTGCACTGGTGTCCAGGATCATTGCTTTTCCTGAAGCGAAAATAATTTCAATGATTTAAAGAACATGGAAACTTGAACTTGGAATGTAACGGGGTCAAACAATAACTATCGTATCGACATTTTGACTGACGAATTCAGACGACTCGAACTGGATTTATTAGGAGTCTCAGAAACTCATATCCCAGGGGTAGGACGCATGAATTAAGGTGATTCAAAGTTTGTTTAGTCAGGCTGCAAGGATGGGGTACGAAGACAGGGAGTAGGGCTTAAGATGAATAAGGAAGCTGCTAAGTCTTATTACGGTTGGGAAGGTATCAATAATAGAATGCTAATTGCTCATATTATAACTAAAAAGTTCTAGTACTATAAAAGTTCTAATTCTATCAGTTATAGTACTATACGCCCCTGTAGAACTGACTGATGGAGATACTAGTGACTCAGATGAATTTTATTTACAGTTACAGGAGCAAATAGACAGGTTTCCCTGAATAAATATGATGTTTTTACTGGGAGATTTTAACGCCCAGGTCGGTAGAAGTAGGGATAGATGGTATCCCTATTAGCCTGGCCTGGGTAAATTCACCTGGGTAAATTCGCTTCGGTAAATAGCCTGGGTAAATTCGGTGTCGAAAAAAAAAAACAGTAATGGATAAAGACTTTTGTTATCTTGTAGGTATAACAATCTAGATATAACCAATACGGTGTTTGGTCATAAAATGACTCATAAGTGAGCATGGTATTCATATCATGGTAAGACAGCAAACCTTACTGATTATATTATTGTGAACTGAAGACTGGCAGGATCAATACAAGATACGTGGATATATAGGAGTACCGTTATTGATGTTAAAAGTAAAGATCACTATCTAGTAGCGTCAAGGGTTTATTTAAAGCTGAAATATCGGAAGGGTAACTACCTCCCGGGATGTTTTGATGTTGGTAGAGTCCAGAATGATAATTCTAGAGAAGCTTTCCAGGTATCAATTGAATACTAAACTTAAGAGTCTAAAACTTGATAATGTGGAAGATGGTTGGAATAGTTTCAGAAAAATAATTTGTGAAGTTGCTGAACGTTTCTTAGAGAAGAGAGCTAAAACTGCAGCTAAGAATATTAGTGAAAAAGATTTATGTTTAAAAGAAAGGAAAAAAGACTTGTACAAGAATTATTGGAGTGATATATTATATGAAAGAAAAAGGAATGTATAGAAAATGGAGAAAGCATTAAAATATGAACTAAGGAGGTCTGAAGTGGAGGCAATTGATAAAATTGCCATGGATCTGGAATATGCAGCTAGAAGGTATAAATAGTAAAATATTGTACTGGCATGTTAACAAATTGAAAGGGAGTATTCAATCAGGACTTGGCCCAGTTAAAGATAGGAATGGGGCCACAATTAGTAAAAAGGAAAAAATAAGGAGAGATAGGCCAAACATTTTGATTCTTTCTTAACCGAGATACCATTGCAGGAAAAGACATATTAGAAAGTAGAAAAGTTTGTGATACCTTTGATTTGAAGGAAGATTTGTTTTGTGAGAAGGAATTAGCGACAGTACTAAAAGGATTAAAAAATAATAAGGCTCCCGGTACTTATAGGGTGGTAAATGATTATTTTAAATATGATGACTCCGAGGTTAGAAATAAGTTACTGAAGATTATGAAAATTATTTTTGAAAAAGGGCAAGTACCTAAAGATTTTAGCATTAATTGAGCCACTTTATAAGGAAGGTGATAAAAGTGAGTGTGGTAATTATCGAGGCATTAGTCTGGTCCCTGTAGCCAGTAAATTATTTAGTAATATGATACTTTTTAGACTGAGAGATGCCGTAGACAAAGTTTTAAGAAAAGAACAGTGCGGTTTTAGAAAAGGTAGAGGATCTGTTGACCAAATTTTCACTCTTAGGCTAATAATTGAGAAGTGCCTGTGTTTTCAAACACCTTTGGTCTTCAGTTTTGAAGATTATGAGAAAGCGTTTGATTCTGTTGATAGAACAGATTTAGAAAAGGTTTTATCCTTGTATGGTATACCAGACATACATTAAAGTGATTAGTGCTGTGTACGAGAAAAACACTTCTGCTGCTAAGGTAGGAAATGAGGTTAGCAGCTGGTTTTGTATGAAATCAGGAATTATATATATAAAATATATATATAAATATATATATATATATATATATATATATATATATATATATATATATATATATATATATATATATATATATATATATATATATATATATATATATATATATATATATATATATATATATATATATATATATATATATATATATATGTATATATATATATATATATATATATATATATATATATATATATATATATATATATATATATATATATATATATATATATATATATATATATATATATATATATATATATATATATATATATATTATATATATATATATATATATATATATATATATATATATATATATATATATATATATATATATATATATATATATATATATATATATATATATATATATATATATATATATATATATATATATATATATATATATATATATATATATATATATATATATATATATATATATATATAGAATTCTAGTTCCATAATCCATGCGTTACTATTTTCACTTGGTTGATCAGCTTCTGTCATATGAGTTTACCCACTCTAAAAACAAAAAACAAATACTCACGCCAAGAGAAGGGGCCCATGTTCTGAAAATACACATGGGTACCCTTCCGTGCACATATGTGTTGATACATCCTTTGACTTAGCATGCAAGCCTTTTAAATAATAATGTATCTAGACTAGAGACCAGCATGACCTACTCTTTTGAAATATCACTATCTTAAAACTATAAAATATCTTACTTAGTGAAGAGACACTATCTATATTATAACATTATATATTGTTCCGCGAGCTTGGCATCTTCGAAGCCATGTCCCGTCAATCAGAACACTGTAGGCTTCTATATATGGATTCTCACTGTCACTAACCACAGTTTATATGATTATCCAGTAAGTTTATCGCAGATCATTTCTGGTCTTCGTTCTCGGTACGAACAAAAAGCAACTCCCACTTATTTCTTCACTTATGGATCAGTGTGTTTGCGTCTATCAATGAGAAATGGTTACGAAGTGCATTATTCGTAATAGCGGGTTTCCACTTATTTCCGATTGTTTCGCGTCTGACTTGTCTACCCGTGAAAAGATTTGATGCCGCTTATGTTTATATCTGCAAAAACGTTCTCCGGAGCACTCGCACCCCGGTCTGGGTTTTCATAATGGGTGAGATAGGGAATGATCATACTGGATAATTATATAAACTGTGTCACTAACTGACAGTGATAAGTTAGAAGACAAGTGACGTCACTTGTCTTCTAACCGCAGACACTTTGAGCGTTTTCTTCATATCTTGGCGTCACCACTAGTTTGTTACAGCCACCATGGCAAAAATACGAATTCTTTCTTAAACTTTTGACCTAATTTGATTGTTATTGTGGCCGAAAATGTTAATTTGTCAGTTTTAAGAAGAAAAATAAACTATGTATCTGGTTTCCTTGAGATGCTCTGTCAGGCCACACGACAGGCTTGTCTACATTGATTCTCATTGCCAGTTATGTTATAACCCCAGAGAAATCAAATACCTTTTGTAAACATGCTTGCTATGATGTAGCAGTGGTTTTCCCAAGTAAGTTTTTAGTCCAGAATGAATCCAAAATTCAATGTCTCTTCAACTTAAATGAGTTATAGGCCATCATGTAAAACAAAGCGAGAAGGAAAATGTGAGCAGGATCAGTCCTCTTAAATGTTTTAAAATGGTTTTTGATATAATGATACTGAGTAGCCTAATTTATGCAAACCTTGTGTCAACCAGACATCGGTTTATCCGTTTTTATAAGAACTCCTACCGTGACTTTAATGCAACCCCACAAGTTTTGCCGTTAGCATATGAAGTTACTGATGCCATCGGAAGGTAGTCTCTTTTTGTCTATAAATATGAGGGATAACAAAGGACTGAAATCAAGGAATGAGTTTCACAAAACATTTTTAGCGAGCCTATCTGGCCTTTTCATTCTAATACACTCAAAAGTTTTCCGAGCGGATCCATGAATTACTATTTTCACTTGGTTCATCTGTGTGTTTTATATGAGTTTTACGCTACCCTAAAAACAAAAATGAAATACTCACGCCAATTGAAGGGGCCCTAAGTTCTGATTCAACGCATGGGTATTCTTTCGTGCACTTATGTTTCTTTCCACCCAAGTGTGACACTACGTGTTGAAATTCAATTATTTTACCATCTTCTCTTTTAATTTTAAACGGGCCAATGTAGATGGCCCAGTGCTGGTAAGGAAAGGGTACAAAGGGTGTCACTCTTTTGAATTCCAAAATATCTCCTGAAACAATTATAATTTGGTCAGGTGGTTTTCATTAAAGTTGCAAAAGTTTTAATATATATTCCACAATAACTGATTTTAGACTTGTTTAAAATGGAATATTTTGCATCAGCAACAGAGGTAAAAAAGATAATAAGGGACGCAGAGAGACTGAGATGAACAGAGAGAAAGAGAGAGAGAGCGTCAAAAGACAGCAATGGAAATACAAAGCAGCAACAGTAAGTGAGAGAAGAATGAGAACGAAAATACAGAGACAGAGAAATTGAGAGAGAAAAACACAGAGTAAAAGCCGCAACAGACATGAAACTGTCAAGTCAATACAATAATCCTGAGAAAGTCAATCAGCATAAAGTTTTCTGCAAACTACATATTTCTGGACCTCCACAAGGCGTTCGACAGTGTCGACAGAGAGCTATTAAAGGATGCCCTGGTTAGAATTGGCCTCCCTCATTTGTTTGTGAGGTTGATAGTGAGTATGTATATTTGTGTGAGTGGAATCGTGTTAGTTGGTAACAGGTTTTCTAGTTTTTTAACATTAAGCTGGGTGTAAAACAAGGCAGCACTCTTTCTCCTAAATTGTTTAACATTTTTATAAATGATGTTGTTGATTATCTAGAGAATAGATGGGCTCCGAATGTTAGTCTAGGGACCCATAAACTATCACTACTATTATTTGCAGATGATATTGCCTTGGTGGCTAGCACACCGCAAGATCTGCAGACGCTTTTGAGTCTTATAGATGATTATTTGCAGATGAAAAAACTAAGGCTGAATGTTGAAAAGAGTGAAGTTGTTATTTTTAAAAAAAGGAAAACAAGTGGCGAAGATAATTATAAATTTAAATTAATAATGAGGAACTTAAAGTAAGTAAAAGAATAAAATATTTAGGATTTGTTTTATCGGAAAATGGAAGTTTAAAGAGTCATGTTGATGAATTAATTAATAGAGGTAAAGTGGCCATGTCTGCAATTTTTAGAAATCCGACGATAATGGGAATTAAAAACCTAAAAATGCACAAAAGAATATTTAATACAAAAATTTTACCAGTATTAGAGTATGGAGCGGAGATTTGGGGCGGAGAAGCGGCACACAGAAGTTGGAGTCCCTCCAGCTCCAGTATTATAAAAGACTATTTGGATTACATCAGACAACTCATTCACAGGTTCTGAAAGGTGATATGGGCCTGTTTTCGTTAAAACTACGTAGGTCTATTTTGATGCTTAGATTTTGGTTGAAGATCATTAGGTGCAATGAAGACAGACTAGTAAGTGCTGCTTATTATCAGATGTTGAGCTATGATTCGAAAAGGTCGTGGCCATCCCAAATTAGGTCATTACTAGAAAGTGTGGGAATGGCTTACTTATGGAATGACGGTCTTGGTTCCCCTGATCTACCAACAAATTTAGTATGCCAGGTACGATTTATCTTAGAGGGTCAAGAAATTCAGTATTGGCAAGGGCTGGTTTTAAATTCTGCTACATTGAATCATTATAATCAGGTTAAACCTAGTTTTGGAGAGGAAATTTATTTTAAATTCAATTTACCGGCTATGATTTTATGTCGATGGATTCAGCTTAGGGCGAATTGCCTTCCAATCCAGAGTAGACAAATGGTGTTCGACAGGGGGATAGTACATCCTGATGGTCGGTATGTGTGTCCTCTTTGTAGGGATGAGGACGAAGATTTGGACCATTTTCTCCGAAAGTGCCCGGTGCTCTCTGATTTAAGGGAAAATTACTTACATGGGATTGTTTTGCTGCTTCCAAATATCTTACAAAGTAGTAATCCAACCACAATATTTCGTATAGGTGCGTACATAGAGAAGGGATTAAAAAGAAAGAAATGTTTTTACAATTAATTATTATTAATTATATGGAATTAAAGTTATTTTTTTTTTTGGTATTTTACCAGAAGGTATTTTTCGCTATGTATTCATGTTAATGTGTGTTTGTAATTTGCTCTGTTGTAATTTTTCTATTTTCATATTTTTTGTGTGTATATGGCTCTTGAGTATTTTGAAATACACGATCTATCTATCTATCTATCTATTGAGTCTCAGTTTCTTCTTCCTTCATTGTTTCTTTCTCAATTTTGAAGTTATAAGGTACGCTCAATTTTGAAGTTATCCACGAAGTTTGTGTTTAAATTCAAAGGAGAAAATTTTAAAAATGTGTCCTTTACTCAAAATAGCAAATAACCTATTTCTTTTTACGCTTGTTTAACTTCTACACAAGAGCCCTTGTAAAAACCCTGCAGGGCTGCTCCACCCGAAATTTCCTAGAGGAAAGTTCTCGAGGCCTAAGCCACAGCAGCAATAGTTTCCGAATTTTCAAAAGAATTTTATATTATTCCCAGCGAATAAATTTTCAGAAGTTTAGCTTAGTCAATAGATAAATCTGAAGGCAATAAATAAACAATATGATATAAATATCTTGTCTATCATGCAAAATTTAAAATGTTAGCTTTGTCGTAGTTATTTTTTGGGAAACCTATGTCGCCTTTTTTAACAATTTTTAAGGATATTTCGAAGGTGTAACTCTGTGGATGGATAAAGTATAATCTCAGCTATTGAGTTAATATCAAAATCATGTTATTTAGTTGAAACATGAAGAAAGCAGGGTGGCTGAGCAAAAAAAAAAATTACAGCTGGAAACATATACGTTAAATAAACAACTAAGGCCATAAAAAAAAAATCAATATGCTTTTGAGTACCAGTGTGGTTAAAAGCCCAAGGGTTGATCATTAGACAATAGCTCTCTCTCTCATAAACTTTCAATCTTTCCCACTTGTACAAGATATATTTAGAACGAGAACAAAAAAGTACATTAAAATTATTGAGTAGCCAGTTCATTTAAGGTCTAATAAAATTGTATTCATTGTTTAATAACACTTGATATAATATTAATTATATAATTCATTGTTTTTAACACTTAAAACCCAGCCCTTTCCTTTTCTCTAAACAGAGAACTTACAGAACGTATGGAACATACACATAGTCTAAATTAAAATTTACCTGTTCTTATTTCAGTTTCCCTGATGGGTTGATGAGTATACCAAATGGATACATTATTGTCTGGAATTCTGGGCCCTCTAGTACTGGACCCTCTAGGACCCTCTGGTACTTCTGGGGCCTCGGGTATGAGTCTGTTGCTGTCCTCAAAGTTCCTATTATATTCTGCCACAATCTCACTAAAATTGACTTAGAAGTTAATTGTTAAGAAGCATAAGAACAATGAAAAATGGCACGAGAGTTAAAAGTGAAAAAACAATAAAAGCAATGAAAATACTACAGTATACTATAATCTGACAATAATAAATACAGATTCACTTATACATGAGTAGAGTTCAAAACCCCTATGCTTTCTACCAACATGAGTAAAGTTCAAAACCCCTATGCTTTCGAAAAGCCAGAATAAAATTTGCACTTTACTGAAAAAAATCTTTTAAAAGTTTTAAATTTTTTAACTTAAAGAAATCAAAAATTAATTAAAATTTTAAGGAATAAATTCCACATATGTATATTAAACTGACAATGCACGTTCATTTGAATATTTTTCAGTAAAGTGCAAATTCTATTCTGGCTTTTAGAAAGCATAGCGGCTTTAAACTCTGCTCAAGTTAATTTCTGCTTGTTTTGAGTTAAACTCGCTTATTTATTGTAATATCTGTTTGTTTTGGGTTTCATTCATTTATTTATGCTTATTTGTGGTAGTTGTATGCTTGGTAGATTATTCGATTTTATTTTTGTTCATTTTAGGTTAAATGGAGTTCTTTACTTTTTTTTAGAAAAACTTATTTGTGGAAAAAAAATTTCTTAATTAGTTTATCTTCGTTTTATATAGACATAGTCTTTTTCAGGGAAAAAGAATATAATAGTTTGATTTTTTTCCGTTTTTTTTCTTGAAAATTTATAGTTTGGCCTGGTATTTGTGTGCCGGAAAAACTTTTTCAGTAATTTGGAACAGCATAAACCCTTTTGAACATCATAATACAAATAGTAGTATTTAATTTAATCATATACATCCTTCAGTTAACCTGATACATAAAACTTAATACCATTCTCAAAAAAATATGTATATGCTCTTTCACAGCCTGGACACACTTCCACTCTTATGATTTAGTAAAATTTTAACAGCAGAATGTGTAACAGAAGTAGCTTCGACAGTTTGAGCTTATTACCATCAGTTGTTATTGGTATATTGTTGAAAAGTCTTATTGGCAACCAGTATACGAGAGTAGTAACCTAGGTGCTGATCCGACGGGTGAT
The DNA here is from genome assembly GCA_027921565.1 of Artemia sinica. NCBI lineage: Eukaryota > Metazoa > Arthropoda > Branchiopoda > Anostraca > Artemiidae > Artemia > Artemia sinica. Next base: position 59,571,561 of record CM051266.1, on the reverse strand, counting down.
TGCGTAATATGACTTACCACGGGGCAGTCACCTATGGATATCATGAGTGATTGCGTAATATGACTTACCAGGGTCAGTCACCTATTACTATGAACGGTACATGCCTTACCAGACGGGTTTCTAAGGTAACACCCATTTTTTTGGGGTCAATCGGAGAGAGAGAGCGGTGGTTCTCCACTCCATATACAGTAACTTGATTAGTAATTGGATTCAAATATAAGGAGTAATTTTCATTGTAGTTCATATTAGTAAGAGAATTGAATTCAGAGAGAGAATAGTTTATTTGAGAGGATATTAGTGGAGAAAAAATGAGTGGTGCATTTACATTATTGGAGATTAATGATGGAACCGACAGCAGCAGCAGCAACGATATACGAGTACCCAATGTAGCTGTGGAAATAACCGCTGGCTGTAGACTATGCCTTGAATGGGATAGTATGTATGCTAGAAACGTGATATCATTAAGCAAGTTTAAGCAGGAGGAGCAACTATGTTTTGCTGGAAAAGTGAATATTCTCCATATAAATAAACTTCGGTCAGCATTAGATGTCCTATCGAAATATATTGATGAGAACAAAATGCACCAGTGAATATTATTATTGTAATTATGTTCAATAAAAATGTTTCTAAATCAATGGTATTTTTTTTCTTTCTATAGTAGACTAGCGTATATTTTCTAGAGTACAAAAAGAAATTCTGGTTAGTCTGAAGATGGTTGTGAGAGAGTTAGGACTCTAAAAATGGATAGATTCGAGAAAGAGCGAATCATGAGGAATCTAGTTCTTATGGAAAAACGTTTGATTCTAGATGATGATTTTCTAGAGTTGTCTATTCAAAGGAAGATATTTTCTCGGGGAATGCTTGTTGATATAATGAAAACTGATTCTCCATCATTAAACTATTGTATGAAGCTTCTACGTCGTGGTCCAAATGCATTTACACAATTTATTGATATATTGATCACGACACGGCAAAATGATATTGTGGATATGCTTTTAAACATTAGTTTTGAAATTTAGGACTTTTTTCATGAGAAAGATGGTGATCAAGGATGATTTACTCCTCTCTCTCTCTATCTCAGACAATTTTTGTTGTTGCTAGCTCAGTTTTCATTGTTGTAGTGAGAGTGTCAGCACAATTCCATACATGTCCGTTATGTATGTACACACTGGGCAGCTGGTCATCATCATGTGAGTATTGCACAATGATTGATGAGTATGATGAAAAGTATAGATTATGCAACCCGTGGAAATTGCATAGAGGATATGCTGTACAAATTAAAGATTGTAATTCCTGTCTTGAAGAGGTGTGTGACTCTCATCCTAGAGGCCACCTATGCTCCAATTGTCATTATGATAAATGTAATCATGGGAGAATACATATCACGGTATGATTGGAAAGAATCCTAACCGTGATTTTAGTTTATTGCTACGAGATTGGTATCGTCGTGGTTTTAGATTGTTCTGAAGGAGAAACCGGGTCAACGATTCAACTGTTGGAACAACAAAAGAATATGGTTTCTACGTCATCGTTGTGAAGACACTGGGTGTTATGATTATAAGCCCACTGATTTTTATTTGGCTGTGACGGAATGTGATTCGACACTTGAGGACACTGTTTGTGAAATTGCTTCAAATAAGCAAATTGAAACATGTGAATTCTATAGAATGAATGAGAATAGTATCATTGACTATACAAAGAGATATGACAAGAGTGAAGTCACACTCTACTGTAGAAAATGTGACCCTGACATTGCAGTACATCAGGATCAGTACACTGTGAATTCAGATAATCTACCTGCACTAGTTGTTGTCGACAAATACCTAGTAGTTGATGAGTAGAAAAGTCGTAAAGTCGTTTTATCATGTATATAAATTTTTTATTAATAAACAATTTCACATACATCTTTAGAACATTTTATTATTAGGGCACTAAAATCAATATTAAATACGCTTGTAAATATATTCTCCACTAGAAAGTCGTTCAATTGAGGTAAGTCAACGTAGATGTTGAGAAACTGCTTGTAGGTGTAGCCACGACATCTGAACATGAAAAAGAGTAGTGCATGAAAGCCACATGTCTTAGTCGTTAAATCCTGTACTCTTCGTTGATTTTGATAATGGTTTTCCCCCTGCTTTCAATAAGTTGCTGATGTATGGAGCGTAGAATTTATACGATAGGCCAAGAGGATCAAAAAATTCAATATTCTTCGCTGTTTGAAAGATGCATAGCCAATGACCAGTCTTCAAAGTCAATGGACTGCTATTAACAATGATTAGGGTATTGTTAACACTTTGAATTTTTTCAATGAAGTCCGAAGGTATGCAATAGGACTTGTACTGGGACATGTATGGATCCATACTAAATACGTTGATTATTTGGTTTGTGTTCATGGTGCTAGGTCTAGAAGAACACTGCCGTCGGGCGTGATTTCCCAATAGGTTTCAAATTGACTTAGTGATATTAGCGTGATACTCTCAGTCAGAGCATTGGCAAATGTACACTCTAAACGTACATTCCCTGCTCGTACTATGCTCATATCCTGAGTCCCTGACAAGTCCAAAACAATAACCCCATGATTTTTTGAAAACACTGAATCGGTTATTCCATTTTCAAATAGTTGAGACTCATGATCTAGGGATTGCAGAGTCAACTCGTACAGAGTTCTATAGGATTTTTTGTCAAATGACAGAGTGTACAGTGGAATACCATTCACTTTGCACACAAGGCTAGATAGACCAAAAAAATTAAAATCGTGGGGGGATTCAGTCCAGGATCCAACGGCACTACCACTCTTCACAAAGGCCAAAGCCAATTTTGATGGGATTTCTCCATTGATAAATGATGAATCGCTATAGCTACGAGAGCCGGTGGCAATGTGACGTTGATTGGTGATCGTATGGGGAACAAGAAGTTTAATGTTGTTACCATTGGTTCTTAGCTTTTCCACTGCCAATGCAACAGAGCTCATAACCTGTTGTTTTCGGACGTGGAGAATTGCCGATGTGATAATGACATTTGCATCGGGTGCTGCAGAAAGTGTTTTTCTCAAAATGAAATTCGATGGGGCCATCTGTAGCTTTATGTCAATCTTGACATTGGGGGGTAGCCATTGGGATATATTGAATATCTCATGATTTAATTTTCCAACTAGATGATACTCCTGGGTCACTGCAGTAGTCAACTCACCGTCAGTATCAACACCTGATCGATATTCATAGCCCAATGATTGTCCTCTCAACTCCTTGTATGCCTTTGGTGTCATCATCATAAATTGTATGTAGCTTGCATAGTTTGATAAATTATTGCTAGTGCTCACCAATGTTCCATTAACAAATACATTAATTTGTTTGAATAGGTTGTGTAGAATACAGTCTTTATAGGAGAGACCATCGCCGGCATTTGGAGTCGTATTATCTGACTTTTTCTTCACCACAACATTTAAATCAATAAATGTTGACGACAAATCAATGAAAAAAAATAGTCCTCATTGGAAAATATTTGAAAGTGTATATTTTCCGAGAGGGGTTGTTGGGGGTGAAATTGTTCATAGTAGCCATACTTGACACTGACATCAACATTTTCAGCATTGAATAGATTCAATGAGGAACTAATTGATGGATATGATTCCTTGTGGGGGAGATAAGTCATCTTAAGAGAAGAAATCCTTCTTTGATCTAACAATCTTTTTCTTTTTCTTCTTCTTCTGCTTATTGGTCTTCCTTGTTTTATTCCTCAAAGTCCTTGTTGATGTCCTTTGCTTCCTGCCTGGGTGGAGACTGATGAGTGAATGACGCGAATGCATCCTTTTCAATCCCCCCCCCCCATTTTGTCGAGATTTTAGTTGCTCACCAACGGCTCTTGCTGAAGATCTAATATTTTCCTTAACACTCTCCTTGAAATTCTTGCCCGACCCCCAGTCCTGTAGTGTGGAGGCAGCAAAATTTGATGCAGCAGGTACAAGATATTTTCGGGCAAGGGGTAGTGCAGAACGAAATAGCCTAGCAAACCAGCTACCAAGACAATAGCCAGACATTGTAGTACGCCCCTTGTAGTAGTCCAATCCATTGCCTATTTGACGTGGACTCAAAGCACCAACATAGCAATCGATATCGGGACAGACAAATGGAATTCTCCTATTGTTCATTTTAGGTGATTGTGCTGTCGTTGACAATGGGTCGAAAATGACATGTAATCACTGCTAAGCCTTTTGTTATTGCTAGAGGATCACCCAATTCACTTCTTAGTGTTAACTAACAGAGTTCCAAATACGAAGTGTTTACAGGAACATACTGAAGATGCTTTATATTATAGTGATGAACAAGTTCATGAGTTGTTTTTCGTTCAAGAACACGTAGGAGGGGGACATTTGAATTACCGACTCTCGATGTTTCCACAAAGGATGCATAGAGAAATATGCAAGAGTTCGAGGCAAAACCAGGTGGATAATCAGCAAAAATAACTTGATTCATCCCGTAAACGGTTCCAGCATTTTTCCCATTGATCATATTCTGTTTAAAGCCAAGAACGTCTCTCAGATTATCATTGAGAATAATTATTTCAGTGTCAAGAGGTGAGGTAATATAAATCCTATCATGTTCCAATGAATAATTAAAATGGAATTTACCATTCCTACGATATGAGATTTTTCTATTGATTGTACGACACAAATCTGGGCTTTTATTTAATTTTGGCCACGCAGCGGGCCCTGGCCCGGGCCCGCTGCGGTGGGCCCGGGCCGGGGCTGGCATTAAATAGTGGAAATTGATCTGCCTTGCACACACACATACATTGAAAACTGTTTGTGATAAAGAAAAAAAGAATTAAAAAAAAACACCTAATTACCCACAAAAAAAAAACCTCCCACCCAATTTATACTTTTTTTTAATTCTTTTGTTCTTTATCACAAACAATTTTCAATGTATGTGTGTGTGCAAGGCAGATCAATTTCCACTATTTAATGCCAGCCCCGGCCGTGGCCCGCCGCAGAGGGCCCCCGCTTCCCGGCGCCCGGTGCTTCCCGGCCCGCACCCGGCCGCCGCAGCGGCCGTCCCCGGGGGGGGGGGAGGGGGGGTCCCAAAATATAAAATGCTGTAAATAAAAGTGTATGATATTATTTCAAGTGCATTATTCCAATAAATGTTGTATTTTTCTATAAATAAACAAAAAAAGTGTATTTATTTAAGTGTTTTTTCTAGTGGTTATGTAAATGTTGTATTTTTTATTATAAATAAATTAAAAAAGTGTATTTTTTTTCATGTTTAATGTGCTTTTTTCAATGTAGTATTTTTTAAAAGTATTGTTACTTTTTTATGTTTAATAAAAGAAAATATTATTCTTTATTCGTCTTCTTCTTCTTATTATTATTATTATTATTCTTGAAACGGAGTAGTAATAGGGAAATTATTTAGTCATTAGACAGCCATAGTCTACATTTAGTTGTCTAGGTGAACTGTTGAACGGAACATGTATCAATTTAAAACACCATTCAGATCGTTTCTGTGTGGACCGTCAATGTCGGGCAAAACAACACTCTTAACTAAAATAATTAAAAATTGCGATAAAATGTTTGTGGAAAAGCCGAAAAAAATCTACTATTGTTACAGTATTTGGCAGGAGTCATATGATAAAATAAAAGCAATTGCCACGACGGGATTGGTGCAGATACAATTCATACAGGGACTTGATGTTTTCAGCATTATTGAACAAAACTCTTGGTTGATCATTGACGATCCGGCTGAATCTATTGAACAATGGTCCCAGGAAATGCTACAACTGTTCACTGTTCGCTCTCATCATGAACAGATTTCCGTTACTCTGGTTCTACACAATATCTTTCATCAGAGAAAATGTATGCGAACACTTGCATTGAACTGCACCTACTATATCATCTACAGAGTTGTTCGTGATTCTAGCTCGCTAATAACTCTCAATAAACAGATCTATCCAGGAGTGCCCAAATTTCTGCTCTCAGCATACAATCAGGCAACTAATAAACCCTTTGGCTACATCCTATTGGATCTTAATCAAAATACACCCGAGGATCTGCGTGTAGTCACAGATATTTTTGACAATGAAATTACAGTATATCTCCCCGTGAACACTAAAAAGACCTATTAGTTGCTATCATGACACTAAAGAAACTACATGAAAATAGACATTTGTTTTCAGTTCTAAGCACTTCAAAACCTCCGCTTAGGAAAGCAATACTCAAACACGGTATTGACAATGATTTCATTAATCTAATATCCGAACTTTGTTTAAATTTGACCGAGGGTAATGTTCAACTGCCAGAAGTAGTTAAGCAACAGGCAAAGCAACATCGTTCCATTGTACGTACATTGGCCTCTAAAAAGACAGGAAAAAATTTTAAAAGGAAACAACTTCTTCAGGCGGGCAGTAGCTTTTTCACACTTTTACTGCCAATAATTGCAGGACTCGTAAACAGTTTTCTCTAGTGAGAATGGCAAAACCCTATAAATTGACTCCAATAGAACTCGCTCTCTCACCCGTCGAACACTTTGAGAACAATCTGAGTAAATTCCTTGACAATGAGAATATTGAGGATGATAAAAAACTGCTTTTACTTCAAGATGCACTTCGCCGAGTGGACAAACACAAGTCCTATCGGTCGAAGCCCACTGCTGTTGCTACTGGTATTGATCCCAAAAAAGAATCATCTCCTCAGGATTCTGCTGGAACAAAATTAAAGAAGGAGGAATTGGATTCAATTGTACTGAAAATTGGAAATCTAATGCCCCACTCATATCGTGAACAAAGTAAACAACTCCTAACCTATCTCTTGGAAAGTGGTCAAGATCACATTCAAGTTGAGAGCAATGCGAAAGGGATTATAATTCAGGGCAAGAGCTATAATCTACTTGATTTAATCTATGACATGGTTACAAATCGTAAAGGACTATTATCATTTGACACTCATCTATACAACTTTCTAAATACATTAAACTTCCCCAAAAGTCTTATTGGCAATAGACAAATTCTAAAAAAATTAAATGAACATGCATCATCATCATCATCATCAACAACATTGACACCATTAAAATATGAAGAAGAAGAAGATTTTAAACCATTTTTGGAAAATACTAGCACACCGCTGATAGCTAGACAAAAGCGAAGACGTATCAAGTCAACGTCACCATCACCACAAACAGCCAGTATACAAAAGGGTAGCGGACGTTACACAACGTGTTTACGTTCAAAATGGTTGAAGTTCTGAAAGGTGTTTATGAAAATATTTGTGAGGCGGGGAGCTTAAGAGTGTAACCCCACCACTCTTTCCAAAGTCACTGGTGTTCACACTAAAAGTGTACAAGACTATCTACAAAATGAATCAAGTTACACTCTGCATAGAAATCATAGACTTCGTGCCAATCAATATCGAAAAACTAAAGCCTTTTACTCATTGCATATAATGCAAGCAGATCTCCTGACTCTAGATGAGCTTCAAAGACGTCACAATACACCGTACAAGTACATTCTACTTGCAATCAGTGTTTTTAGTCGCTATGCATATGCAGTTCCATTGCGATCAAAGAGAGAGGTGTTGAAGTTGCTCAGGCCATTGAAAGTATTCTCGAACAGGATTCATATAAAAAAATTCAAACGGATCGCTGTAGTGAATTTGTTAATCCCCATGTTGCAAAAGTACTAGAGAAATATAGTACACTGCTCCATCATAGTCACAGTCCTATAAAGGCAGCATTGGCCGAACGATTGATAAGAACTATTCGACTTTTAATTTCAAGATATTGTACATTGAAAAATACATCGGCTTTTATTCATGATCTAGATAAAATCATGTTGATTTATAATCAACGACCTCATCGATCATTGTCCAACTCTACGCCAATGGAAGTTCATCATTCTGATCATGATACAATTGACACCTTTCTTAAACAATATTCCAATGAATCGGCTGTCAAGAAGATGAAAAATAAATTCAATGTTGGTGATACCGTTCGAATTAATAGAACAACTAATGTTTTTGAAAAGGGGAATTACTTGTGGTCCACAGAACTTTTTAAAGTGGCAAAAATCCTAGACACTAAACCCATAACTTATCGTTTGCGTGATACCAAAGATGAAGAGATTCTCGGTGGCTTTTATGACTATGAACTACAAAAAGTTAAAAATAATAGTGAAATCTATCAAATTGAAAAGATATTAAAGACACGTACTCGCAGGGGTAAGAAACAGTTACTTGTTCGGTGGCTAGGATACAACTCTGATTTTGATTCTTGGATCGGTGTTGAAGATATTGACAATGCCCAATGATTTCTATGTAACATTCATGTCCAACGTTTCCGATTCTCTCTACAATGACTTGAATACGACAAGTGATTTTTGGACAAAACTCTCCCCCGCCATCAAATTTGACGGTGCATATGAAGTGGCTCTTGTCGACTGTATTCTCAAAAATACCTATGACATCCTGAGAAAGGATCGTGTGTATGATATAAAAGTTATACCACTCGATTGGACTATGAAAGGGTTGAACTATGTCGACTATGAATGGGTTGAAGCACTTAAATCTAGTGAATATCCACATGCCAAATTGAAATATATTGAATATGATAATATGGGAGATTTGTGTCGTACAATCAATAGAAAAATCTCATATCGTAGGAATGGTAAATTCCATTTTAATTATTCATTGGAACATGATAGGATTTACATTACCTCACCTCTTGACACTGAAATAATTATTCTCAATGATAATCTGAGAGACGTTCTTGGCTTCAAACAGAATATGATCAATGGGAAAAATGCTGGCACCGTTTACGGGATGAATCAAGTTATTTTTGCTGATTATCCACCTGGTTTTGCCTCGGACTCTTGCATATTTCTCTATGCATCCTTTGTGGAAACATCGAGAGTCGGTAATTCAAATGTCCCCCTCCTACGTGTTCTTGAACGAAAAACAACTCATGAACTTGTTCATCACTATAATATAAAGCATCTTCAGTATGTTCCTGTAAACAATTCGTATTTGGAACTCTTATCAGTTAACACTAAGAAGTGAATTGGGTGATCCTCTAGCAATAACAAAAGGCTTAGCAGTGATTACATGTCATTTTCGACCCATTGTCAACGACAGCACAATCACCTAAAATGAACAATAGGAGAATTCCATTTGTCTGTCCCGATATCGATTGCTATGTTGGTGCTTTGAGTCCACGTCAAATAGGCAATGGATTGGACTACTACAAGGGGCGTACTACAATGTCTGGCTATGGTCTTGGTAGCTGGTTTGCTAGGCTATTTCGTTCTGCACTACCCCTTGCCAGAAAATATCTTGTAACCTGCTGCATCAAATTTTGCTGCCTCCACACTACAGGACTGGGGGTCGGGCAAGAATTTCAAGGAGAGTGTTAAGGAAAATATTAGATCTTCAGCAAGAGCCGTTGGTGAGCAACTAAAATCTCGACAAAATGGGGAGGGATTGAAAAGGATGCGTTCGCGTCATTCACTCATCAGTCTCCACCCAGGCAGGAAGCAAAGGACATCAACAAGGAATTTGAGGAATAAAACAAGGAAGACCAATAAGCAGAAGAAGAAGAAAAAGAAAAAGATTGTTAGATCAAAGAAGGATTTATTCTCTTAAGATGACTTATCTCCCCCACAAGGAATCATATCCATCAATTAGTTCCTCATTGAATCTATTCAATGCTGAAAATGTTGATGTCAGTGTCAAGTATGACTACTATGAACAATTTCACCCCCAACAACCCCTCTCGGAAAATATACACTTTCAAATATTTTCCAATGAAGACTATTTCATTGATTTGTCGTCAACATTTATTGATTTAAATGTTGTGGTGAAGAAAAAGTAAGATAATACAACTCCAAATGCCGGCGATGGTCTCTCCTATGAAAACTGTATTCTACACAACCTATTCAAACAAATTAATGTATTTATGAATGGAACATTGGTGAGCACTAGCAATAATTTATCAAACTATGCAAGCTACATACAATTTATGATGATGACACCAAAGGCAAACAAGGAGTTGAGAGGACAATCATTGGGCTATGAATATCGATCAGGTGTTGATACTGACGGTGAGTTGACTACTGCAGTGACCCAGGAGTATCATCTAGTTGGAAAATTAAATCATGAGATATTCAATATATCCCAATGGCTACCCCCCAATGTCAAGATTGACATAAAGCTACAGATGGCCCCATCGAATTTCATTTTGAGAAAAACACTTCCTGCAGCACCCGATGCAAATGTCATTATCACATCGGCAATTCTCCACGTCCGAAAACAACAGGTTATGAGCTCTGTTGCATTGGCAGTGGAAAAGCTAAGAACCAATGGTAACAACATTAAACTTCTTGTTCCCCATACGATCACCAATCAACGTCACATTGCCACCGGCTCTCGTAGCTATAGCGATTCATCATTTATCAATTGAGAAATCCCATCAAAATTGGCTTTGGCCTTTGTGAAGAGTGGTAGTGCCGTTGGATCCTGGACTGAATCCCCCCACGATTTTAATATTTTTTGGTTTATCTAGCATTGTGTGCAAAGTGAATGGTATTCCACTGTACACTCTATCATTTGACAAAAAATCCTATAGAACTCTGTACGAGTTGACTATGCAATCCCTAGATCATGACTCTCAACTATTTGAAAATGGAATAACCGATTCAATGTTTTCAAAAAATCATGGGGTTATTGTTTGGGACTTGTCAGGGACTCAGGATATGAGCATAGTACGAACAGGGAATGTACGTTTAGAGTGTAAATTTGCCAATGCTCTGACTGAGAGTATCATGCTAATATCACTAAGTCAATTTGAAACCTATTGAGAAACCACGCCCGACGGCAGTGTTCTACTAGACCTAGCACCATGAACACAAACCAAATAATCAACGTATTTAGCATGGATCCATACATGTCCCAGTACAAGTCCTATTGCATACCTTCGGACTTCATTGAAAAAATTCCAAGTGTTAATAATACCCTAATCATTGTTAATAGCAGTCCATCGACTTTGAAGACCGGTCATTGGCTATGCATCTTTCAAACAGCGAAGAATATTGAATTTTTTGATCCTCTTGGCCTATCGCATAAATTCTACGCTCCATACAACAGCAACTTTATTGAAAGCAGGGGGAAAACCATTATTCAAAATCAACGAAGAGTACAGGATTTAACGACTAAGACATGTGGCTTTCATGCACTACTCTTTTTCATGTTCAGATGTCGTGGCTACACCTACAAGCCGTTTCTGAACATCTCCGTTGACTTACCTCAATTGAACGACTTTCTAGTGGAGAATATACTTACAAGTGTATTTAATATTGATTTTAGTGCCCTAAGAATAAAATGTTCTAAAGGTGTATGTGAAATTGTTTATTAATAAAAAATTTATATACATGATAAAACGACTTTTCTACTCTTTAGATTTCATCCACTACTAGGTATTTGTCGACAACAACTAGTGCAGGTAGATTATCTGAATTCACAGTGTACTGATCCTGATGTACTGCAATGTCAGGGTCACATTTTCTACAGTAGAGTGTGACTTCACTCTTGTCATATCTCTTTGTATAGTCAATGATACTATTCTCATTCATTCTATAGAATTCACATGTTTCAATTTGCTTATTTGAAGCAATTTCACAAACAGTGTCCTCAAGTGTCGAATCACATTCCGTCACAGCCAAATAAAAATCAGTGTGCTTATAATCATAACACCCAGTGTCTTCACAACGATGACGTAGAAACCATATTCTTTTCTTGTTCCAACAGTTGAATCGTTGACCCGGTTCCTCCTCCCAGAACACTCTAAAACCACGACGATACCAATCTCGTAGCAATAAACTAAAATCACGGTTAGGATTCTTTCCAATCATACCGGGATATGTATTCTCCCACTGATTACATTTATCATAATGACAATTGGAGCATAGGTGGCCTCTAGGATGAGAGTCACACACCTCTTCAAGACAGGAATTACAACCTTTAATTTGTACAGCATATCCTCTATGCAATTTACACGGGTTGCATAATCTACACTTTTCATCATACTCATCAATCATTGTGCAATTCTCACATGATGATGACCAGCTGCCCAGTGTGTACATACATAACGGACATGTATGGAACATTTTGTCATGTGTTGACACTCTCACTACCACAATGAAACTGAGCTAGCAACAACAAAAATTTTCTGAGATAGAGAAGAGAGGAGTAAATCATCCTTGAGCACCATCTTTCTCATGAAAAAAGTCCTAAATTTCAAAACTAATGTTTAAAAGCATATCCACAATATCATTTTGCCGTGTCGTGATCAATATATCAATAAATTGTGTAAATGCATTTGGTCCACGACGTAGAAGCTTCATACAATAGTCTAATGATGGAGAATCAGTTTTCATTATATCAACAAGCATTCCCCGAGAAAATATCTTCCTTTGAATAGACAACTCTAGAAAATCATCATCTAGAATCAACGTTTTTCCATAAGAACTAGATTCCTCATGATTCGCTCTTTCTCAAATCTATCCATTTTTTAGAGTCCTAACTCTCTCACAACCATCTTCAGACTAACCAGAATTTCTTTTTGTACTCTAGAAAATATACGCTAGTCTACTATAGAAAGAAAAAAATACCATTGATTTAGAAACATTTTTATTGAACATAATTACAATAATAATATTCACTGATGCATTTTGTTCTCATCAATATATTTCGATAGGACATCTAATGCTGACTGAAGTTTATTTAAATGGAGAATATTCACTTTTCCAGCAAAACATAGTTGCTCCTCCTGCTTAAACTTGCTTAATGATATCACGTATCTAGCATACATACTATCCCATTCAAGGCATAGTCTACAGCCAGCGGTTATTTCCACAGCTACATTGGGTACTCGTATATCGTTGCTGCTGCTGCTGTCGGTTCCCTCATTAATCTCCAATAATGTAAATGCACCACTCATTTTTTCTCCACTAATATCCTCTCAAATAAACTATTCTCTCTCTGAATTCAATTCTCTTACTAATATGAACTACAATGAAAATTACTCCTTATATTTGAATCCAATTACTAATCAAGTTACTGTATATGGAGTAACCACCGCTCTCTCTCTCTGATTGACCCCAAAAAAATGGGTGTTACCTTAGAAACCCGTCTGGTAAGGCATGTACCGTTCATAGTAATAGGTGACTGACCCTGGTAAGTCATATTACGCAATCACTCGTGATATCCACAGGTGACTGCCCCGTGGTAAGTCATATTACGCAATCACCCGTCGGATCAGCACCTAGGTTACTACTTACGAGTAGTGTGTTTTGATTTAATTTTAACTATTTAGTCTAAAAGCATAATGGGCAAATTACGTAACTGTGGGAGGGGGTTAACCAGCCTAGTAACCCTAGAGATATAGTTATTAGACCGTTAAACTATGCTGTACGAGGAGGGCTGATTGCCCTCCAATCACTTTTGACTCTTAAAAGGCCACTGGAAATTCTAATTTTTAAACAAATTAGCTCCTTTTAAAAATATCAACGACATTAAGAGCTATGACAGAGCATCGGTACCTATGTCTTTATATGCCCTATATTGCTTATATGCCCTTTTAATACCTGCATGCATGTATATTTTTCGTTTAATTGAAACTCCCCCGAAACGTTCCCTTAAAGTTTCAGCTTTATACCATTAGTCTCGTTACTTACAGTATCAAACAGTTCGTGGGAACGAACTGTAAGTAAGGAGCGACCCGGCTCCTTACCAAAATTCTAAAAATCGGAGTTTTGATACCAATAGATACATCAAAAGAATTATATTTTTGTGTCGATTTCAAAGATATAAGTTTCATCAAGTTTAATTATACTCATAAAAAGTTACGCGCCTGAGAAAATTTGCGTTGTTTTTGAAAAAGAAGAAAACAAACCCTAAAAGTCCTAGAACCTCAATGAAAATCACACCATCAGATTCAGCGTATCAGAAAACCCTACTATAGAAGTTTCAAGCTCCTATCTACGGGGGAGGATATTTCCATGGAGGATGTTACCTTAGGGGAAGGGATATTTCTATAAAGGGGGCGCCAGATTTCCCAATATTATTTAAAAAACGATCAGAAAATCAATAAGCCAACAAGTTTTTTCAACTGAAAGTATGGAGCAAGATTAAAACTTAAAACGAACAGAAATTATTACCTCGCTCTTTACGCTAAAACTTTTTTAGTACTTTCAAAAAACCTATCATTCTAATTAAGTGGCCTTTGTGGTTCAGTGATTTGTGATTCAAACAAAATTCAAACTTAAGCTTAAAGAGTGAGGTATTGATTAGTGGAGCGAACTCCTTAATAAACGTAATAAAACATACGAATATAGAAGTTCGCTACGTAAGTTAATTTGTAAGTTACGTCAGAACAAAATTTTGACAAAGACATTTAGCAAAAAAAAAGTAAAATTGATATACAAATTTCATTTTAATTATTCATGAACGATGAGCCAAAGTCAAAGTTGCATTTATTCTAAAACGTTCAGAAATTAAATAAAAAAAACAAGTTTTTTTGAATTGAAAGTAAGGAGCGACATTAAAACTAAAAACGAACATAATAAATTATTCCGTAAGTAGGAACATATCATGAGCTCCCACGAGTACATAATTTATGCATGTTTTTATGGTTTTTGTCACTGAGAATGAAAAAACAGGATTTTTCTCACTTAAAAAAACAGGATTTTTCTCACTTTTATGGATGTTTCTTGGATGTCAACAACAATTGAAGGTTGTTTAATGGTTGTCAACAGCCATTTATGCATGTTTTTATGGTTTTTGCCACTGAGAATGAAAAAACAGGATTTTTCTCACTTTGATGTATTCTCATGGTTTATTGATGTCTAATGGGGTCAGTGTCGATTTATTTGTTGTTTGGTCAAGTGTAATGACACAAGGGGTGATTTACATAATCGTTGGGGGGAATGTATTCATCTAGGGGAAGTGAATTTCCGAGAAATTGATTACATAATATCTCCGACGAGTGCAGCAATTTATGCATTTTTTTTATGGTTTTTGTCACTGAGAATGAAAAAACAGGATTTTTTCTCACTTTGATGGATGTTTCTTGGATGTCAACAGCAATTTATGCATGTTTTTATGGTTTTTGTCACTGAGAATGAAAAAATAGGATTTTCTCACTTTGATGTATTTTCATGGTTTCGTTCTGTTTGATGGTTAAGATACAGAGGGGAATGCATATGGCTTCACTTAGGGGAAGAGAATTATACGGGAGTCTAAAGAGATAGAAATTCTATTTTTAAATACGGCTTCACTGACCTTTAAGTCAGAGAGATAAATTGATTTTCTAACGAAACCATAATAGTGTAGCTAGGAACATTTATGAGATGAAGAGATTAACGAGGGAAAGGGTTTCCTAGGAATTTCAAATGTGACAGCGCAGGGATGCCAAACAAAAGGAACACGCAGAAATTACGTTTAGGGATTATTTGGGCGAAACTGTTTTAGGTATTTTAGGGAATTATTTGGGCGAAACAGTTTGAGTCATTTTAGAAGATGATTTTAGAAAACAAAAGCGGAACTTT
Organism: Artemia sinica; assembly: GCA_027921565.1. NCBI lineage: Eukaryota > Metazoa > Arthropoda > Branchiopoda > Anostraca > Artemiidae > Artemia > Artemia sinica. The sequence goes on along the minus strand of CM051266.1, from coordinate 59,555,976 downwards.
TAAAGTCACAACAACTGAAGGTCAGTTAATAATTCCTTTGTTTTTTTTTGTTAAACACGATTGGCTGAAACAAAAGCGGAACTTTTAAAATCACAACTGAAGGTCAGTAAATAATTCGTTTGCTTTTTTGTTAAACACGATTGGCTGAAATAAAAGCGGAACTCTTAAAATCACAACAACTGAAGGTCAGTAAATATTCCTTTGTTTTTTTTGTTTTTTTTTTGTTAAACACGATTGGCTGAAACAAAAGCGGAACTTTTAAAATCACAACAACTGAAGGTCAGTAAATTATTCCTTTGTTTTTTTTTGTTAGACACGATTGGCTGAAACAAAAGCAGAACTTTTAAAATCACAACAACTGAAGGTCAGTAAATAATTCCTTTGTTTTTTTTTTAAACACGATTGGCTGAAAAAAAGCGGAACTTTTAAAATCACAACTAAAGGTCAGTAAATAATTCCTTTGTTTTTTTTGTTAAACACGATTGGCTGAAACAAAAGCGGAACTTTTAAAATAACAACAACTGAAGGTCAGTAAATGATTCCTTTATTTTTTTTTGTTAAACGCGATTGGCTGAAACAAAAGCGGAACTTTTAAAATCGCAACAACTGAAGGTCAGTAAATAATTCCTTTTTTTTTTTGTTAAACACGATTGGGTGAAATAAAAGCGGAACTTTTAAAATCACAACAACTGAAGGTCCGTAAATAATTCCGTTTTTTTTGCTAATCACGATTGGCTGAAATAAAAGTGGAACTTTTAAAATCACAACAACTGAAGGCCGTAAATGATTCCTTTGTTTTTTTTGGGTTAAACACGATTGGCTGAAACAAAAGCAGAACTTTTAAATCACAACAACTAAAGTTCAGTAAATAATTCCTTTGTTTTTTTTTAAACACGATTGGCTGAAATAAAAGCGGAACTCTTAAAATCACAACAACTGAAGATCAGTAAGTAATTCCTTTGTTTTTTTTTGTTAAACACGATTGGCTGAAACAAAAGCGGAACTTTTAAAATCACAACAACTGAAGGTCAGTAAATAATCCCTTTGTTGTTTTTTTTTGTTGAACACGATTGGCTGAAATAAAAACGGAACTCTTAAAATCACAACAACTGGAGGTCAGTAAATAATTCCTTTTGTTCTTTGTTAAACACGATTGGCTGAAACAAAAGCGGAAATTTTAAAATCACAACAACTGAAGGTCAGTAAATAATTCCTTTGTTTTTTTGTTAAGCACGATTGGCTGAAACAAAAGCGTAACTTTTAAAATCACAACTGTAGGTCAGTAAATAATTCCTTTGTTTTTTGTTAAGCACGATTGGCTGAAACAAAAGCGGAACTTTTAAAATCACAACAACTGAAGGTCAGTAAATAAATCCTTTGTTTTTTTTGTTAAACACGATTGGCTGAAACAAAAGCGGAACTTTTAAAATCACTACAACTGAAGGTCAGTAAATAATTCATTTGTTTCTTTATTAAACACGATTGGCTGAAACAAAAGCGGAACTTTTAAAATCACAACAACTGAAGGTTAGTAAATAATTCTTTTTTTTTTGTTAAACACGATTGGCTCAAATAAAAAGCGGAACTCTTAAAATCACAACAACTGAAGGTCAGTAAATAATTCCTTTGTTTTGTTTGTTAAACACGATTAGCTGAAATAAAAGCGGAACTCTTAAAGTCACAACAACTGAAGGTCAGTAAATAATTCCTTTGTTTTTTTTTGTTAAACACGATTGGCTGAAACAAAAGCGGAACTTTTAAAATCACAACAACTGAAGGTCAGTAAATAATTCCTTTGTTTTTTTTTTGTTAAACACGATTGGCTGAAACACAAGCGGAACTTTTAAAATCACAACAACTGAAGGTCAGTAAAACAATTCCTTTGTTTTTTTTGTTAAGCACGATTGGCTGAAACAAAAGCGTAAGTTTTAAAATCACAACTGTAGGTCAGTAAATAATTCCTTTGTTTTTTGTTAAGCACGATTGGCTGAAACAAAAGCGGAACTTTTAAAATCACAACAACTGAAGGTCAGTAAATAAATCCTTTGTTTTTTTGTTAAACACGATTGGCTGAAACAAAAGCGGAACTTTTAAAATCACTACAACTGAAGATCAGTAAATAATTCATTTGTTTCTTTATTAAACACGATTGGTTGAAACAAAAGCGGAACTTTTAAAATCACAACAACTGAAGGTTAGTAAATAATTCTTTTTTTTGTTAAACACGATTGGCTCAAATAAAAAGCGGAACTCTTAAAATCACAACAGCTGAAGGTCAGTAAATAATTCCTTTGTTTTTTTTGTTAAACACGATTAGCTGAAATAAAAGCGGAACTCTTAAAATCACAACAACTGAAGGTCAGTAAATAATTCCTTTGTTTTTTTGTTAAACACGATTGGCTGAAACAAAAGCGGAACTTTTAAAATCACAACAACTGAAGGTCAGTAAACAATTCCTTTGTTTTTTTTTGTTAAACACGATTGGCTGAAACACAAACGGAACTTTTAAAATCACAACTGAAGGTCAGTAAATAATTCCTTTGTTTTTTTGTTTAACACGATTGGCTGAAATAAAAGCGGAACTCTTAAAATCACAACAACTGAAGGTCAGTAAATAATTCCTTTGTTTTTTTTTGTTAAACATGAATGCGGGTGGGGCCCACCCAAGCCCCGAGGCCACGGGGCCGAAAGCTGGACACGGGTGGGACCCTCCCCCCCCCAGTTAGGTTACCTAACATTTCTAGGGTTAGGTTAGGTTACCTAACATTTCTAGATTAACTTACACTAGGTTAAGTGGCGCGCCACTTAACCTAGTCCGCAGTCGTGTTTAAAAAAAACAAAGGAATTATTTAATGACCTTCAGTTGTTGTGATTTTAAGAGTTCCGCGCTTTATTTCAGCCAATCGTGTTTAACAAAAAAACAAAGGAATTATTTACTGACCTTCAGTTGTGATTTTAAAAGTTCCGCTTTTGTCTCAGCCAATCGTGTTTAACAAAAAAAAAAACAAAGGAATTATTTACTGACCTTCAGTTTTTGTGATTTTAAAAATTCCGCTTTTGTTTCAGCCAATCGTGTTTAACAAGAAAACAAAGGAATTATTTACTGACCTTCAGTTGTTGTGATTTTAAGAGTTCCGCTTTTATTTCAGCCAATCGTGTTTAACAAAAAAAACAAAGGAATTATTTGCTGACCTTCAGTTGTTGTGATTTTAAGATTTCCACTTTTTATTTCTGCCAATCGTTTTTAACAAAAAAAGGAATTATTTGCTAACCTTCAGTTGTTGTGATTTTAAAAGTTCCGCTTTTGTTTCAGCCAATCGTGTTTAACAAAAAAACAAAGGAATTATTTACTGACCTTCAGTTGTTGTGATTTTAAAAGTTCCGCTTTTGTTTTAGCCAATCGTGTTTAACAAATAAAACAAAGGAATTATTTACTGACATTCAGTTGCTGTGGTTTTAAGAGTTCCGCTTTTGTTTCAGCCAATCTTGTTTAAAAAAAAAAACAAAGGAATTATTTACTGAACTACAGTTGTGATTTTAAAAGTTCTGCTTTTGTTTCAGCCAATCGTGTTTAACAAAAAAAAACAAAGGAATTGTTTACTGACCTTCAGTTGTTGTGATTTTAAAAGTTCCGCTTTTGTTTCAGCCAATCGTGTTTAACAAAAAACAAAAGGAATTATTTACTGACCTCCGGTTGTTGTGATTTTAAGTGTTCCGCTTTTATTTCAGCCAATCGTGTTTAACAAAAAAAACAAAGGAATTATTTACTGACCTTCAGTTCTTGTGATTTTAAGAGTTCCGCTTTTATTTCAGCCAATCGTGTTTAACAAAAAAAAGGAATTATTTAGTGACCTTGAGTTGTTGTGATTTTAAAAGTTCCGCTTTTGTTTCAGATAATCGTGTTTAACAAAAAAACAAAGGAGTTATTTACTGACCTTCAGTTGTTGTGATTTTAAGAGTTCCGCTTTTATTTCAGCCAATCGTGTTTAACAAAAAAAAACGAAGGAATTATTTACTGACCTTCAGTTTTTGTGATTTTAAGAGTTCCACTTTGGTTTCAGCCACTCGTGTTTAACAAAAAAAAACAAAGGAATTATTTAATGACCTTCAATTGTTGTGATTTTAAGAGTTCCGTTTTGTTTCACCAATCGTTTTTTTTTTTTAAAAAAAAGGAATTATTTACTGACCTTCAGTTATTGTGATTTTAAAAGTTCTTCTATTGTTTCAGCCAATCGTGTTTAACAAAAAAAACAAATGAATTATTTACTGACCTTCAGTTGTTGTGATTTTAAAAGTTCCGCTTTTGTTTCAGCCAATCGTGTTTAATAAAAAAAACAAAGGAATTATTTACTGACCTTCAGTTGTTATGATTTTAAAAGTTCCACTTTTTTTCAGTCAATCGTGTTTAACAAAAAAAAACAAAAGAATTATTTACTGACCTTCAGTTGTTGTGATTTTAAAAGTTCCGCTTTTATTTCAGCCAATCGTGTTTAACAAAAAAACAAAGGAATTATTTACTGACCTTCAGTTGTGATTTTAAAAGTTCCGCTTTTATTTCAGCCAATCGTGTTTAATAAAAAAACAAAGGAATTATTTACTGACCTTCAGTTGTTGTGATTTTAAAAGTTCCGCTTTTGTTTCAGCCAATCGTGTTTAACAAAAAAACAAAGGAATTATTTACTGACCTTCAGTTGTGATTTTAAAAGTTCCGCTTTTATTTCAGTCAATCGTGTTTAACAAAAAAAACAAAAGAATTATTTACTGACCTTCAGTTGTTGTGATTTTAAAAGTTCCGCTTTTATTTCAGCCAATCGTGTTTAACAAAAAAACAAAGGAATTATTTACTGACCTTCAGTTGTGATTTTAAAAGTTCCGCTTTTATTTCAGCCAATCGTGTTTAATAAAAAAACAAAGGAATTATTTACTGACCTTCAGTTGTTGTGATTTTGAAAGTTCCGCTTTTGTTTCAGCCAATCGTGTTTAACAAAAAAAACAAAGGAATTATTTACTGACCTTCAGTTGTTGTGATTTTAAAAGTTCCGCTTTTGTTTCAGGCAATCGTGTTTAGCAAAAAAAAGAATTATTTACTGACCTTCAGTTGTTGTGATTTTCAAAGTTCCGCTTTTGTTTCAACCAATCGTATTTAACAAAAAAACAAAAGAAATTATTTACTAACCTTCAGTTGTTGTGATTTTAAAAGTTCCGCTTTTGTTTCGGCCAATCGTGTTTAACAAAAAAAAAACAAAGGAATTATTTCCTGACCTTCAGTTGTTGTGATTTTAAGAGTTCCGCTTTTGGTTCAACCAATCGTGTTTAACAAAAAAAAAACAAAAGGAATTATTTACTGACCTTCAGTTGTTGTGATTTTAAAAGTTCTGCTTTTGTTTCAGCCAATCGTGTTTAAAGAAAAACAAATGAATTATTTACTGACCTTCAGTTGTTGTGATTTTAAAAATTCCGCTTTTGTTTCAGTCAATCGTGTTTAACAAAAAAAACAAAGGAATTATTTACTGAAATTCAGTTGTTGTGATTTTAAGAGTTCTGCTTTTATTTTAGCCAATCGTGTTTAACGAAAAACAAAGGAATTATTTACTGACCTTGAGTTGTAATTTTAAAAGTTCCGCTTTTATTTCAGCAAATCGTGTTTAACAAAAAAAAACAAAGGAATTATTTACTGACCTTCAGTTGTTATGATTTTAAGAGTTCCGATTTTATTTCAGCCAATCGTGTTTAACAAAAAAACAAAGGAATTATTTACTGACCTTCAGTTGTTGTGATTTTAAAAGTTCCGCTTTTGTTTTAGCCATCGTGTTTAACAAAAAAAACAAAGGAATCATTTACTGACCTTCAGTTGTTGTGATTTTGAAAGTTCCGCTTTTATTTCAGCCAATCGTGTTTAACAAAAAAAAACAAAGGAATTATTTACTGACCTTCAGTTGTGATTTTAAAAGTTCCGCTTTTATTTCAGCCAATTGTGTTTAACAAAAAAAACAAAGAAATTATTTACTGACCTTCAGTTGTGATTTTAAAAGTTCCGCTTTTGTTTCAGCCAATCGTGTTTAACAAAAAAAAAACAAAGGAATTATTTACTGACCTTCAGTTGTTGTGATTTTCAAAGTTCCGCTTTTATTTCAGCCAATCGTGTTTTAACAAAAAAACAAAGGAATTATTTACGGACCTTCAGTTGTGATTTTAAAAGTTCCGCTTTTATTTCAGCCAATCGTGTTTAACAAAAAAACAAAGGAATTATTTACTGACCATCAGTTTTTGTGATTTTAAAAGTTCTGCTTTTGTTTCAGCCAATCGTGTTTAACAAAAAAAAAGGAATTATTTACTGACCTTCAGTTGTTGTGATTTTAAAAGTTCTGCTTTTGTTTCAGCTAATCGTGTTTAACAAAAAAAAGAATTATTTACTGACCTTCAGTTGCTGTGATTTTAAAAGTTCTGCTTTTGTTTCAGCCGACCGTGTTTAACAAAAAAACAACGGAATTATTTACTGACCTTCAGTTGTTGTGATTTTAAAAGTTCCACTTTTATTTCAGCCAATCGTGTTTAACAAGAAAAAAACAAAGGAATTATTTGCTGACCTTCAGTTGTTGTGATTTTAAGAGTTCCGCTTTGTTTCAGCCAATCGTGTTTAACAAAAAAAAAAACAAAGGAATCATTTACTGACCTTCAGTTGCTGTGATTTTAAAAGTTCCGCTTTTGTTTCAGCCAATCGTGTTTAACAAAAAAACAAAGGAATTATTTACTGACCTTCAGTTGTGATTTTAAAAGTTCCACTTTTGTTTCAGCCAATCGTGTTTAACAAAAAAAACAAAAGGAATTATTTACTGACCTTCAGTTGTTGTGATTTTAAAAGTTCAAAGTGAGAAAAATCCTATTTTTTTCATTCTCAGTGACAAAAACCATAAAAGCATGCATAAATTGCTATTGACATCCAAGAAACATCCATCAAAGTGAGAAAAATCCTGTTTTTTCATTTTCAGTGACAAAAAAACCATAAAAACATGCATAAATTGCTGTTCTCGTCGGAGATATTATGGAATCAATTTCTCGGAAATTCACTTCTCCTAGATGAATACATTCCCCCAACGATTATATAAATCACACCTTGTGTCATTACACTTGACCAAACAACAAATAAATCGACTTTGAACCCATTAGACATAAACCATGAAAATACATCAAAGTGAGAAAAATCCTGTTTTTTCATTCTCAGTGGTAAAAACCATAAGAACATGCATAAATTGCTGTTGACAACCATTAAACATCCTTCAATTGTTGTTGACATCAAAGAAACATCCATAAAAGTGAGAAAAATCGTGTTTTTTCAAGTGAGAAAAATCCTGTTTTTTCATTCTCAGTGACAAAAACCATAAAAACATGCATAAATTATGTACTCGTGGGAGCTCAAGATAGGTTCCTACTTCCGTATATGAAAGGGTGGGTCCCCTCCTCAACGCCTTGCTCTTTGCGCCGAAGTTTGACTCCGTTTCACAACTTTATTTTTTTAAACAATAAAAAACTTTAACGTAAAGAGTGAGCGTTGAAAATAGGACCGCCCCTTTCATATACGGAACAATTTCTGTTTGTTTTAATTTTCATGTCGCTCCTTACTTTCATTTAAAAAAAACTTGGTTTTTTATTCAATAACCGTAAAAGCAGCATTAAATGTATACACACAGTGTCTTCTGGCTAGTTCAAAATCCACAACCTATTAAGGTGAAATTTTCACAGAATGTTTTTGTTGTACACTTGACAACCTGCCATCCGTATGCAGGTTGTCAAAAGGGTATATCAGCAAAATCTTAGGAACAGTTTGGTGTGTGAAATTAAAACTTACAACGCTTGTTGTGGGGATGTTGAACTAACCAAAGCACAGAATTTGCATCAAAATACTACTGCTCTTGCTCCTACAACTACTACTACTGTTACTATTATTATTACTTCTACTACTGCTACTACTGTTAGTAAAGCTAAGACTACAACTGTTAAATGTATTCCTGCTACTTTATTGCTACTTCTATAGCTACTGGTGATACTACTACAAATAATAAACCTAAGCTTATTAAGGCAAATATTTTAGGTAATATTGTAGCCGTATTGAAATAATCGAAACACACTATGCCAATACAGGTTGTCAAGAGGACGTAATCTCAAAATTTTAATTGGAGGTGTTTAGTGAAATGATGAGCGTGGAGGGGGGTGGTTTGCTCGCAAATCACTTTGACTCTAAAAAAGGGCATTATAACTTACAATTTCAAATCAAATAAGCCCCGTCAGAAATTTATACAACCGCCCATTCCATGAAAACCTTATATGCCCTCATTGCAAAACTTACAACCCTATCCCCAGGCCGCTGGGGGGTTTGTGTCATCCCTAGAGCCATTACTATATGTTCTTTGGACTATTTTGAATAAAATTGCGATCTCACAATATCAATCACATGCGTTTGGTGAAGAGGGGGTTTTTGGGAGGAGGTGGGGTCTAAATATCCTCCATCACTTTTGACGCTTTAAAATGAAGCAGAACTTCAAATTTTCAACCAAATGAGCTTCTTCTAAAGTTAAACAACCATCCCTTCCATAAGAACCTTGTATGTCCCGCAGCATAACTTTCAACCCTCGTCCATAGGCTCTGGTGGTTTGTTTCAGTCCCAAAAGCCTTGTTAAAAAATCTTTGGAATATTTTGAATGAAATGACTCTCTCAAATTTTTTATTCGATACATTTTGATGCATTTTATTCGATTCAGTGCTTTAGTTTGGATATTTAGAAGGCCTTCATTGGAAATTGGAAGGAACCAACCCCCCCCCCTTGCGTGTAAGTCTTTGTTTAGTGACTTTATTCAGTTTCGTAATGGATCCTCCGTCTAATCAGTTCAAGAAAGGTGATATAGCTTTAGCACTATTTGTGGGCTACCCCCGCTGGCCAATCAGGATTATTGAGACGGTGAAGTCTGCAACGGGTACAAAGAAGTATCGGGTATTCTGTTATGGGTCACAAAATCAGCAACTCATTATAGATGGCCGACTCATAGATTACGAGGGTAACAAAGAGGAGGCATCAAGGGTTGCCACCAAGGTTACGTTCGTACCATTTTTGGTACATTTTAAATAAAACGGTAGGTTTCACGTTACAGTCCTAAGAACATTACATTTTTGTTACGTTTTTTAATTTATGTTACAATTATGTTACGCTTTTGAATAATGAGAAAGTTTCACATTTTCTAAGCAATCTATTTTTTCCCCCGTGAAAAAATCCACTGTTCCCATTTTAATTACACTGACATGAGTATCGACATTTTTCACACCGCGGTCATTTAATCTTATCAAACAATCACTTAGTCATTAGGATGAGAAAAATACCCGCTTCGCTTACTCGCATATTAAGTTAAGATAACATTCTCTCTGATGAGCATACGATTATCATTTCTTTAGTGAAAATAGTCAGTTAGTCAGCTCAACAACTTTCAATTTCATCAGTTGACTTTGAATCTTGTTCCATCAACACAGTCATACTGAAATTATATGGAGAGGGAGCTAGTTTCATTAGTTAATGCTAATAAAACAAAATATGATGAAAATATAAAAATTTAGAACCAAATTTGGGCTAAATAGTTGCACATTAGGGGGAGGGGGTGGTGGTGGTGGGTAAAGCATAGTATATATTAAATACTTATTCTAATATAGGTACTTCCCCCCCCCCTAAACCCCAAAAAAACAATAGTTTAAATATTGTAAACGCAATGACAAACCACGCTTTGCGATCCAATTCTCTATTAACTGATACTCGTTTGACTAGTTTCCTTTAGCATCTATCTTGTGTGTGTATCAACTAATTGACTAGTACCGATAATATATGTATTATTCTTTCCGTAACAACCTAACATCCCTCCCCCTTCTGATTGGTTTTACATAATATCAGGTTATATACAGAAGTTGCTCTTTTTATATGGGATTATGAACAATCTTTATTGACAAAATATATTAAACTGTAAAAAAGAGCCACTTTTTGGTTTTATCTAAGCATTGAGGAGATGGGGGGGGGGGGGCTAGTTGAGCTAAAATTTTAGATTTTATGCTAAACTTTTTCCAAATATCATGGTCACTTTTTTGACATTATATCCCCTTCCCATCTGCGGTCCCATATATAACTGCATAAATACATTTCATCGTTGAATCGAATCTTGTGATGACATTTTTTCTCGTTACATTCTTTCGTGTTCTCTCATATTGTAGAACAAGAATTTTATTGATTGATTTTTTTTAATATATTCCTAGGGCTATATCTCGGACAATCAGGGGGTGGATGTATCTTCAGAAAAGAGGCCATGATATTTGGAAATAGTATAAAAAAATAATTAATGGTACTATTTGTGTGTTTAGCATGTTTTCTTCAATCACTAAAATATTTAGCTTTAGAAAACAACAACTAGACTAAGGCCCATTTTTATGAAGAAGATAACAGTCTTGTATCTGTATAGGTTAGGCTTACAGATTACTTAAAAACTTATTCACAATCATTTGTTGTCAGTGAAGTTAAATAACGTTAATCGCTTCGTGCATTAACCCTTCACGTTTGAAGTCCCTTGAAAATATTCCATTTCGTACTGATGACGTATTGTTATCTTGTGTGTGTGTGTGTATTCCATCACATCCAAGGTATCACAAACTTTTTCATTTTCCTCTATATCTTTTCTTCCAACTCTATCTCGGTTAAGCAAGTTCTCAAAATGTTCGGCCCATCTCTCTTTAGTTCTTTCCTTGTCGCTAATTGATGCCCCATTCCTATCTTTAACTGGGCCACGTCCGAATTTACTACTCCCTCTCAATTTATTGACATGCCAGTATAATATTTTACTATTATGCCGTCTAGTTGCATCTTCCAGATCCTTGGCAATTTGATCCATAGCCTCCACTTCACACCTCCTTAGTTCATAGTTTAATACTTTCTCCACTTTCTTTACATTCCTTTTGTTTTTCATATGATCTACTACTCAGATAATTCTTGTACAAGTTCTTTCTCTTTTCTATTAAGCATAAAGCTTTGTTACTAATATTCTTAGCTGCAGTTCTAGCTTTCATCCCTAGAACATCTTCAGCAACTTCACAAATTATTTTTTCTAAAATTATTCCAACCATCTTTCACATTATCAAAACTTAAACTCTGAAATTTAATATTTACCTGTTCCTGGAATCTCTCAAATTCTCATCCTGGAGTCTACCAAAATCATAATTTTGCGGGAGGTAGTTACCCTTCCGATATTTCAGCTTTAAATTAACCCTTGACACTACTAGATGGTGATCTTTACTTTTGACATCAGCCTAATAAAAGCACTCCTATATACCCTATTATCTTGTATTGATCCTGCCAGTCTTCGGTTTACTATAATATAATCAATAAATTTGCTGTCTTACCATTACGTGAATACCATGTTAACTCATGAGCCATTTTATAACCAAACACTGTATTGGTTATAACTAGATTGTTATACCTACAATATTGCAAAAGTCTGTATCCATTACTGTTTTCTTTTCCTACACCAGATTTACTTAGGATAGGATAACATCTATCCCAATTTTTACCGACCTGGGCGTTAAAATCTCAAGGGATGGCAAAGCGTGATTGCTGATTGCGTTTACAATATTAAACTGTCCTTTTTGAAGTTTAAGAGGGGGGGAGGTACCTAGGTTAGGCTATCTATTTAATATATGCTGTGCTTTACCCCCCCCCCCCCACCCACCCTACCCCCAATGTGCAAATATATAACCCAATTTTGTTTCTAAAATATTATATATTCATCCTATTTTATTATAATTCATTAGCGTTAACCAAACTTGACTTCTTTCGTGGGTATCGTTACGTATAATGCACAAGTTCCCAGTTTTCTATGTTGAATCTTTTCTGCTGGACGTTCACTGGTAGATACCAGAAAAAGCCGAAATAATATTGTTCCATATCGATATTTAAATATCGAAGTTTGTGCAATATATCGGTATCACTTTCCAATATCCCGCAAAATGTTTACCAACAAAACTGGCATGTGTATTTGATTACCAATATATTCACATGTTTTTCCAAAAGTTTTGGAGAGGGGTTTGTTACTATTATATCAAAATATTACTCTTAAAGGCATAGTATAGGATTGTTATTAATCTGATTTATATAGATAGGCTCGTTCAATTTTTCTGGACATAACATTAATTGAACTATTGGGACATCCACCACATGGCTAATATGGGAGTAAAGTTCATTTATGATACAAATGGATGTTATATTTAAATTGAGGTATATTCTAGGTATATATTTGCACATTAGGGGGGTAGGGATATATATTCTATGAATATATAGGTTTGAAGAAATTCCTGAATTCCTTGAAAAAAAAAATGGAAAAACAAGGAAAAAGTTGAAGATAAAGGCTCTCCGCCTGCAAAATGTGTTAACTAGGATTATTCTCCATGTCATGGAGTAGGAATTGTCTTCTTAATATGTTTCCTTATGTCCAGCTGGACTCCTAGGCTTAAAATACTGGTTGGTTGTTCAGTTGGCCAATTTAAAAATTTGTATGTTTTGGAGGTAATTACTTGGCAAGAAAAAAAAAGAGAGAGAAGAAGAAGAAAAAGACTGTCATGCTAATGGTCAATATATACCAAATCATATTATTGAGTTTCAAATAAAGTGAATACACCATTTGATGCCTTTTTTTTATGCTGATTACGAATATAATAAGGATTTCTATCGGAAATGAATTTCAGCCCCCCCCCCTATATAGGCTATACCTAACCTAACCCTGAATTGGCATATATAGGGGGGGGGGGCTGAAATTCATTTCCAATAGAAATGCTTATTATATTCCTAATCAGCATAAAAAAGGCATCAAATGGTGTATTCACTTTAGTCCTAACTCAATAATATGATTTGGTATATATTGACCTAATCCAGCAATTGAGATACATGAGCACTTGAACAAGGTTTTAACCTTACTCATCTGTCCAACTACCTAGGATCAAACAGTATAACCGAACCATCAACCAAATACAAATCAAAATCCAAATTCATGCAAAGTTGTCATCAATAAATGTAAGTTGTCATAAATTTACAAGCAAAAGCACCTTAAATCTAGCAAAATATTTCCAAGTAGTACCTTCCATTAAGGCTCATCAGAAGAAATACCACCTGCCTTAATGGGTTTCAAGGCTTTACTTTCTGTACCTGGCACAGTGGAGCCTCTACCATAAATCTTTATGGTATCCCTATGTTAGGTAAAACTTTTGAAAAACATGCATACTAGTAAAGCTATTCAAAATTATATACAAAATGAGTTTCATTCTTTCCTTATTAAAATCCCAGAGGTCACTGAGCAAAGACCATTCTGGAACAAATAAAGACTGGTCCAGATGTGAGTTATAAAACAAAGCCTTTTATTGGTATCCAGAACCAATTACAGATTTAAAGTTGAAAAGCAAAAGAGAAATTATATTAAAATATCATTCAGTATTTCTTTACAATTTTTTGTATATTTACCTAAAAGTTCATGATACATAAAAGAAAATTTTTTAAATTGCCAACTAATTTTTTGGCAGAAAAACCTCAAGATCAGTTTTTTTGGCTGAGCTTTTCACATCTATTTTTGAAATCTGTGTAATTATTGCAAATTTTTGTATAGCCTACCTAAATAATTGGGAATAATAAGCTGAATAAAATAAAAACCAAATGTTATAAGTATGCTGTATTTATGGGAGCTCACATACCCTTACCAGGTCAAAACATAGCCTAATTAACAAATATGTGTTGGTTGCTAGGTATATTTAAAAACAAATACCACCAAATTTTAAAAAGAATATAGCCTATTGCTAGCTGGGCACTGGAGCTTGAACCTCCCTACCCTTCAATGAAGATAAGTCTTCCCATTCCCCCTTAGTAAAGCAGGGGTTAGGGTAAAATTCTTCTTTATCTACTTTAGGGGTAAAATTCTACTGTAGCTACTTTTGGCTATCTTGGATAGGGGTTAGGTTAGAAAAATGAAACTTTCAGGGATGGGTCTACAGGCTATAGTATGTCATGGGAAGGTATTTTGAAGTACCTACTTCCACTCTTTCTCCCTCTAGAGGGTGCTGAAATTTTCCTACATGACAGGTCCATACCTAGCCCTTGTGTACCATTGAAATTTTGACAAAACAACATTTTACCTTAATTATCAATTATCAGTTTCTTTTTTTCTCTGGCTTTTGTTCTGAAGATGTAATTCCTATTACTTGAGTAGAATTTTAAGCCATATGTATTTTTTTTTTCTTCTAAATTTAGGAAATGTATTTGCATATTTTTAAAACCTTATAAATTGGGATTGACCAAAGTTGTGAAGCTGAAAACAATTTTGTTGTACTTCATTTAAGCTGACAATCTAGGCTATTTTGCAAGGTTTCACTTTTATAACACAAAAAATTTTCAAGGTCAGGACTGTCTAGAGGGAGAAGGAGGGGAGCTAGGTAGTTCAAAATACCTTCCCAGGCTATACTTTAGCCTGTAGACCCATCCCTAAAAGTATAATTTTCCTAGCCTAGCCCCTTTCCAAAAGTAGCTAAAGTAGAACTTTACTGTGGCTTGTTTACTCCTTTCTCTTGATCTTTCAATTATTTGGTCTTAGGCTAGGCCTACTTTAATGGTTCAAAAGTATAACAGGCACTAATTAGCCTGCTTCAGAGACTAGGCTAATTATTAATTTGTGGTTCCTTAGAAATAAAAGCAAATACAAAGCATATATTAACCTCCTCCTTTGGGTAATAGTGACTACCTTGTAAATTGAAGTCAATTAAAATTTCTAGGGTAGCAAACCAATAAACAATTGAGCAAAGTTATGTAAAACTAAAGAGAAATTGAGTAGAATTGTATACAGCCTATTACTTAAAGAGCTAAAAATCTAAGTTATGCATTAATATGGTTTTTATTAAAACTATTTTTAGATCAAACACTTAGAATTACTAGTTTATTGACTTGCCTACAAGGAACTCTTTTGGAAATACCAATTATCCTATTTTGAAGTATATATCCTTTTCATGTTTCAGTTTTATTCATATATTAACAGAAAGCTGATCTTCTTCTAATTCTAAAAATGTAACATTTTATTGCTTGGTATCTACTCTGTTTCACCAAGAATGCACATTTCATGTTACTAGCCTCACATTACATCTTGCTTTAGTGAAATCAAGGCAGTCCAAAAAAACTCATCTCTATTTTTCTGGAATGCCAAAGAAAAGTGTTCTTTCTCAAAAAGGGGTCTTGGGAAACTCAACAAGTTTGAGAGACAGATTTTTCAACAGTTTGAGAGAACTCAAACAATTTTACTCAGCAGTAAATACCGAACTGTTTAAATTACTGACCTCAACAAAGTGTTAGTATTCAAGAATGTAACACTCTTGTATATTTCAACCAAAAAGGTTTGAATGCTTCTAACTTTTTTAAATTGTAATTGGCCTAAATAAGGTCTAAGGAATTTGGAAAAGCCATGCCTAAATAGGCCTATTGAAATTTTTTCTAATAAAATAACCGTTTTTGGGGTCTTTGGTATGCTGTATAACTGTGTATAAGGAAACAAATTCATCATCCTCAACTTTCTATAGCATGTTCAAGTTCATTTAATTTCTCACTAAATCACTACAAGACAAAATAACACATTTACAATATGAATCAATGGAAAAGAAAATATTTACAGAGGGTGCCTACACAGTGAGTTATACTCAAAAAACAGGCACCTTAAAATGCTCAAAAACAGGAACCATGTCTTTGTATCATTAAAATCTTTCACATATTCTGCATTTTATCTCATAAGTTTGTAATGAGAGTACAAATTACTAGCCCATAAAGCATAACCATACAAAATATAAGTACTAACTATTGCATGATATAAGAGAATTAAAATTTTATTTAGAAAAAAATATTTCAACAGTAAATAGTGCTGAGCCCTTACACTATTAACCTTTTCCATCAACAACAGATTCAATACAACAACAAACAAAATTATGAGTATTATCTTCTGCAAACAAAGTAAGGGAAGCACCCACCAGGTAGATGCTTATTGTATCAACAATTGATGCTTTGACAAATAGGCTTCTGCAGTCACAACTTGATTAATTTTATTTTTGCCTGAATAAATTATAGTGCAGTATTAAAATGATTTAAAATCTTTTAAGGGAACCAATCAAATAGAAAATAAAGGATGGAAAAATGGGATAAAAGGAATCATAGTTGGATCAGTATACACATCCTGCATATTATAAGGTAATTCTTTATCATTTTATCTTAGTTTTTGTGCATATTCATACTTCCAGGATGACAGTTAAAGGAGGAGGGACCCCCCCCCCCCCGAAAAAATCTAATAAAGTTTCAGGATTTAGTGCCCAGAACCAACATCTTGTAAGTTTTACCTATTCTTGGAAATTTAGCTTTTGTGTCCCCATTTGTTGACACACAGAACAATTTTGTTTGCACATTCTTTATATCTCCCTCTAAACTTCAAAACTCTAGCTGCACCTTTGCCTAGATGTATATCATTCTTGACCATCAGAGGGAGAGAGCTGAGAGTGGATACATTCTCAGAAAAGTCCCCAAAACTTTAAGAAAATGAATAAAATTAAGAATTTAGTGTTTCTACTTTTGTTTTATGTGCATATTCCTCAAAAATTATCTTGTCCAGTCACTATACATTTAACATTCCCTTATTCCAAGATTGCTGGTTTTATTAGAGTTGATTAGTAATAATCTATCTACATCAATAGGCTGTTAGCCAATGGTTTCAATTTAGGAAGGGGGTTTTTATTTGACCAAAAGCACTTAATATGCTCTGGAAGATGGTTCCACAAGTCAACAATAAAACTACCATTAAACTAATGAGCCTGTCTTTCATATTTTCAAATTTCCATCTCAGTAAATTTTTTGTTCACAACATAGTTTAGCAAGAATGAAATTAAATACATTCAGGCCTAATCAAATAGGCGTTTGTCCTGATTTCGTTTTAATTGCAGGTCCCTCTACATGTTAAATATCTAAATAATTGAATAATTATTCAAATAGTTATTCAGTTATTTATCTAAAATAATTGAATGCACAAGCATTTGTTGACTTTTAATTTACATTACTAATTATGAATACATGAATTTACATATTTCATTGTTTTGTTCTGAAAATTCCTCTAAATTTGTTTGAAAATCGAATTTCTTTTTGTTTTAATTTTTAATCAACATTATTGCTAAACTATATAATCTTGTGACTTGTTGTTGATTTCAGACAGTTCTTTTTTTATTAGCTGTAGTCTGGCAAATAGTTTTTTACTCCAGAAGCTACTAGATACTAATTAGTTTGATTTTGTGAGTAACAAGAAGCTGCTTCAGCCACCAAGCAGTCTTAGTTTTCAAGCCAAGCATGCCTCAAGATGGTTTAGGCCATCTAATATATATGTCTCTGCATTTACCTTCAAAGATGGTCTTTGAGTTTGATACTGTGAAAGCTGGTTGGAAGGGACATTGCCACCAACCAAATAAATGATGTGCCAAAAGCCTGTCCAAGCTCCTGGCAATGGCAAACATTTTACAAAGCAACCCTTATTCAAATTATTAAGAATATTTTGACATTTAAATGTTTTTTTTTTTTTTTTGATGATTGTGCATTTGAAATAAGACCCTTTCAAATGCAGGCCCAATTAAAAGGTTCCAACAAATTTGTATTCAAAATAATATTTTACTATTATGATCAAGAAAAAAAAAAAAACAATTTCTATTCACAAATAAGCTACAAATGGCAGTATTTTCTCATAAGACATTTTTACATGTTTCTAAGCTGTTGGTTACTATGGACTGTTTTACTTTTGAGGGCCCTATTAAGAGCTCAAAACATAATTTCTCCTAGAAACAATTATTGTATTATCAAAGAGAATAAAACAGACATCAAGTGATGTATTCACATTCATCCTAGCTAAATTATTTTGTTAACTACAACCTTACCACCATCTCTGCTTCTTCCCTCTTTCCAAAGCTTTAAAAATTACATGCAAGACATACTTAAAGTCATAGCCTAGGACCTAAATGTCTTAAATTGAAAAACAAATTCTCCTTAGTTTTGATTTGTGTCTATCTTCTTTTTTGAATCTTGGTTTCCAAGCCACAATTATAATGACTAAAACGATATTATCCTTTTTGTTAGTATATCCTGTGTTCATTTTATAGGCTAATATACTACATATATAGTAGGCTACAGCAACCACAATGTAGGAAACACCATATCCCTTCAACGGTTAGAAGGGACTGGAAAGACATTGATCAGTTTTCCTGCTCTCCTACAAAATTTATGTTCTTTGATAAACTGGTTGGCTATAGCCTATATGGGTAGGCTTCTTAATGCCCAGCCCTAGCTTTGGTAAAGATTATTTCAATATAGAACTGGAATTTTACTTGAAACTGACTAGTTTTCCTACCTCGAAGTGGATGATCCTGAAGGGCTTCTTGAAGGTTCATATTCTTTTAAAATTCTCACACCTCTATGAATGCTTTTATTTGATAAATTCTGTTTAGTTAAGACAAATTCTCAAATCATTGTTTCTTTAACCCTAGAAGGGTAAGCTTTCGTAAATTTTACGACGCAAAAACACTTTTTCGCGGTTGCCATGGAAACGGATGCATTGCGCGAACCGACCTCCCCGATATGCTATTATTATGACTAGCCAGTTCTTGTCAGCGTTGCCACCGTCCGGGATTAATCCCGGTTTTCCGGGATTTTTTTTTGCGGTCCGGGATTTTTTTTGTGTCCGGGACTTTCGGGATTTCTTTAATAAAAACCGGGATTTTTTGCTAAAAACCGGGATTTTTTGCTAAAAACCGGGATTTTTTATTAAAAAGAGATTTTCAACGATTTTGGCTGATAGTCTACTTTTTTTTTCTGTACAGTATCACGAATATTCTCTGTTTTTGCTAGTTCCCTCTGGATTTGCGCTATTACACTGTAGAAACAATTTTTTCGTTCCGGATTTAACTTTTGAAAATTGGAGTCGAGCGGCGAATTCGAATTTTAAACGTGCTTTAACCTTGCAGGAAGTATTGAAGTGTCTCAAGTAGTCTCAACTGACGCCACCGTCAAGAGGAGACTTAAATCTCTCAGGTCAGTGCCCCGTGCAATGCCTCGGGCAAAGTTAAACTCAGAAAAGGTAAGTAAAAAGCGTACGGCATTCTACTTATTCTGTATATATATAAGTGGAATAAGTTTAAATAGTTTAAACAGGGATCTGAATCTCAAAGTAGAGTTTTTCCCCTCGCTGATGGTGCTATTCCCAAGAAGCTTAACTTTATTTTGTTAACTGCTGAACTATTGTATTATACCACCTATAAAATTGATCTTTGTTAGGTTACCATGCATAGGCCTAACTTATTAGGTTTCTCCTAATTTTCTTGAACAAGTAGGCTAGCCTAGGCTATTTGATTAGGCTGATTATTTTAGCCATATGGATTGCTGAATGTTTTGAATGCATTGATAGTTAATAGTAGAGTCTAATGGCAAATACACAATTTAGTTTAAGCATAGCTTAGGCAAATTCAAGAAAATACTGCCCAATCTTAAACACATGATCCTATAGGCCTTGTAGGATACAAAGCCACTCAAACATAAATAGATTCAATCCCAGACATGTGCTGTAAAGAAAAATAGGCTACTAGGGTTTGCTAACTTTTCTTTAAGCTTAATTTTCAGTATAAAAAAGTTTCTGAGATCACATTGAGCTAATCCCAACAAGGTAATCTAAATCTATACATATGCAAGACTAAGAGCTTGCTTGGAAATGTAGGCTCTATTTGAATCAAATTATGCTCGTTTGTTTGTCCAAAGTTAGTGATTATCCAAACACCAGGGGTGCTTGGATAATATACCCAGTTCTTCATCAGCAGCTGATGTGTATTACCAAATAAAGCTAGTTTAAAGAAAATCAAACTGTTTTGTTAAGCCTAAAGGTGTATCTGGCTTTGTGGGGGAATAGACAAGGAAATAGAAAATCTAATGGTATATTTCCTTTTTTTCTTTATCTGATTTCTCCCCTTTAATAAATATTAGAGCTAAAAATATGTTTTGCTATTACTAGGCCTAGACTAGTCTATCTTTACAAAGCCTATCTTTAGTCTACTTAAAATTTCCTTTTCCTGACCTAGCCCCATTTTCCATTTCCTGACTTGAAGTAAAATCAAGTAATTGGAAGCATTTCATCAAGCCACAATGTCCATTGGGCTTGTATACATAATGGGCTGGGGCTTGATGGCAGAATTTGCTTCAACCAACTCATTTTTTTTTTTTTTTTTTTTTTTTTTTTTTTTTTTTTTTTTTTTTTTTTTAAATTACCGACTGGCAGGATCAATACAAGATACTAGGGTATATAGGAGTGCTGTTATTGATGTGAAAAGTAAAGACCACCATCTAGTAGTGTCTAGGGTTAATCTAAAGCTGAAGTCTCGGAAGGGTAACTACCTCCCAGGAAGTTATGATGTTGGTAGACTCCAGGATGAGAATTTGAAACAAGCTTTCCAGGAACAGTTGAATACCAAACTTGAGAGTTTAAAAGTTGACAATGTGGAAGATGGTTGGAATAATTTTAGAAAAGCATTCTGGTAACATGAATTTGTGTGGGCTTTTCTACCTCCCACCACCCATTTCCAGACATATTGTAAGATGACCTCTTTTTTTAATTTCAAGGATAAGTTTTTTAGGTAGAGAGGAGGTAACAAGAAAAATCTTTAGTCAGAACTTTTGAGAATCTTTTAAATTTCTTTCTATAAAATGTCCATATAAATAGACTAGCATTAGATTTTATGATTTAGGGGGTCTGCAGTATATTATACTTCTAATCATGAATTATGATGCATATGCAGTGCTCTTTCTTTCTGGAGAAGTTTCTGTTCTCCAATACAGAAAATCCCTATTAGGTTGCGATTCTGCGAACTCGAAATCACGATAGCTCAAACGTCAAAATCGCTGGATGCAAAATTTGACTTTACACAAAAGCAGCAAAAATCGAGGTTTCAGGGAAATGCAAGGATCCCTACAGATCCAAAAGTAGTAGAAAAGCCGAAAGTACTGCGATATGTCCTTTAATTTGAGTCAGAAAAGTTTAAATTGGCCACACAAAGTTTCTGGAAAGTGATTTTGTGCTTGATAGGCTTAGAGAAGTAAAAATTAAGTAGAGGAGAATGTTAGCCCATCAACTTTTTTTTGTGGCAGCAGATAGATAGGAATTTCTTGGCCACTCGAGTACCTAGTCTTTAGCATTCTGACTATGTTTCTCTAGCCTGACTATATTTGTGATCATGCATTGAAGGAATAAGACTTTGCAGCCAAAAATCTTATAAGGCTTTATTTCTACATTTAACCTTGGCCTAGGTGGGTCTGAATGAAACAGAAATTCCAGTATCTAGAAAGTATTTGTTAGAAAGAAAAAAGATCATATAATATTCCTCTGACTTATACAGTATGACCGGTGGAAGATTTTGGACAAGAGACAGCTAGTGAATCAGCTAAGCATTGACAATAATTGGTAGATCTGTAAATACTTAAGTCCATGGGCGTAGGCAGGGGGGGGGGGTTAGAATAGTCAGAATGCTAAAGACTAG
The DNA here is from genome assembly GCA_027921565.1 of Artemia sinica. Lineage (NCBI taxonomy): Eukaryota > Metazoa > Arthropoda > Branchiopoda > Anostraca > Artemiidae > Artemia > Artemia sinica. The sequence continues at coordinate 59,534,340 of CM051266.1, read as the reverse complement.
GTACTCGAGTGGCCAAGAAATTTATAAATATTTAAAAATAATTAATATATATAAAATATATATTAAAATATAATATATATTAGTATAAATATTTAAAAATATTAAGAAAAAATATTTATTTTCAATTTAAAGGACATAGGAACGCAAAAATAATGATAATACCTTCATTCATGGTTAAAAATCTCAATTCATATCCACCAAGCCTTTTTTTTAACACGTTTAGGGATTTTCAAGATTTTGAGGCCAGACGTCATAATTCCTACACAGTGCTATCCGAGACCACGGCCGCAAAAAATTTGAAAATCGTTGATGTGACTTCTTACCCTGGTTGATTTAAAATGAAGGAAGAAAACAAAATGCAGTCTCTCTGCCTGCATTCCCTTATAGCTTTTCGTTAGCTTCTTCTGTAGCCTTTCATCGGCAACTGAGGAAAAATCAGCCAAAGATTATTTCGTCGCAACACCAGAGGGACGCTGCAAGCCCACGGACCAAATAGTAAATTCGTAAATAACAAACTTTTGAAAAACGCTACGAATTTCGGGTTTTGATGGGAAATAGTGTTTTTTTCTAGGGTCCCATAGAGCATTATATGTATCTTTTTTACGTTTCTATGTCCTTTAACGAAAACCGAAACGACGGGCATGCTTTGAAGACGAATTTTCAGTGATTTCGTTCTGGTTTTGCCCCCCCCCCCCTTCCAAAATTCTGCCTACGCCCATGCTTAAGTCTGCTCTTTTACAGATGAAGGACATTCGTCTCTTGTTTGCGAAAAAGCGGAAGAGTCCTGAGACTACCCATGGAGAGTCAGGATTAGCTGCCACCACAGGTTCGTCAGATCTTGAAAAGGAAATATTACTTACGAAACATCCACGTCAAGAGCCCGACGCTGGCTGTTCTGCCGACGCGGATTCGTCACATTTTGAAAACGAAGTGTTTACTACCGTACGCCCACATCGACAGTCCGACTTCGATAATGAATACTCCTCCTCTGAAGATTCAGAGGACGAACATTCTTCTGAAGATCTAACCGAAGACCTTAGCAATAGTGACGAGGGGTCAGAATTTGATCCAAATCCTGTGTCGTCGTCGGAGTCTGATAATGCTGAAAATGGGCGGCATTCTTTGAATGAGAAGAACAGAAATCTTAGAAAGGATTCAGTGAAAACCAAAAATGCGTCATCTTCCAAAGAGATTGGGAAGAGAAGAGAAAAACGTGCAGTCCAGAAAAGCAAAGGCAAGAAAAAAATTATGTAGATAAGTTCACCAGCAAGTGGCTCCATTTGCCAGAATTTAAGGGCTGGCTTAAGGCGGATGAAAAAGAGCCATCAAAGGCTTACTGTAGCTATTGCTCAAAACCACTCAAAGGGAATAAGTCTGCTATGAGACGGCATGCGTCCAGACCATTTCATGTTAACGCTGTCAAAGCTAAAATGAATCAAGTATCGGCTTTATCATGTGCTTCCAAAGAGCTCCAGGAGCGAGCCAAACTAAGAGACAGTATTTTAGGCCTTGAACTGGGCTTGTGTGCGTTTATTGTGAAAGAGAACCTTCCGGTTTCTAAAATGGATCAGTTGCCTGACGTTTTAAAAAACTACATAAAAGACTCGCCGACTGTTAGTGGTCTTGCTTGCGCCCGGACTAAATCTTCAGAAATGATCAAACACGTGATTGCGAAAGAAGGGGAAGAGGAACTTGCTACTGATCTGAAAGGATGCAAATTTTCGATAATCGTTGATGAATCTACCGATGTTTCGTGTACGAAGTTTTTAGTGATTCTAGTGCGTTATGCCAAGAAGGTCGAAAACGATCTTAAAGTTGTCGAAGAATTTTTAGCAATGCCAAAAGTAAAAGATGCATCTGCGGCTGGGCTAAAAGCATTAATCGTTAATGAGTTTGTCACTAGGGGCATCCCTGTAGCAAATATTATTGGTTTTGCTTCTGACAATGCTAGTGTTATGTTAGGCAAAAACAATGGATTGGCTACCCTCTTGAAACAAGAGCTACCATGGCTAGTGGTACATGGCTGCATCTGTCATTCTTTTGCCCTGTGCTCTGCTGCTGCTTGTGAGGCACTGGATTCGTCAGTAATCCAATTTAGTCATGACATATACAACTTTGTCGCCTTTTCACCAAAACGCAAAGAAGAGTTTAAGGAATGCCAGGCCTTTTTGAATATTGCCGAACATGCCGTACTTTATCCAAGTAAAACAAGATGGTTGGCCATGGAGCAGGTGGTGCAGAGATTATTGGAACAGTGGCCTGCATTAACCTTGTACTTTCAGTCGATGATGCTGACAGAAATACCAGCAGCCAACGCAATATTGAAGGGGCTACAAAGCCATGAGTTGCAGCTCTATTATATGTTTCTCGGGTACATTTTGCCTGTGGTGAATAGGCTGAATTTACAGTACCAGAGTGAAGATGTTAGGATTCACCTGATTTTGAAATCTGTGAGAGATACTCTGGGAGAAATTCTGAGAAACTTCATGAAAGAAAATTCTCTGCGAAATAAAGATCCCTTGGAGTTGACGTCTTCAACCCTCATAACCTGAGACCTTTTAATGAGATTTACTTCGGTGCCAAATTTGATGTTCTAGTCAAGTCGGAAAACTTGCGTTTATCCTCTCATCAGGTGAATGACATTCAAGTCAAGTGTGTCAAGTTCTACCAGATTCTTGTGAAGCAGATTCAAAAAAGGATTAACCATAGGGATCCTCTTTTGAAACAGTTAGAATGTATTGACCCTTCAATCGCTCTTTCGGGCCAGATCTCCTCTATAGCACCGCTGTACAGTAGTTTTTGTGCAACATACTCTGTTGACGTCGAGGAGCTTAACTCAGAGTGGAGAAGACTGCCATTTGTGGATGAGATCTTTGAAGTGAAAGGTAAAGAAGGTCCTGTAGCGTTTTGGTCCTTTGTGGACAGTTGTAAAGATGCAGGTAAAAATAAGATGTTCAAAGTCTTACCTTCATTTATGTTTACCATGATGAGCCTGCCACACAGTAGTGCCGGCGCTGAAAGGCAGTTTTCCCTTCTCAAGCTTATTAAGAGCCCGCTCCGGAACAGATTAGACAGCGAGATGCTGAGTGCCCTCATGCACGTCCACCGGTTCATACCTGATGCAAAGAAATGGACAGTTCCGGTGTCTCTTCTGGCGAAGGCCAGAAAGTGGAAAAATTCCGCAAAAAATTAGTCCATTTCTGTGCATCAGGTATGAACCGCTGGATGTGCATTTTTTTTTTTTTTTTTTTTTTTTTTTTTTTTTTTAATCCCACCTCCTCTCCTCTCAGTGACGTAAAATTTTTTATCAAAAATATTTTAAAATCTACTACTTTAAGCGTCACCTAACTTCTTTATTATAAATTACCAGCCAAAGGTGGTCTTCCAAAAGGCTTACTCCTACAACTTTAAAATTTTTTAACACAAAAAAAAAAAACTATTTGCTCTCCCGTAGACTGGGCGTCCTCCGTCCACAGGAAACCCATTCTTGCGGTGGCACTTTTTTCCTTCTTTTTTTTCTTTTTTTTTCAGCCCTTTTTACGACCTTTACGGTCGTAAACCCTTACGACCTACCGTATTGATTGGCTTATTCAATGTAGGCCTATTTTATTGTTTTTCTATTGATTTAGTGTTTGATTTAAATGGTATGTATTCCCCCTCTATGACAGGCCTAGGAGCCTTTGGGGGATTAGCACAATGTATTTTCTTGTATGATTAATTGATTATGAATAAATCTTAGCTATCTATCTATTTATCTTATCTTATCTGATTTGTAGACTTCCTGATTTGTGAAAGAATTTTGAGAGCCTGCTCAATTAGTCCTTTATTTCCGACTGGCAACTGATGGATTTTTTTGCTTCTGTGAGCACATTCCATTTTTTGGAAGGTTGATTTTGTGTTTTTAGTAAAGCCCTAGTTTTTCAAAATCCTAATATATATTAAAAATACCAGTTTATTCGTAGTCAGTTTGTTTGAGCTAGTTTTGCAGTTTTATCTTGCACAAATTGTGAAGCAATAATTTCTGTCGCTTTAAGTTTCAACTTAGCCCTTTATTTCCGTAAGAAAAAATTGGTTTGACTTTTAGATTAATTTTTTTTAAAGAAGGGTATTCTCTTCCTTACGACCCTACGGTCGTTACGACCCTACGGTCGTAACGACCTTACGACCCTACGGTCGTTAGCCGACCCTACGGTCGTTACGACCCTACGGTCGACCCTACGACCCTACGGTCGTTAGCCCTTTTTACGGAACTTTGGCGAATTGTTTTGGCCTAAAAAAATTGTCGTAGATCCTACTAATCCACCAGAACTTTTTCACGTCGAAATAATACTAGGAATATTGACAATCAGTTGTTAGTTACAACTAGAAACCACGTTTCACGGTACTTCGAATTTCGCGCCTTGCTTTTTACGTCATCACCTTGCAGCCCTATGTTGTATAACCTAAAACCGTGTTCCGGGATTTTTTTTTTTGAAATTTCGGGATTTTTTTTGAAGAAAAATCGGGATTTTATTTTTGAGCTGGTGGCAACACTGGTTCTTGTGCCGTCACCGAGGTTTTATTATCTGAACCGGTTGGGGAGATATTAAGGGTGAGTAGTAAAATTTACGAAAGCTTACCATCTACGTAACTTTTTCAGCTATTTCAGGAAAAGGGATTTTTTGATCAAAACTTGGTAATTAGTAAGCTTCTTCGGACAATGAGGTTAGATCAGTTTTTTAACGTTGTTGACAAGCTTCGTAGCAAATTTCGTGAGGAAATAGCACATGAAAATGCTGAATTTGGCTATTTTCTGATTTAACAAATGAGCAGCAAAACTTTTTCACACTGACAAATAGAAATGTCACGACTGACAACTGGTTTACATCGATTCCGTTGCAGCAGAACTACTGAAAGAACCGTATCTACTGACTACAGTTGGTACAGTACGAAAAAACAAGAGAGAAATTCCGGAAGAGCTGCTTGTAAGCAAAGGGAGAATCACAGGAACCTCAATGTTCTGTTTCGATCGGGAGCTGACTCTAGTGTCTTATCTTCCTAAGCCATCAAAAATGGTCCTGCTTCTGTCAACTTGCCATGAGGGTACCAGTACCACGTATCCAAGCAAGAAGCCTGAGATCATTGAGTACTACAATAAACACCAAAGGCGGTGTAGACACATTTGACCAAATGTGAAGTTCAATGTCAGCGGCTCGGAAGACAAACAGGTGGCCCATGTGCATGTTTTATGGGTTGATCAACATCGCGTGTATCAACAGTTATGTCATCTACTCCTTCAATATCTCCAAATCTGGTGGAAGACCACTTTCACGAAAGGATTTCATGAATGTTCTGTTCAAAGAGTTGACCCAGCCGCATATGACCACTCGCTTAGAAACCCCCACTTTGCAGCGCTTGATCAGACTCGATATCAGTCAAAAACAATGGAGGTGACAGGTGAAATACATTCAGGAACGTCTGTGGAAGGGAGAAGAACGACCTTCAGCTCTGCCCAGCGCGCATTCGCCGAATGACTACCAATTTTTGCAACCACTGCAAAAAGCCGTTCTGCGGTGGACACCGTGCGAAGTCATGCATACCATGTGACTCCAAGAAATGAAAGCAACCTTTTGTGCTGTGTAAAACATTATCTGAAGATCTGTTTTCGATAATTCCCACTTACTTTTAAAATATACTTAAGTGATGAGTTTTAAAAGTCAATGTTTCTGCAAGTAGTAATTTTTACGAAAGCTTACCATCTACGTAACTTTTTGGGAAGCTTACCTTTCTAGGGTTAAAAAAAATATTCTATAGGAATAGTTTGGTTAGAAGGGGCTGGAAAGACATTGAATAGTCTTCCTACCCTCCTAAAAAAATTTATGTTGTCAAGTGTCATATATATGTTGTCAAAACTATTGTCACATACTAGCATTTGAGTTACCTCAACCAAAATGAATGTTACATATTTGAGGGCTGAGAAGAAGTTAACTTTAGAAACATGTTTTCAAAGTAGTAGTTATTATCAGAAGAACTATATAAACATATAAGTGCTTGCCCAGAAACTTAAAACATATTTGCTTGTGCTTTGTCCCACCCCCAAGGATGAGACCTGTAAATACAATTGAGTTGGTCAACCCTTGCTTTCTAGACAAAAATTCTTTGATATTTAAAAGGAAGTAGTTGAGCCAGGAAAACCAATAAAAAGTTAATAAAAAAACATTAATTAAAGAATAAAGAGAGGAGAGTTAATAATGTATATATATATATATATATATATATATATATATATATATATATATATATATATATATATATATATATATATATATATATATATATATATATATATATATATATATATATATATATATATATATATATATATATATATATATATATATATATATTGCTATGATTGTTCCTTTAATTTCTGTTCGTTTGGGTTTCATTTATTCTTTAATAGTAATTTCTGGTCGTTTTGAGTTTGAATTTTAACATGTATTTGTATCTCCTGAGTTTAAGTTTAAAATGGGCTTTAATTTTCTTTAAAAAAGTTATTTTTCTGAAAGTTTTTTTTAAAATTATTTATAATAAATAGCTCTTATGAAAGTACTAGAAAGTCTTTGGCTTAAAGAGCAAGGTATTGACTAGAGGGAGAGCCCAATCATGCACGTAATATTTTCTGTTCGTTTTAAGTTTTGATGTTACTCCTTTTTTTCAGTTTGAAATTTTTTTTTATATTTAATTTCTGGTCTTTTTTTAAATAATGCTGGGAAATCCCACACCCCCTTCATAGCAATGTTGCTCTCCCCATGAAAAGTTTCTTCTTGGATAGACTTCCCACATAACCCTGACCCACCCACACCCCCTACTACCAGAAAAAAATTCCCCATGAAAACGTCTGTATAATTCCTAATAACCAATACTATCTGTTTAACATTGGGTAAAGTTAATAACTTTCAGCCCTCCCCCAAGGGACTTCGGGGGATTAAGTCATCCTAAAGGACATAGTTATCATATTTCTCAACCCAGCTGAACAAAATGGCTATCTCAAAATTTTGATCAGGTGACTTTGTGAAAAAAATGAGGGTGGGAGGGGGCTTAGTTGCCCTCTATTTTTTTGGTCACTTATAAAGGGCACTAGAACTTTTAATTTCCGTTCCAATGAGTTCCCCCTCTATATTCTAGGACCCCTGGGTCGATACGATACACCTATCCGTGATCTTTCTTCTGGCAAAAAAATGCAAAATTCCACATTTTTGTCGATAGGAACTTGAAACCTCTACAGTAGGGTTCTATGATACGCTGAATATGATGGTCTGATTTTCATTGAGGTTCTATAATTTTAAGGTCATTCCCCCTTTTTTTGAAAATCAGTCAAATTTTCTCAGGCGCGTAACTTTTGATGGGTTGGACCGAACTTGATGAAAATTATATATTTGAATGCAGCATTGAAATCTGATTCTTTTGATGTATCTATTGGTATCAAAAACCCGTTTTCTAGAGTTTTGGTTACCATTGAGCTGGGTCGCTCCTTACTTACACTTCGTTACCACGAACTGTTTGATTACCTTTTTGTTAGTGTTACCTCGTCGAACCGTCAAAACAAATAAGTAAAACTAATTAATTGATTTTGAAAGCGCTTTTCGTCCGTGAAAATTCAAACATTGTCAAACTGTTGATTCCCACTACATTTATTCACTACAATAGATGGAGCTAACATGTGCAAGTACCAATTGCTACTTCAAGTTCAGAGTCATAAATAGAATTTTAAATACTTTATTGTACTTTCAATTAGCTGTTTTTATTTAATGCTGTCTTTTCTGTTACAAAAATGCTACACCAGCAATTTTTTTATTATAGGCCAAAAGTCTTGGTAATTTAATAAGTAGCAGGTGTCTTTTGTATAGAACAAACAACCTTTTGTAGAAATATCTGTACAATTATAGGGAAGCTATCCTCCCCCTCGTACTATTCGTAGTAGGTCTATTTATTAGGGGATACTAGAGGTTAAAACCTATCATAAATTGATCAGATGGGTTTTTCAAAAGAACTTGAAAAATAAAGACCTAGCAAAAAAGTTTTAAGGCCTCTGCCACCATCTCCACCTACAAACTTTTAATGCGTTCTATGTAATAGCCCTTCAACTTGCAAAGACTGTGTATATGTTTATAGACGTATGCAGGACTAAGTTCCAGTATGACATTTGGATCTAGAAGGACATTCAAAAGTGGACTAAGTGGTAGCATGACATCTGGAAGGATATCTGTAAGTGGACTAAATGGCAGCATGACTTCTGGATCTAGATGGAAATTTATAAGTGGACTAAGCGCCAGCATGATATTTGGATCTGGAAGGATATTTACAAGTAAATTAAGTGGTAGTATGACATCTGGAAGGATATTTATAAGTGGACTAAGTGGCTGCGTGATATTTGAAGGATATTTATAAGTGGACTAAGTGCCAGCACGACATTTGGATCTGGAAGGAAATTTACAAGTGAACTAAGTGGTAGCATGACATCTTGAAGGACATTTATAAGTGGACTAAGTGGCTGCATGACATTTGAAGGATATTTATAAGTGGACTAAGTGCCAGCATGACATTTAGATCTGAAGGATATTTACAAGTAGACTAGGTGGTAGCATGACATCTGCAGAGATATTTATAAATGGACTTAGTGCCTGCGTGATATTTGAAGGATATTCATATAGTTTTTCAAAATCCATAGCTTGTACCCCTTCTCCGAGGGGCTGTGGAGAATAAAGACATACTTAAAGAAATAGTTGGTAGATCTTTCAACTATGCTGTATAAAATGACCATTTCAAAATTTTGATTGGTAGACTTTGGGGGAAAATGGGCGTGGGAGGGAGGCTATCTCTCCTTCAATATTTTGGGTCACCTAAAATTGACAATAGAGCTTTTGATTTCCAATCAAATGAACCTTCTTTGGATCTTCTAGGATAGCAGGATCACCTCTGATCCATATACGGATGTATATATAAAATATAGACATCCGTTATCTTGCTTTTGACAAAAAACAAAACAAAATTCCACATTTTTGTATGCAAGAGCTTGAAACCTCTACAGTAAGATTCTTTGATTCTTTGTAATATATCCATTGTTACCAAAACTCTGTTTTTTAGAGTTTCGATTTCTATTAAAACTTATGGAACAGTTATATGTAACACAGTAACGTAGTTACTGCATTGTGTGTTTGTTGTTTATAATGTAGCTGTGGTACCTGCTGGGATTGCCTTTAATTTTCTGGGACATGGTAGACAGCCTCCAACACTTCCCTTACTTCTCGTAAGTGAATTTCTGCTATTCACATTTTTGGCTCTGCCCAAGGACTGATCTTGGATTCTTTGTGATTACGTTATGTACGAAATATGTCGCCGGATGATACTGGTGTGAAAGAGAGACTAAAATGGAATGCCGTGTTGAATTTTGCAGTAAGGGCGTATAAAGGAGGAAATCAGAGTGCGGATATAATGAGCAAAGCTGCAGAGTTATTTGAGTTGGGGAATATACAGAATGCAAAGAAACTGCTGGGGTCTTAGGCAGGCCAGTTAACTAGGCTAACTAGTCATGACAAACCTTCTGACCATATATTCGATATCATAAAAGCACTGAAATACTGCGATGATTACAAAGTGAATTTACCGTGTTTTGTTGTCTATGAGCCTGACGAGGTTTCTGTGATTGCCAGAGAAATCTCAGCGAAACTGACCAGGAAAGTGAATGAGCTTAGTGCTAAGTTTGACAGTTTTGTGAGATCCGCGAGTTAGTCCCAACCGTCAGCATCCTCTGTTCCACTTCAAACTGCAACAGAGCCGACTTATTCAGTCGTCATAAAGAATCCCCTAAAAGAACTGGACGATCCCATTTCACGAAAGGATTATCTCAATAAAGCATGTGGAAGCAACTGGGGAAATATTTTGGAACTGAAAACTCGCAAAACCGACTGGAAAGTTCTTCTGAGGGATCAAGAGGCTGCGAAATCAGTTGCACAAGCTATTGCTAAGTCCGACTCAAGTATTGAAGCAAAAGTGTCCAGTCCTTCGTTCTTTGGCATAATCAGATACGTACCTACCAGCCTTAGTGAGGAGGATCTATGTGGTCTTGTGAATAATTGTGCTGAGGCTTCTCAGATCGGTAAAACGAGATCGTTCAGATTGAAATTTTTGACCAAACAGCATCTAGCCTCCACGATGAAATCTCCTCTTATTATAGGCTACGAACGAATTCCAGTCAAAGACTTTCATTTTCTCCCGAGGCGTAGCTATAAGTGTTAGGCATATGGGCATATTGCAAAGGACTGCTCTAACCAAGCAAGATGCTGAAACTACGGAGGAGGCCAATCTAATTCTAAAGACACCCCGTGCCAGAACCAGATGAAGTGCACCCTCTGTGGCTCCAATAAGTAAACCTGCTATAGTTTCAGTTATCCAGAAACCAAAAAGGCCCTATCTAAGCAATGACTAGCTCCAGCACTCTGAAAATAGTGGGGCTGAACATAAATGGCTGAGTACTGTCTGAATTACCGCTTTTAGAAAACCTTGCAAACAAATTCGGCATTGTGTGCGTTCAGGAATATTCCCTGTCGCCTGAGGGACTCCAGCTCTTACAACTAAACGGAAACGTAAATATGTTTGGCATTCCTTCTAGGAGGTCGGGAAAAAGTCGTCCCTCTGGTGGTGTTTCTATATTTGCCCGAGCTTCTCTTCGTGCCTCGACGTTTAAAGCAGCGGACTTTTATGTTCCAGTGAAAATTGAAAATACTGTTGTGCTCTCAGTCTATGTGCCAACGAACTACAGGACTGTCCAATCTGACAGTAAGTTTAGTATTGCTTGCGGAAAAGTAGCCGCTGTTGCCACATTATGCGTGGCGGAAAAACTTTCCTGTATTGTTGCTGGAGATACGACCTCTATCTCGCAGCCTCTCCGAGTCTGCGGGTGCGGAAAAATAGAGTAGACTTCTCGTATGTGCATCCTCGCTCGACTTTCTGCTCTCCTCTCCCGACTTGAGGACTCACAGTGACTGTGATGTTGATTTCGGCTTCTGTGTTTCTGATCACCTTCCAGTGGCTAATACCTTCATTATGAATGACCTCCTGAATAATACTCCAAATGATGCTTCAAAGAAGAAAAAGTGGTTCCAGAAGACTATATGAAAAAAAAAGCTAATTTAGTCATATTCAGGTCTGTATGTGACAGAAACTTGGAAAAGATCAAAGTCCTTTTTCAGCTACTACTCCAAAGCTCGCCGATTGCATTTGATGAGAAACAAATACTACTAAATATCTACTGTAGTGAAATAACTCACGCCTTGCGCTGTGCAGAAAAAACCACTGTTCCTATTCGTAAAGTAAAAATTGGGTCAAGGGTTCCGGGATGGTAAAAAAAAAACCAGCTTTGGTTAATGCGTGTCAACAAGCTAAAATGTGGTATAGTGTGTGGATTGATTCGGGCCGTCCTAAACAAGGCGTCGTAAACAGTGTTCGATTGTATACAAAGTGACAGTTCTCCAAATGTCTCGCTCCTATGTGATTGATGAAAACAGTGAGTCACTACGAGTCGCTCTAAATAAAGTTTGGAAATTCTTCAAGAAGAATCGATTGGCAAAACTGCCCAGTAACGAATCCGCCCCTAGTGAAAGTGAATGGAATAGTTAATCTCATGAGCGAGTTTGCTTCACCTGATCTTGAATTGGAGTTCAAGTTTGAGAGAGATCTTGATCTCTGTTTAGAATCTTTGGAATCGGGTCCTGGCTACGTAGTGAGTGTGTCGGATGTTCGTTCGGCTATCCTTAAACTAAAAAGAAGTACTCTAAAGGAGTAGATAATATTTGTGTTATGCATCTGATATTCGGTAGTGAACTGTTAACAGTACATCTAGCATTAATGTTCCAAATAATTTTTAGCTGTGGTCTAGTGCCAGATGTGTTTTGTACTGGTGTAATTACCCCTGTCATCAAGAAAGGTAAAGACCCATCTGAATATTGTTCTTACCGCCCGATAACCGTTGCTCCCGTTTTTTGTAAATTGATGGAGTTATTAGTTATTGAGGAGATAAAGAATATTTGTAGTACCCCAGGGTTCGTAGTTCGGTTTCCAAAGAAATATTATCCGCGAGCTCGTGAATAGCCTATTGTCTAATGTTTTGTTGGACGCAGATGCTCAAGGAAAAACCGTGTTACTTTCAGGCCACGACGTCTGCAGGGCTTTTGATTTGGGTATCCATGCACAACTGCTTGTCTCTGCGTTTAAGAGAGGTTTTGACAGATATATAATTGCTACTTATAGGAACATGCATTTTAAGTTGAAGGTTAGGGTAAGGGTAGTAAGAAACCTGAGGCCAACTGTATCCGATTTCCTCATACTAGTACGGAAAGGCATTCACCAAGGGGCTTTATCATCACCGCCTCTTCATAAAAATAGTATCATCGACACTCAGAAGCCGGTGAAAATGTCCTTTATTTTTCGTGGAATTGATTTGTCTCTTGTATGTCGATGACATTTTAAATCTGAGTAGATTCGTCTGTGGCATAGAGAGTAATATCAGCGTTTTGTCTAACGGATATGCTAACATAGGCCTAGAATTCAACTCTAGCAAAAGCGAGGTGGTCGTCTTTAATTGTCGTAGGAAAGAGTTGGCGTCTGTCATATTTGCAATAGGTAGTAATACAGTTACTGCAGCAGCGTCAATGACTTTAATTAGAATAGATAGCTGGCCGTTTATTTAGAATAGATAGCTCTTTTGAAAGGACTAAAAAAACTGTAGCATAAAGGGCGCGAGGTATTGACTTGGGGGAGAACCCCCTCACATACGTTATAATTTCTGTTCGTTTTAAGTTCTAATGTTGCTTAATAATGTAAATAATGTAAAAAATGTAAAAAAATAATGTAAATTTTAAACGGATACAAATTTTGCAAAAATAAAGCGCTGCGCCTGCTCGGTGATTTTGAAAAAATGTGAATGTACAATTGATTATTATCGCCATTTTAATATTTTAAATGCTGGGCAGTTGAGAGATTATCAGACCGGCATTTTCGTGTATCAGTGTTTAAATAAACTAGCACCTAACTATTTTTGTGATGTTTTATAATCGAATTCTATGTACCATTCTTATGATACAAGGAATTCCGCTGACCTAGTACCGGAGAGACGACACAGTGCTAGGTCTAGTTTTGTATTTAGGCATGTGGATGTTTCGGTATGGAACAGTCTTCCGGAAAGCACTAGAATGGCTGAGAGTGATTCCTCCTTTAAAATAAGATAAATAATTTTATGACGAGTAAGGATGGGTGAAGGGGGGGGGGCTGTCCTCTGAAAGTTTTGGTTCGCGGTTCCCTCAAGGTTTATTTTTCATTTATTCATAAAATTCTTTTTTTTTGTTTTTTTTTCCAATATATATGTAGTAAGTGAATAAAACATTGAGTCCAGTCACAAACAAATCTATATAGATTTTCACGGGGTAGGCCTGTTTGATATGATTTTTTTGTGAATATTGCTCTTTAATAAAAATGAATTTCTCTCTCTCTCTAATTCCGGGAAAACACGACGTGTTGAAGGGGGGGGGGGGTAACTGCCTTCTGATCACTTTGGCTCTTAAAAAGGGCACTAGAAATTCAGATTACCAATACAAACTTACAACCCTTGCCCTGAGAGCTATGGAGGCGAAGGGGGGGGGAGGGTCTTTCTGAAGGATATAATTTCCGGACTCTTCACTACAATGAACAAAATTGTTATCTCCAAATTTTGATTGGATGTCTTTGGGGGAATGATGAGCTGGCGGGGCTGGTTGCTCTCAGATCAATTTTGACTCTTAAAAAGGGTACTAAAACATTCAATTTCAAACGAGCCCCATCTAAAGTTTATGCAATAACCCATTCAATAAAAACCTTATATGTCCCCAGGCCATGACTTACAACCCTATCCCCATGGCACTGGGGGGTTGTGCCAACCTCAGAGTCATTGTTTTGGTTCTTTGGACTTCTTTTAAGCAAAATTGCTATTTAATAATTTTAGTCAGATTCGTTTGGTGAAGTGGGGTAGTCTGGGGGGGGGGGGGGGGGAGCTCGCTGCCCTAAAGTACTGCTCTAAAGTACTATCACTTTAGACTCTTAAAAGAGAACTAGAACCTCCAATTTTTAACCAAATGAGTCCTCTAAAGTTTTCTACAACCATCCCTTCTTTAAAAACTTAAATACCCCTGAGCATAACTTAGAACCCTTGCCCCTAGGCTTTGGGGTTTGTTTTAACCAGGGCATAACTTACAACCCTTGCCCTGAGGGTTGTAGGAGGATTTTCATCTACAAATACATTATGTCTGGACTTTTCAACTACGTTGAACAAAATGGCAATCTGAAAATTTTGATTGGATGTGTTTGGGGAAATAGTGGGCGTGGGAGGGGGGGTTAGTTACCCTCCAATCACTTTTGACTATTGAAAAAGGCTCTATCTCCTTCAGTTTCCAATTAAATTAGCTCTTTTTAAAGTGTCTTCGACGACTCCTTTGATACGAAGTGCCCTGGTTAAAAATAAATAAATAAATAATACATTGTGTCAACATCGTTCTTTACTTAAGCAGCGCTATTGTGCTGACTATGATATTCCTCAGATAACAGTCTTTCACGATACATATTGAAATGCATATGCAATGAAAGCAAAATAAAAGTGCAATTTTCAAAAGTTGTCTTGTTGCTAGCATATCGAAAACATGCTAACAGCCTTTAAGTTCTTCATAAGACTAAAAGATACCTCCTTGGATTAAAATGTTCCTAAATATATACAAAAAATTCTCTCTTTTGCTCGCCAGTTTGAGTGATCATAGGCAGTGCAATAGTGGTGCCTAAGTAAAGAACGGTTAGAAAGGCTAATTCAGTTAGAAATTGTAAGAAATGATTGAAGTACAACCAGTTCCCCTCTCAATTTCAATGATTTCCTCAAACAAATCCAATCAATATTTTGAGATAGGCATTTTATTCAACATAGTCGAAAGATTCAGTAATTACTTTTTGGGAGTGTCAACCCTCCACAGCCGTCAGGCCAAGGACTGCTAGTTAGGCAATTCATCCATGGCTTACATATAGTTTATGTCTAATTCTTCGTGGTAACGAACCGTAAGTAAGGAGTAACACGGCTCAATAGTAATCAAAAAATGTAAAAAGAGGAATTTTGCTACCAATAAATATATAGTGTTAGGCGATAATTTGATTAAACGATATATCGATGTTTTTACTTTTGATATTCGATAATCGATATATCGATTTCGATATTTCTTATCATTTTTTGCTCAGATTAACTTTAGAGTTTGGCAAAATTCAAGAAGAAACCAATTCAATAACAAAAAGGGCATTTAACACATTTTTTTTTTTTCAAATTTTGAATAAAACACAGAAAAACTTCAATTACATGGACGAATATTACAAAAACCCTGATTTGAAATACCTCGGGCTCAGAATAACGAAAAATAAGCCACTGACTAATTTGGCTATTCAAATCAGCAACATTTCAATATTTTCCACTGAGAATTGGTTCAGCCTTTCAGTGATTAAATAAATAAATAAAAAAATTTCTACTGAATGTAAGGAGTAACACTAAAGCGTAAAAGAACAGAAATTGTTCTGTGTATGAGGGGTATAACCCCTCCTCAATACCTTGCTCTTCACGCCAAATTCGTATTTTAACAATCTCCTTACTCTATAGAGGGCTCTTATGCTTCAGGAGTTTGAATAATCGAGACAAAAAGAAAAATTAAGCGTGAAGAGCGAGGTATTGAAGAGGGGGATTTGCCCTCATGTAGGGTATAATTTTGTTCGTTTTAAGTTTTAATATTACGCCTTATATTTAGATAAAAAATAGTTCTTTTTTATTTAATTTGTGATCATTTTTCAAATAATTCCAGAAAATTCGCCTTTTCTGTCCATGGAAACCCCCCCACCCCCTAAGAAAATTCCCCATTGGAAAGTTCTTCTTGCGTAATATACCGCATCCCCCAGACAATTCTATCCCTGCTGAAAACTCCCCCTAAAAGCTTCTCTTGGATAATTCCGTCAGGAAAATTATTTTTAGCCTACTGTCGTTTAAAAAAAGACTTTTAAACGAACCTGGCGTTTTAAAAAAAAACGGCAGGAATTTTCCCTTCGTGGAAAAATTCTACTGGAAATTCTCCCCTCCCAATGTCTCAATGGAAAGTTTGTCCCTGTGAAAATCCCCCATGGAGAATCTTTGCCATGGAAAATCCCCCCCACGGAAAAATCCCCCGTACAGTCGCAACTCCGTTGTAAGTTTTCCCTGGGAAATTTCCTCGGAATGTCTCCATATATAAAATTAAATTTGCAAAGAGAAAGTAAATCAAATTAAAAGGATTTTGTATAAGAATTCTGGTAAATTCCCCCGTGTATAATTTCTTTTTGAAAGCTCTTCCTTGGAAACTTTCCTCCCCTTGGAAAATCCCACCATAGGAAATCCTGCATAAAAGTCACTCTCCTCCGAAAATGTCTCTTGACTTCCCAATAACAAAACTGTGTGTAAACACGAGAAAAATTTCATAGCTTACAACCCTTTTCTCCACGGACTTGCAGGGTTGTGTCATCTCCAGAGGTGTGTTACTTGACCTTTCAACTATGCTGATCAAAATGGCTCTCTCAAAATTTTGATCGGATGACTTTGGTAAAAAAGGAGCATAGAAGGAAGGGGGAATCCAGTTGCCCTCCAATCGATTTTTGGACAAGGAGCTAAAACTTTAATTTCTGTTCGAACGAGTCCTCTCCTTTTTTTTATATGACTATTAGTTTGATACGATCATCCTTGCAAAAAAAAAAAAAAAAAAAAAAACGTAAGACAGAACAAATAAAAACGGATCCGTGATCTTTCTTCTGGCAAAACTAAAAATTTCACACATTTTCAGAAGGAAGCTTGAAACCTTTACAGTTTGGTTCTCTGACATACCAAATCCGTGATTTTTATTAATATGAATTGACTTTTTAATGACAATCCCGCCCTTTTTAAAAAATCATACAGATTTTCTCAAGTTCGTATATTTTAATGGGTGCATAATATTTGATGAATTTTATTTATCTGGAGTCCTTATAAAAATCCGATTTAGTTGCTACATGTATTATTATAAAAATTTCCTGTTTTACAGTTTCTTTTGCTATTTGGCCGAATTTCTTCTTCCTTACACTATGTTACCACGAACTATTTGATCAGCTAATCAGGCTTGGAATCCGCTCTCAGAAAGGACATTGGTGGCGGGCATGAACAATAATTTTATGATAACTTTTTATATGTATTTCTGAGACCCATATTACAAAGACTTCCAAGACTTGAGTGGCTCAGCTTTTCTTGGAAGTTAAGAATCCCAACTGAAAATCTAGAGAGCTGTGACAGATACAGCTGCTGATAAAGTTTGTTTTACATCATGCATCACTTCATCATGCATC
The DNA here is from genome assembly GCA_027921565.1 of Artemia sinica. Classification (NCBI taxonomy): domain Eukaryota; kingdom Metazoa; phylum Arthropoda; class Branchiopoda; order Anostraca; family Artemiidae; genus Artemia; species Artemia sinica. The sequence goes on along the minus strand of CM051266.1, from coordinate 59,516,907 downwards.
ACTGTTTTGCATGACTTCATCATCTGATCCCCAAAACCTGGCTTGATTCTTGATTCTGCACTTGTATCTACTGATGTAGATTCCAGTAAGGCTCAATCCATGTATTCTGCTATTTGACTCTCAACTTGGAGAAGATCGTCTGGGTAATATACTACTACTACTACTACTAAACAACTCACCGCAGCACCATGCCACAGAAGGCCAACACAGCTACGCCCACTCCTCCTCCATCCCAATCTATTCAAAACCTTCCTTTTAACACCCACCCACGAAGTTCCCATTTCCTTTAAATCTTTCTTTATGACGTCCTCCCACCCCAAACGAGGACGACCTGCTTTTTGATTAGCCCTAGCGGTTGGCCGAAAAGAACAATCTTTGGCAATCTGTCATCCTTCATTCGCACAACGTGCCCTAGCCACTTCAACTTTTCTTTCATTATAGCCCTAGAGAGCGGTATTGAACCACATTTTTCGTTTAGCCTATCGTTTGAAATACGGTCAGTCAACTGGGTACTCAGAACATTCCTTAAGCATTTTCTCTGGAAAACATATAACAAATCTTCATCTGCTTTTCTGAGCACCCTTGTTTCTTCCTAATCTTTCAAACTTTTTTTAACTGTGAAAAAAACACCCTGAGCCTTGGCTAATCTGCTTTTAACATCTTCACAGCTCCCGCCATCTTTACTAATGATACTACCAAGGTAAGTGAAGGTGCCCACCTGATCAATCTTTTTATTACCCAACGTCACCTTTTCATTTTCACTTATTTCTAGCCTTAGTGACTTAGTCTTCTTAACATTAATTTTCAAACCTATTCTGGCACCATGAACTCAAAAAACCTCAAAAACTTCATTCATTTTTCTCACACTTGCATCTAGGATACATAAATCATCAGCATAATCTAAGTCCAGAAGACTTTTTCCTCCCCATTTGATTCCGTGGTCTTCCATTGCCTTTCCTGTGCTCCTTAAGACAAAGTCCATCAAAATAATTCATACAAAGGGGGATAGAACAAAACCCTGCTTAATTCCTGATTTAATACAAAACCAGCTGCTAACCTCATTTCCTACCTTAACTGCAGCAGTGTTATTCTTGTGCATAGCACTAATCAGTTCAATGTGTTTGTCTGGTATACCATACAAGGATAAAACCTTCACTAAAGCTCTTCTATCAACATAATTGAAAGCTAGCTCATAATCGATAAAACTGAGGACCAAAGGCGTTTGACAACTCAGGCACTTCTCGATTATTAGCCTAAGAGTGAAAATTTGGTCGACACATCCCTTTTCTAAAACCGCACTTTTCTTCTCTCAAAACATCATCTACGGCATCTCTCAGTCTAAAAAGCATATTATTACTAAGTAATTTACTACTTACAGAGACCAGACTAATGCCTCGATAATTGACTAATGCCTCGATAATTACCACACTCACTTTTTTCTCCTTTCAAATAAAGCGGCTTAATTAAGGCTTTCCTAAACTCGTAAGGTACTTCCCTTTTTCAAAAATCATATTCATAATCTTCAGTAACTTATTTCTAACCTCAGAGCCACCATATTTAAGAAACTCATTTACCACCCTATCAGCACCTGTAGCCTTATTATTTTTTAATCCTTTTAGTGCGATCGCTAATTGTTCCTCACAAAACAAATGTTCCATCACATCCAAGGTATCACAAACTTTTTCATTTTCCTCTATATCTTTTCTTCCAACTCTATCTCGGTTAAGCAAGTTCTCAAAATGTTCGGCCCATCTCTCTTTAGTTCTTTCCTTGTCGCTAATTGTGGCTTCATTCCTATCTTTAACTGGGCCACGTCCGAATTGACTACTCCCTCTCAATTTATTAACATGCCAGTATAATATTTTACTATTATGCCTTCTAGTTGCATCTTCCAGATCCTCGGCAATTTGATCCATAGCCTCCACTTCACACCTCCTTAGTTCATAGTTTAATACTTTCTCCACATTCTTTACATTCCTTTTGTTTTCATATGATCTACTACTCAGATAATTCTTATACAAGTTCTTTCTCTTTTCTATTAAGCATAAAGCTTTGTTGCTAATATTCTTAGCTGCAGTTCTAGCTTTCTTCCCTAGAACATCTTCAGCAACTTCACAAATTATTTTTCTAAAATTATTCCGACCATCTTTCACATTATCAAAACTTAAACTCTGAAATTTAATATTTACCTGTTCCTGGAATCTCTCAAATTCTCATCCTGGAGTCTACCCAAAATCATGATTTCGCGGGAGGTAGTTACCCTTCCGATATTTCAGCTTTAAATTAACCCTTGACACTACTAGATGGTGATCTTTACTTTTGACATTAGCCTAATAAAAGCACTCCTATATACCCTATTATCTTGTATTGATCCTGCCAGTCTTCGGTTTACTATAATATAATCAATAAAGTTTGCTGTCTTACCATTACGTGAATACCATGTTAACTCATGAGCCATTTTATAACCAAACACCGTATTGGTTATTACTAGATTGTTATACCTACAATATTGCAAAAGTCTGTATCCATTACTGTTTTCTTTTCCTACACCAAATTTACTTAGGATAGGATAACATCTATCCCAATTTTTACCGACCTGGTGTTAAATGGCAAAGCGTGATTGCTGATTGCGTTTACAATATTTTAAATTATATCAAAATATTTCTCTTAAAGGCATAGTATAGGATTGTTATTAATCTGATTTATATAGATAGGCTTGTTCAATTTTTCTGGAAATAACATTAATTGAACTATTGGGACATCCACCACATGGCTAATATGGGAGTAAAGTTCATTTATGATACAAATGGATGTTATATTTAAATTGAGGTATATTCTAGGCATATATTTGCACATTAGGGGGGTAGGGATATATATTCTGTGAATATATAGGTTTGAAGAAATTCCTGAATTCCTTGAATAAAAAAAAATGGAAAAACAAGGAAAAAGTTGAAGATAAAGGCTCTCCGCCTGCAAAATGTGTTAACTAGGATTATTCTCCATGTCATGGAGTAGAAATTGTCTTCTTAATATGTTTCCTTATGTCCAGCTGGACTCCTAGACTTAAAAATACTGGTTGGTTGTTCAGTTGGCTAATTTAAAAATTTGTATGTTTTGGAGGTAATTACTTGGCAAGAAAAAAAAGAGAGAAGAAGAAGAAAAAGACTGTCATCCTAATGGTCAATATATACCAAATCATTTTATTGAGTTTCAAATAAAGTGAATACACCATTTGATGCCTTTCTTATGCTGATTACAAATATAATAAGCATTTCTATCGGAAATTAATTTCAGCCCCCCCCCCTATATAGGCTATACCTAACCTAACCCTGAATTGGCATATATAGGGGGGGGGGGGGACTGAAATTCATTTCTGATAGAAATGCTTATTATATTCTTAACCAGCATAAAAAAGGCATCAAATGGTGTATTCACTTAAGTCCTAACTCAATAATATGATTTGGTATATATTAACCTAATCCAGCAATTGAGATACATGTGCACTTGAACAAGGTTTTAACCTTACTCATCTGTCCAACTACCTAGGATCAAACAGTATTACCGAACCATCAACCAAATACAAATCTCCAAATTCATGCAAAGTTGTCATCAATAAATGTAAATTGTCATAAATTTACAAGCAAAAGCACTCATTCAGTCAGTACTCATTCAGTCTCTGACCAGTTCACATCTTAAAATAAAAAGTACATTTCATGGATTAATTTTTTACTTTTTTAAAACCTAGGCACGGAGCCAATTGATTTTGCGTAAGAAATTATTAAGCTAAAATCTGATTACACAAGTGACTTGCATGTGATTACGGCTTAAGGATTATTTATGGATTGTGGCTTTGGATTAGTATTCAGCACTATTATCATCTGAATCGTGCATTGAAATACTTGGACTACTTGCAATTACTTGAAATTATTTGCAAATTACTGGATTAATTGGCCCACTCAAAGATAAGTAATTATTTATTTTCAGTGCTACGCTCATGTCGAAATTCAAGCCTTTTGACATTGTTCTCGCTAGTTTCAAAAGTTACCCCCCTTGGCCAGCAATTGTTTTGCAGTCAAAAAGTGGTGCTAAAGGATTATGGAGATATACAGTTTTTTGCTACGGCGATCATTCTGAGCACCAAGTTTCAGAGTCTAATTTGAAATTACTTTCGGATAACCCTAGTGCTCGCAAAAGAACGGAAAAAGATGTTGGTAAAGCATTTACCGAATTAGATTCGTTTCCAGACATTTATAAATCGTCATCACCTACTTATCTAGCATTAAACCCAGCGAGCGTTATTGCAGAAGACTCACTGGCACCTAGCCTAATCCTGCAAAAAATAGCTTTTACCCAGGATGAATTAAATCGGACACAAGTGAATCTTACAGCTGAGATTTCCCGTCAAGTTAGGCTAAACTATCAGACCCTGATACAGCGAATCAAGCAATTGATATTATAGTAAAAAAAATTCATGATGCTATTTCCATTGATTACAACCCAAAATTCCAAGAAATAGAAAAATCACTCAAAGGACTATTTGCAATGGTTAAAAGCTTGGAAAGTAGGATTTTGTCATTGGAATCGAAAGTGGATGATTTTGAACAAGAAAAGATGTTGGATTGCTTAGTGATGAATGGAGTAAGGCAGAGGCCTGGAAATGACCTAAAGAAAGAAGTATCGGTTATCATTAAAGACAAGATGCTGGTCCCTGGTTTTGAAGTTAATAATATTGTAAATGTTTATCGATTTAGTTTGAATGACTCTAACGATCAATCTAAAGTGTCTCCAGTGCTAATACGCTTCAAAAATGTGGAATTAGCTCGAGTTGTTTTCAAAGAAAAGACTAAACTAGCAAAGAGTGGAATATTTTTATCAGAATCGCTAACAAAAAAGCGTCGTGAAATTTTAAATGCGGCAAGAGATTGCTTCGGTAAATTTAGTGTATGGACTGACCGCGGGCAAATTTTGGCCAAACCACCTGGTCAATCAATGATACGAAAGATTCGATCATTCGCGGATTGTGCTTAGATTTTTTTTTTTTTTTTTTTTTTTTTTTTTTTTTTTTTTTTTTTTTTTTTTTTTGCATGTATATTTTATGATTTAATGCCATATCTAAAATCGATTGTCTTTTTTTTTTACTGGCAAATTAGAAACGCCCCCAGTTGTAGGACGACTTTTTGAGCTTGAAAATAACCCGTTAGATGTTTTAAGCATTATCAATAATTCTATCGGACATGTCAACAGTGATTTGATCACAGTGAACCACACAGTAATAAGTAAATATGTTTCTAGTCTGAGGGAGGCTGTCAAGCGGGATGGATATTTTTCAGTGCTCCAGTTGAATATCCAGGGTCTTTGTTCTTCAATTGACCATCTAAAACATATTGTTTCTGATGGGCTACCTGACGTTGTTGGTTTATGCGAGACTTTTTTAGATTCTAAAAATGATATGCTTTTGGATTTGCAAGGTTATAAAATGGAACGACTGAATCGACAAAAGATGGCCAAGGGTGGTCTTGCTTTGTATATTTCTAATAATCTCCCATATTCTCTTAGAATGGATTTATCCAGAAATATCGAAGGTGTCTTTGAGTCACTTTTCGTAGATATTAAATGTGGAGGTAAGGATTTAATTGTTGGTATTATTTATCGATCTCCTAGTGGCTCTATTCCACTGTTTCTACACACCCTTAATGATCTACTGGATACCATCCTAAAACAGTCGACGGAATTAATTATTATGGGAGATTTTAATATAAACTTGATGGATATAAAGTCTTCTGTATCTTTGGATTTTCTGTCGTCCATGCTTGCCGCAGGTACTTTACCTTCTGTATGCATCCCATCTCGCATAACAGAGAGTACGTCATCTCTGATTGACAATATTTTCTGTACGGCCACCTTGATCCAAAATTATGTTTTAGTGAGCGACATTTCCGATCATTTCCCTGTTTACTCTAGATACTATTTTGATAAACTGACTATTGAGAGGACTTGTGAGTCTGGTAAGAGGCCTTTTAGGTTTGGTGAAGTGGAATTGATGCTTCTTAGGTCAAGATTGGCAGAAATTTCTTGGGGTGGTTTTGAGAATGATTCTGATTTTTGTAATTTATTTGATACTTTTTATGAGTCTATTAAAGACGCTGTTCTTGATATTTGTTCTGTTTCACCTTCTAATCGTAAGTCTAAGAATGCTTTCCTCTAAATCCTTGGATGACCCCTGGTCTCCTTAGGAGTTGTAGGAGAAAAAATAATCTCTGGAGGGCCTTAAGTCTGCTAGCCCCTCAATGAAAGCTATTTGCTTTCAGCGATTTAAAATTTATAGGAATATTTATAATTCTGTGTGTCGAAAGGCCAAGTCCCAGTATTTTTTTAATTGTTTTTTCAGATTGTGGTAAAGATATACGAAAAACTTGGCAGGTTATAAATTCTGTGCTTAGGCCCTCTTTTCAGTCTCCATCAACCCCTTCTTTTTTGGATCTCGATGGCAAAATCATCGAAGGTGAACTGAATGTTCAAGATGCATTTACTTCATATTTTGCGAATATTGGTAAAAGGACCGCTTCGGCTGTTGGTTCTTCTCCTTCAGGATCCAACTTCAGGTCTTATCTTGGGCCACCTTGTATGGAGTCAATGTTTTTGGAACCAGCGACGGAGAAAGAAATAGCTAAAATTGTTATGGGATTGAAAAATTGTTCGTCGTCTGGCCCTGATAATATTCCTACTAAAGTAATTAAGTTCATACTTCCTTCCATTATTTATCCCTTAACAAAACTTATTAACCTCTCCTTTCAGCATGGTATTTTCCCGAGTAGTCTCAAGCGTGCTCGAGTCATCATATTATATAAGGGGGGGACACGAAATGATCCAGCCAAATATCGGCCAATTTCTTTGTTGTCTGTGTTTAGCAAAATATTTGAGAAGGCGATGCTTTCTCGTCTTAATAATTTTCTTACTTCTAAAGATTTTTTTCACAATTTTCAATTTGGTTTTCGAGCAAATCATTCGACTGAGCATGCTGTGCAGTTTTACTGAATTATCTTCACTCTGCCATAGATTCCCATTTGATTCCTGCTGCTTTGTTTCTGGATGTTCGTAAAGCCTTTGATTCTTTAACCCACAGTGTTCTTCTATTTAAACTTTCTCATTTTGGCGTAAGAGGTAGTGCGTTTGATTGGTTCAAGTCTTTCTTGTCTGGTAGAATAATTTCTGTTGATCCACTTTTTCGCTCACCATCAAGTGTTGATCAGGGGGTCCCTCAAGGGTCAGTTTTAGGGCCGGCACTGTTTTTAATTTATATAAATGACCTAATTTTTGCAGTTAGAAATAAAAATCCTCTTTTTGCTGTCGTCTATGTCATCCAACAGTCTCCTTACCCACAACTATAGTTTGCATACCTCGGATTCTCTTGTTACTTTTGCCGATGATACCACCCTTATTACTTCTGGGAGAACAGAGGATGAGGTTCGTACAAAGTTAGTGGACCTCTTTGAGAGAGTTTCAATTTGGTTTGATGCTAACTCTCTTGCCTTAAATGTTTCTAAAACTAGTTTTTTTAGTTTTTTCTCGTATATCCCAGGCTTGTCCTCAATTATCTGAAATTCATATATCCAAAGGCTTTATTAGTAGACCAAAGGATGGCCATGTCCGTTTCCTAGGTATCCTCCTAGATGAAAATTTATCTTTTAAACACCATATTGATTTGATTAAAATGAAGGTATGCAGAAACCTCGGTATTCTAAGAAAACTAAAACATATTTTTCCAGGGCCAATTCTAAGAATCCTATTTCATAGCTTAATTTCATTCTTATGTTTCCTATTGTTCAGTCATATGGATGTCTACTTTCCCTTCTTTTCTCAAACCGCTTTCGAATACTTATGATAAAGCTATAAATCTTATCCAGGATGTAAATCGTTCGGCAACTAAACCGTTACTTGATATTAAAAAACTTTATATTCTTTCCTGTGCGTCTTTCGCTTTTCTTCAGCTCCATGGTGATATTCCTAGGTCCCTTAGATTTACGTCTTCTTTTGTATCTGATCGTCAAATTATCAACTCCGTAGTTCTCTAAATATCCAAATTCCCCATACACCAACAATAAGATCCGATTTTAATCCTCTTGTTGCGTGTCATTTGACATGGAACACCCTTCCCGATTCGGCTCGAGAATGCCACTCGTTTGGCACCTTCAAAAGACTAGTAAAAAAATATTTGTTTTCATGTGATTAATTTTCTACTTTTGCCTGCTGCCAATAGTTTTTTTTTCATTTAATTTTTTTTTTTTTTTTTTTTTATATATATATAGATGTTGTGATTCACTGTAGTTTTGATAAAGCTTATTTAGTGAACTCTCCTTTTTTTTATAGATGTTGTGATTCACTGTAGTTTGATAAAGCTTATTTAGTGAACTCTCCTTTTTTTTTTTTTTTTTTTTTTTTTTTTTTTTTTTTTTTTTTTTTTTTTTTTTTTTTTTTTTTATTAAGCAAATGCTTTACATGTTAAAAGTTAAAATGCTTATGTTTATATGTTTAAATATTAATGTTATGTTTATATTGTTTAAATCTTAAGCGTTTAAATGTTTAATGTTTATTTGATCTTTTCATAATCCCCCTCCTACAGGCCATGGAGCCTTTGTGGGGATTTGTAGATTGTTATGTAATTATTTTACTGGTATATGGAAAATAAATCTATCTATCTATCTATCTATCTAAATCTAGCAAAATATTTCCAAGTAGTACCTTCTATTAAGGCTCTTCAGAAGAAATACCACCTGCCTTAATGGGTTTCAAGGCTTTACTTTCTGTACCTGGCACAGTGGAGCCTCTACCATAAATCTTTATGTTATCCCTATGTTAGGTAAAACTTCTGAAAAACATGCATACTAGTAAAGCTATTCAAAATTACATACAAAATGAGTTTCATTCTTCCCTTATTAAAATCCCAGAGGTCACTGAGCAAAGACCATTCTGGAACAAATAAAGACTGGTCCAGATGTGAGTTATAAAACAAAGCCTTTTATTGGTATCCAGAACCAATTACAGATTTAAAGTTGAAAAGCAAAAGAGAATTATATTAAAATATCATTCAGTATTTCTTTACAATTTTTTTGTATATTTACCTAAAAGTTCATGATACATAAAAGAAAATTTTTTAAATTGCCAACTAATTTTTGGCAGAAAAACCTCAAGATCAGTTTTTGGCTGAGCTTTTCACATCTATTTTTAAAATCTGTGTAATTTTTTGCATAGCCTACCTAAATAATTGGGAATACTAAGCTGAATAAAATAAAAACCAAATGTTTTAAGTATGCTGTATTTATGGGAGCTCACATACCCTCACCAGGTCAAAACATAGCCTAATTAACAAATATGTGTTGGTTGCTAGGTATATTTAAAAACAAATACCAAATTTTAAAAGAATATAGCCTATTGCTAGCTGGCCACTGGAGCTTGAACCTCCCTACCCTTCAATGAAGATAAGTCTTCCCATTCCCCCTAAGTAAAGCAGGGGTTTGGGTAAAATTCTTCTTTATCTACTTTAGGGGTAAAATTCTACTGTAGCTACTTTTGGCTACCTTGGATAGGGGTTAGGTTAGAAAAATGAAACTTTCAGGGATGGGTCTACAGGCTATAGTATGTCATGGGAAGGTATTTTGAAGTACCTACTTCCACTCTTTCTCCCTCTAGAGGGGCTGAAATTTTCCTACATGACAGGTCTATACCTAGCCCTTGTGTATCATTGAAATTTTGACAAAACAACATTTTACCTTAATTTTCAATTATCAGTTTCTTTTCTCTGGCTTTTGTTCTGAAGATGTAATTCCTATTATTTAAGTAGAATTTTAAGCCATATGTATTTTTTCTTCTAAATTTAGGAAATGTATTTGCATATTTTTAAACCTTATAAATTGGGATTGACCAAAGTTGTGAAGCTGAAAACAATTTTTGTTGTACTTCATTTAAGCAGACAATCTAGGCTATTTTGCAAGGTTTCACTTTTATAACACAAATAATTTTTAAGGTCAGGGCTGTCTAGAGGGAGAAGGAGGGGAGCTAGGTAGTTCAAAATACCTTCCCAGGCTATACTTTGGCCTGTAGACCCACCCCTAAAAGTATAATTTCCTAGCCTAGCCCCTTTCCAAAATAGCCAAAAGTAGCTAAAGTAGAACTTTACTGTGGCTTGTTTATTCCTTTCTCTGGATCTTTCAATTATTTGGTCTTAGGCTAGGCCTACTTTAATGGTTCAAAAGTATAACAGGCACTGATTAGCCTACTTCAGAGACTAGACTAATTATTAATTTGTGGTTCCTTAGAAATAAAAGCAAGTACAAAGCATAGATTAACCTCCTCCTTTGGGTAATAGTGACTACCTTGTAAATTGAAGTCAATTAAAATTTCTAGGGTAGCAAACCAATAAACAATTGATCAAAGTTATGTAAAACTAAAGAGAAATTGAGTAGAATTGTATACAGCCTATTATTTAAGAGCTTAAAAATCTAAGTTATGCATTGATATGGTTTTTTAAAACTATTTTTAGATCAAACACTTAAAATTACTAGTTTATTGACTTGCCTACAAGGAACTCTTTTTGGAAATACCAATTATCCTATTTTGAAGTATATATCCTTTTCATGTTTCAGTTTTATTCATATATTAACAGAAAGCTGATCTTCTCCTAATTCTAAAAATGTAACATTTTATTGCTTGGTATCTACTCTGTTTCACCAAGAAGGCACATTTCATGTTTCTAGCCTCACATTACATCTTGCTTTAGTGAAATCAGGGCAGTCCAAAAACTCATCTCTATTTTTCTGGAATGCCAAAGAAAAGTGTTCTTTCTCAAAAAGGGGTCTTGGGAAACTCAACAAGTTTGAGAAACAGATTTTTCAACAGTTTGAGAGAACTCAAACAATTTTACTCAGCAGTAAATACAGAACTGTTTAAATTACTGACCTCAACAAAGTGTTAGTTAGTATTCAAGAATGTAACACTCTTGTATATTTCAACCAAAAAGGTTTGAATGCTTGTAACTTTTTTAAATTGTAATTGGCCTAAATAAGGTCTAAGGAATTTGGAAAAGCCATGCCTAAATAGGCCTATTGAAATTTTTTCTAATAAAATAACCGTTTTTGGGGTCTTTGGTATGCTGTATAACTGTGTATAAGGAAACAAATTCATCATCCTCAACTTTCTATAGCATGTTCAAGTTCATTTAATTTCTCATTAAATCACTACAAGACAAAATAACACATTTACAATATGAATCAATGGAAAAGAAAATATTTACAGAGGGTGCCTACACAGTGAGTTATACTCAAAAACAGGCACCTCAAAATGCTCAAAAACAGGAACCATGTCTTTGTATCATTAAAATCTTTCACATATTCTGCATTTTATCTCATAAGTTTGTAATGAGAGTACAAATTACTAGCCCATAAAGCATAACCATACAAAATATAAGTACTAACTATTGCATGATATAAGAGAATTAAAATTTATTTGGAAGAAAATATTTCAACAGTAAATAGTGCTGAGCCCTTACACTATTAACCTTTTCCATCAACAACAGATTCAATACAACCGCAAACAAAATTTATGAGCATTATCTTCTGCAAACAAAGTAAGGGAAGCACCCACCAGGTAGATGCTCATTGTATCAACAATTGATACTTTGACAAATAGGCTTCTGCAGTCTCAACTTGATTAATTTTATTTTTGCCTGAATAAATTATATTGAAATATTAAAATGATTTAAAATCTTTGAAGGGAACCAATCAAATAGAAAATAAAGGATGGAAAAATGGAATAAAAGGAATCATAGTTGGATCAGTATACACATCCTGCATATTATAAAGTAATTCTTTATCATTTTATCTTAGCTTTTGTGCATATTCATACTTCCAGGATCACAGTTAAAGGAGGAGGGACCCCCCCCCCCCCGAAAAAAATCTAATAAAGTTTCAGGATTTAGTGCCCAGAACCAACATCTTGTAAGTTTTACCTATTCTTGGAAATTTGCATATGTGTCCCCATTTTTGACACACAGAACAATTTGTTTGCACATTCTTTATATCTCCCTCTAAACTTCAAACTCTAGCTTCATCTTTGCCTAGATGTATATTCTTGACCATCAGAGGGAGAGAGCTGAGAGTGGATACATTCTCAGGAAAGTCCCCAAAACTTTAAGAAAATGAATAAAATTAAGAATTTAGTGTTTCTACTTTTGTTTTATGTGCATATTTCCTCAAAAATTATCTTGTCCAGTCACTATACATTTAACATTCCCTTATTCCAAGATTGCTGGTTTTATTAGAGTTGATTTGTAATAATCTATCTACATCAATAGGCTGTTAGCCAATGGTTTCAATTTAGGAAGGGGGTTTTTATTTGACCAAAAGCACTTAATATGCTCTGGAAGATGGTTCCACAAGTCAACAATAAAACTACCATTAAACTAATGAGCCTGTCTTTCATATTTTCAAATTCCCATCTCAGTAAATTTTTTTTGTTCACAACATATTTTAGCAAGAATGAAATTAAATACATTCAGGCCTAATCAAATAGGCGTTTGTCCTGATTTCGTTTTAATTGCAGGTCCCTCTACATGTTAAATATCTAAATAATTGAATAATTATTCAAATAGTTATTCAGTTATTTATCTAAAATAATTGAATGCACAAGCATTTGTTGACTTTAAATTTACATCACTAATTATGAATACATGAATTTACATATTTCATTGTTTTGTTCTGAAAATTTCTCTAAATTTGTTTGAAAATCGAATTTCTTTTTGTTTTCATTTTTAATCAACATTATTGCTAAACTATCTAATCTTGTGACTTGTTGTTGATTTTAGACAGTTCTTTTTTTATTAGCTGTAGCCTGGCAAATAGATTTTACTCCAGAAGCTACTAGATCCTAATTAGTTTGACTTTGTGAGCAACGAGAAGCTGCTTCAGCCACCAAGCAGTCTTAGTTTTCAAGCCAAGCATGCCTCAAGATGGTTTAGGCCATCTAATATATATGTCTCTGCATTTACCTTCAAAAATGGTCTCTGAGTTTGACACTGTGAAAGCTGGTTGGAAGGGACATTGCCACAAACCAAATAAATGATGTGCCAAAAGCCTGTCCAAGTTCCTGGCAATGGCAAACATTTTACAAAGCAACCCTTATTCAAATTATTAAGAATATTTTGACATTTAAATGTTTTTTTTGATGATTGTGCATTTGAAATAAGACCCTTTCAAATGCAGGCCCAATTAAAAGTTCCAACAAATTTGTATTCAAAATAATATTTTACTATTATGATCAAGAAAAAACACAAAACAATTTCTATTCACAAATAAGCTACAAATGGCAGTATTTTCTCATAAGACATTTTTATATGTTTCTAAGCTGTTGGTTACTATGAACTGTTTTACTTTTGGGGGCCCCATTAAGAGCTCAAACATAATTTCTCCTAGAAAACAATTATTGTATTATCAAAGAGAATAAAACAGACATCAAGTGATGTATTCACATTCATCCTAGCTAAATTATTTTGTTAACTAAACATTACCACCATCTCTGCTTCTTCCCTCTTTCCAAAGCTTTAAAAATTACATGCAAGACATACTTAAAGTCATAGCCTAGGACCTAAATGTCTTCAATTGAAAAACAAATTCTCCTTAGTTTTGATTTGTGTCTATCTTCTTTTTTGAATCTTGGTTTCCAAGCCACAATTATAATGACTAAAACGATATTATCCTTTTTGTTAATATCCTGTGTTCATTTTATAGGCTAATATACTACATATATAGTAGGCTACAGCAACCACAATGTAGGAAACACCATATCCTTTCAACAGTTAGAAGGGACTGGAAAGACATTGATCAGTTTTCCTGCTCTCCTACAAAATTTATGTTCTTTGATAAACTGGTTGGCTATAGCCTATATGGGTAGGCTTCTTAATGCCCAGCCCTAGCTTTGGTAAAGATTATTTCAATATAGAACTGGAATTTTTACTTGAAACTGACTAGTTTTCCTACCCTTGAAGTGGATGATCCTGAAGGGCTTCTTGAAGGTTCATATTTGTTTTAAAATTCTCAATGCTTTTAATGCTTTTGTTTGATAAATTCTGTTTAGTTAAGACAAATTCTCAAATCATTGTTTTCTTTAAAAAAAATATTCTATAGGAATAGTTTTGGTTAGAAGGGGCTGGAAAGACATTGAATAGTTTTCCTACCCTCCTACAAAATTTATGTTGTCAAGTGTCATATATATGTTGTCAAAACTATTGTCACATACTAGCATTTGAGTTACCTCAACCAAAATGAATGTTACATATTTGAGGGCTGAGAAGAAGTTAACTTTAGAAACATGTTTTCAAAGTAGTAGTTATTATCAGAAGAACTATATAAACATATAAGTGCTTGCCCAGAAACTTAAAACATATTTGGTTGTGCTTTGTCCCACCCCCAAGGATGAGACCTGTAAATACAATTGAGTTGGTCAACCCTTGCTTTCTAGACAAAAATTCTTTGATATTTAAAAGGAAGTAGTTGAGCCAGGAAAACCAATAAAAAGTTAATAAAAAAACATTAATTAAAGAATAAAGAGAGGAGAGTTAATAATATATATATATATATATATATATATATATATATATATATATATATATATATATATATATATATATATATATATATATATATATATATATATATATATATATATATATATATATATATATATATATATATATATATATATATATATATATATATATATATATATATATATATATATATATATATATATATATATATATATATATATATATATATATATATATATATATATATATATATATATATATATATATATATATTATATATATATATATATATATATATTATATATATATATATATATATATATATATATATATATATATATATATATATATATATATATATATATATATATATATATATATATATATATATATATATATATTGCTATGATTGTTCCTTTAATTTCTGTTCGTTTGGGTTTCATTTATTCTTTAATAGTAATTTCTGGTCGTTTTGAGTTTAAATTTTAACTGGTATTTGTATATCCTGAGTTTAAGTTAAAATGGGCTTTAATTTTCTTTAAAAAAGTTATTTTTCTGAAAGTTTTTTTTTTAAATTAATTTATAATAAATAGCTCTTATGAAAGTACTAGAAAGTCTTTGGCTTAAAGAGCAAGGTATTGACTAGAGGGAGAGCCCAATCATGCACGTAATATTTTCTGTTCGTTTTAAGTTTTGATGTTACTCCTTTTTTTCAGTTTTGAATTTTTTTTTATATTCAATTTCTGATCTTTTTTTAAATAATGCTGGGAAATCCCACATCCCCTTCACAGCAATGTCGCTCTCCCCATGAAAAGTTTTTCTTGGATAGACTTCCCACATCACCCTGACCCACCCACCCCCCTACTACCAGAAAAAAATTCCCCATGAAAAACGTCTGTATAATTCCTAATAACCAATACTATCTGTTAATATTGGGTAAAGTTAATAACTTTCAGCCTCCCCCCAGGGACTTCGGGGGATTAAGTCATCCTAAAGGACATAGTTATCATATTTCTCAACCCTGCTGAACAAAATGGCTATCTCAAAATTTGATCAGGTGACTTTGTGAAAAAAATGAGGGTGGGAGGGGGCTTAGTTGCCCTCTATTTTTTTTGGTCACTTATAAAGGACACTAGAACTTTTAATTTCCGTTCCAATGAGTTCCCCCTCTATATTCTAGGACCCCTGGGTCGATACGATACACCTATCCGTGATCTTTCTTCTGGCAAAAAATGCAAAATTCCACATTTTTTGTCGATAGGAACTTGAAACCTCTACAGTAGGGTTCTATGATACGCTGAATATGATGGTCTGATTTTCATTAAGGTTCTATAATTTTAAGGTCATTCCCCTTTTTTTTTGAAAATCAGTCAAATTTTCTCAGGCGCGTAACTTTTGATGGGTTGGACCAAACTTGATGAAAATTATATATTTGAATGCAGCATTGAAATCTGATTCTTTTGATGTATCTATTGGTATCAAAAACCCGTTTTCTAGAGTTTTGGTTACCATTGAGCTGGGTCGCTCCTTACTTACACTTCGTTACCACGAACTGTTTTGATTACCTTTTTGTTAGTGTTACCTCGTCGAACCATCAAAACAAATAAGTAAAACTAATTAATTGATTTTGAAAGCGCTTCCGTCCGTGAAAATTCAAACATTGTCAAACTGGTGATTCCCACTACATTTATTCACTACAATAGATGGAGCTAACATGGGCAAGTACCAATTTCTACTTCAAGTTCAGAGTCATAAATATAATTTTAAATACTTTATTGTACTTTCAATTATAAGTGCTATATAAGTGCTTGCCCAGAAACTTAAAACATATTTGCTTGTGCTTTGTCCCACCCCCAAGGATGAGACCTGTGAAAAAAAAGGAAAAAGAAGAAAAGGGGAAAAAGAAAAAAAAAAGAAAAAAAGGAAAAAAAAACATTTTCATGCACTTTTGTATGAGTCTCAAACTGATCAATAGTTTTTGCTTTCATTGTAACATGTATTATAATTCCAAGTAAACAAACTGCGAGCCCGATTTGATTTGTTACACTCAACTTATCACCAGCTATATATACAGCTATTCCCAAAGTGATGACTTCCTAAAAAAAAAAAAAAAAAAAAAAAAAGAATGACACCTGGAAATACAATTGAGTTGTTAAACCCTTGCTTTCTAGACAAAAATTCTTTGATATTTAAAAGGAAGTAGTTGAGCCAGGAAAACCAGTAAAAAGTTAATAAAAAAAACATTAATTAAAGAATAAAGAGAGAGAGAGTTAATATATATATATATATATATATATATATTATATATATATATATATATATATATATATATATATATATATATATATATATATATATATATATATATATATATATTGCTGTGATTGTACCTTTAATTTCTGTTCGTTTGGGTTTCATTTATTCTTTAATAGTAATTTCTGGTAGTTTTGAGTTTGAATTTTAACAGGTATTTGTATCTCCTGAGTTTAAGTTTAAAATGGGCTTTAGTTTTCTTTAAAAAGTTATTTTTCTGAAAGTTTTTTTTTTTTTAAATCAATTTATAATAAATAGCTCTTATGAAAGTACTAGAAAGTCTTTGGCTTAAAGAGCGAGGTATTGACTAGAGGGTGAGCCCAATCATGCACGTAATATTTTCTGTTCGTTTTAAGTTTTGATGTTACTCCTATTTATCAGTTTGAATT
The DNA here is from genome assembly GCA_027921565.1 of Artemia sinica. Classification (NCBI taxonomy): domain Eukaryota; kingdom Metazoa; phylum Arthropoda; class Branchiopoda; order Anostraca; family Artemiidae; genus Artemia; species Artemia sinica. The sequence continues at coordinate 59,499,609 of CM051266.1, read as the reverse complement.
TTTTTTTTTATATTTAATTTCTGATCTTTTTTTAATAATGCTGGGAAATCCCACACCCCCTTCACAGCAATGTCGCTCTCCCCATGAAAAGTTTCTTCATGGATAGACTTCCCACATAACCCTGACCCACCCACCCCCCTACTACCAGAAAAATTCCCCATGAAAACGTCTGTATAATTCTTAATAACCAATACTATCTGTTAACATTGGTAAAGTTAATAACTTTCAGCCCTCCCCCCAGGGACTTCGGGGGATTAAGTCATCCTAAAGGACATAGTTATCATATTTTTCAACCCTGCTGAACAAAATGGCTATCTCAAAATTTTGATCAGGTGACTTTGTGAAAAAAATGAGGGTGGGAGGGGGCTTAGTTGCCCTCTATTTTTTTTGGTCACTTATAAAGGGCACTAGAACTTTTAATTTCCGTTCCAATGAGTTCCCCCTCTATATTCTAGGACCCCTGGGTCGATACGATACACCTATCCGTGATCTTTCTTCTGGAAAAAAAAATGCAAAATTCCACATTTTTGTCGATAGGAGCTTGAAACCTCTACATTAGGGTTCTATGATACGCTGAATATGATGGTCTGATTTTCATTAAGGTTCTATAATTTTAAGGTCAATCCCCCTTTTTTCGAAAATCAGTCAAATTTTCTCAGGCGCGTAATTTTTTGATGGGTTGGACCAAATTTGATGAAAATTATATATTTGAATGCAGCATTGAAATCTGATTCTTTTGATGTATCTATTGGTATCAAAAACCCGTTCTCTAGAGTTTTTGTTACCATTGAGCCGGGTCGCTCCTTACTTACACTTCGTTACCACGAACTGTTTGATTACCTTTTTGTTAGTGTTACCTCGTCGAACCGTCAAAACAAATAAGTAAAACTAATTAATTGATTTTGAAAGCGCTTTTCGTCCGTGAAAATTCAAACATTGTCAAACTGTTGATTCCTACTACATTTATTCACTGCAATAGATGGAGCTAACATGGGCAAGTACCAATTGCCACTTCAAGTTCAGAGTCATAACTAGAATTTGAAATACTTTATTGTACTTTCAATTAGCTGTTTTTATTTAATGCTGTCTTTTCTGTTACAAAAATGCTACACCAGCAATTTCTTTATTATAGGCCAAAAGTCTTGGTAATTTAACAAGTAGCAGGTGTCTTTTGTATAGAACAAACAATCTTTTGTAGAAATATCTGTACAATTGTAGCGAAGCTATACTCCCCCTCGTACTTATTCGTAATAAGTGGACTAAATGGCAGCATGACTTCTGGATCTAGATGGAAATTTATAAGTGGACTAAGCGCCAGCATGATATTTGGATCTGGAAGGATATTTACAAGTAGATTAAGTGGTAGTATGACATCTGGAAGGATATTTATAAGTGGACTAAGTGGCTGCGTGATATTTTGAAGGATATTTATAAGTGGACTAAGTGCCAGCACGACATTTGGATCTGGAAGGAAATTTACAAGTGAACTAAGTGGTAGCATGACATCTTGAAGGACATTTATAAGTGGACTAAGTGGCTGCATGACATTTGAAGGATATTTATAAGTGGACTAAGTGCCAGCATGACATTTAGATCTGAAGGATATTTACAAGTAGACTAGGTGGTAGCATGACATCTGGAGAGATATTTATAAATGGACTTAGTGGCTGCGTGATATTTGAAGGATATTCATATAGTTTTTTTAAAATCCATAGCTTGTACCCCTTCTCCGAGGGGCTGTGGAGAATAAAGACATAGTTAAAGAAATAGTTGGTAGATCTTTCAACTATGTTGTATAAAATGACCATTTCAAAATTTTGATTGGTAGACTTTGGGGGAAAATGGGCGTGGGAGGGAGGCTATCTCTCCTTCAATATTTTGGGTCACCTAAAATTGACAATAGAGCTTTTGATTTCCAATCAAATGAACCTTCTTTGGATCTTCTAGGATAGCAGGGTCACCTCTGATCCATATATGGATGTATATATAAAATATAGACATCCATTATCTTGCTTTTGACAAAAAAAAAACAAAATTCCACATTTTTGTATGCAAGAGCTTGAAACCTCTACAGTAAGATTCTTTTATTCTTTGGAATATATCCATTGTTACCAAAACTCTGTTTTTTAGAGTTTCGATTTCTATTAAAGCTTATGGAACAGTTATATGTAACACAGTAACGTAGTTACTGCATTGTGTGTTTGTTTGTTTATAATGTAGCTGTGGTACCCGCTGGGATTGCCTTTAATTTTGTGGGACATGGTAGACAGCCTCCAACACTTCCCTTACTTCTCGTAAGTGAATTTCTGCTATTCACATTTTTGGCTCTGCCCAAGGACTGATCTTGGATTCTGTGTGATTACGTTATGTACGAAATATGTCGCCGGATGATACTGGTGTGAAAGAGAGACTAAAATGGAATGCCGTGTTGAATTTTGCAGTAAGGGCGTATAAAAGGAGGAAATCAGAGTGCGGATATAATGAGCAAAGCTGCTGAGTTATTTGAGTTGGGGAATATACAGAATGTAAAGAAAGTGCTGAATAATTGTGCTGAGGCTTCTCAGATCGGTAAAACGAGATCGTTCAGATTGAAATTTGTGACCAAACAGCATCTAGCCTCCACGATGAAATCTCCTCTTATTATAGGCTACGAACGAGTTCCAGTCAAGGACTTTCATTTTCTCCCGAGGCGTAGCTATAAGTGTCAGGCATATGGGCATATTGAAAAGGACTGCTCTAATCAAGCAAGATGCCCCGTGCCAGAACCAGATGAAGTGCACCCTCTGTGGCTCCAATAGTAAACCTGCTATAGTTTCAGTTATCCAGAAACCAAAAGGCCCTATCTAAGCAATGACTAGCTCCAGCACTCTGAAAATAGTGGGGCTGAACATAAATGGCTGAGTACTGTCTGAATTACCGCTTTAGAAAATCTTGCAATCAAATTTGGCATTGTGTGCGTTCAGGAATATTCCCTGTCGCCTGAGGGACTCCGGCTCTTACAACTAAACGGAAACGTAAATATGTTTGGCATTCCTTCTAGGAGGTCGGGAAAAAGTCGTCCCTCTGGTGGTGTTGCTATGTTTGTCCGTGCTTCTCTTCTTGCCTAGACGTTTAAAGCAGCGGACTTTTATGTTCCAGTGAAAATTGAAAATAGTGTTGTGCTCTCAGTCTATATGCCAACGAACTACAGGACTGTCCAATCTGACAGTAAGTTTAGTATTGCTTGCGGAAAAGTAGCCGCTGTTGCCACATTATGCGTAGCGAAAAACTTTCCTGTATTGTTGCTGGAGATACGACCTCTATCTCGCAGCCTCTCCGAGTCTGCGGGTGCGGAAAAAAATAGAGTAGACTTCACGTATGTGCATCCTCGCTCGACTTTCTGCTCTCCTCTCCCGACTTGAGGACTCACAGTGACTGTGATGTTGATTTCGGCTTCTGTGTTTCTGATCACCTTCTAGTGGCTAATACCTTCATTATGAATGACCTCCTGAATAATACTCCAAATGATGCTCCAAAGAAGAAAAAGTGGTTCCAGAAGACTATATGAAAAAAAGCTAATTTAGTCATATTCAGGTCTGTATGTGACAGAAACTTGGAAAAGATCAAAGTCCTTTTTCAGCTACTTCTCCAAAGCTCGCCGATTGCATTTGATGAGAAACAAATACTACTAAATATCTACTGTAGTGAAATAACTCACGCCTTGCACTGTGCAGAAAAAACCACTGTTCCCATTCGTAAAGTAAAAATTGGGTCAAGAGTTTCCGGGATGGTAAAAAAAAAACAGCTTTGGTTAATGCGTGTTAACAAGCTAAAATGTAGTATAGTGTGTGAATTGATTCGGGCCGTCCTAAACAAGGCGTCGTAAACAGTGTTCGATTGTATACAAAGTGACAGTTCTCCAAATGTCTCGCTCCTGTGTGATTGATGAAAACAGTGAGTCACTACGAGTCGCTCTAAATAAAGTTTGGAAATTCTTCAAGAAGAATCGATGGGCAAAACTGCCCAGTAACGAATCCGCCGCTAGTGAAAGTGAATGGAATAGTTATCTAATGAGCGAGTTTGCTTCACCTGATCTTGAATTGGAGTTCAAGTTTGAGAGAGATCTTGATCTCTGTTTAGAATCTTTGGAACCGGGTCCTGGCTTCGTAATGAGTGTGTCGGATGTTCGTTCGGCTATCCTTAAACTAAAAAGAAGTACTCTAAAGGAGTAGATAATATTTGTGTTTATGCATCTGATATTCGGTAGTGAACTGTTAACAGTACGTCTAGCACTAATGTTCAAAATAATTTTTAGCTGTGGGTCTAGTGCCAGATGTGTTTTGTACTGGTGTAATTACCCCTGTCATCAAGAAAGGTAAATACCCATCTGAATATTGTTCTTACCGCCCGATAACCGTTGCTCCCGTTTTTTGTAAATTGATGGAGTTATTAGTTATTGAGGAGATAAAGAATATTTGTAGTACCCCAGGTTCGTAGTTCCGTTTCCAAAGAAATATTATCCGCGAGCACGTGAGTAGCCTATTGTCTAATGTTTTTGTTGGACGCAGATGCTCAAGGAAAAACCGTGTTACTTTCAGGCCACGACGTCTGCAGGGCTTTTGATTTGGGTATCCATGCACAACTGCTTGTCTCTGCGTTTAAGAGAGGTTTTGACAGATATATAATTGCTACTTATAGGAACATGCATTTTAAGTTGAAGGTTAGGGTAAGGGTAGTAAGAAGAAACCTGAGGCCAACTGTATCCGATTTCCTCATACTAGTATGGAAAGGCATTCACCAAGGGGCTTTATCATCACCGCCTCTTCATAATAATAGTATCATCGATGCTCAGAAGCCGGGTGAAAATGTCTTTTATTTTTCGTGGAATTGATTTGTCTCTTGTTAATTATATCGATGACATTTTAAATCTGAGTAGATTCGTCTGTGGCATAGAGAGTAATATCAGCGTTTTGTCTAACGGGATATGCTAACATAGGCCTAGAATTCAACTCTAGCAAAAGCAAGGTGGTCGTCTTAAATTGTCGTAAGAAAGAGTTGGCGTCTGTCATATTTGCAATAGGTAGTAATACAGTTTTACTGCAGCAGGGTCAATGACTTTAATTAGAATAGATAGCTGGCCGTTTAATTTAGAATAGATAGCTCTTTTGAAAGGACTAAAAAAAATTGTAGCATAAAGAGCGAGGTATTGACTTGGGGGAGAACCCCCTCACATACGTTATAATTTCTGTTCGTTTTAAGTTCTAATGTTGCTTAATAATGTAAATAATGTAAAAAATGTAAAAAAATAATGTAAATTTTAAACGGATACAAATTGTGCAAAATAAAGCGCTGCGCCTGCTCGGTGATTTTTGAAAAATGTGAATGTACAATTGATTATTATCGCCATTTTAATATTTTAAATGCTGGGCAGTTGAGAGATTATCAGACCGGCATTTTTCGTGTATCAGTGTTTAAATAAACTAGCACCTAACTATTTTTGTGATGTTTTATAATCGAATTCTATGTACCATTCTTATGATACAAGGAATTCCGCTGACCTAGTACCTGAGGGACGACCCAGTGCTAGGGTCTAGTTTTGTAGTTTTAGGCATGTGGATGTTTCGGTATGGAACATCTTCCGGAAATGATCCACATAGAATGGCTGAGAGTGATTCCTCATTTAAAAATAAGATAAATAATTTTAATGATGAGTAAGGATGTTTCGGTGAAGGGGGGTGGGGCTGTCCTCTGAAAGCTTTTGGATTTTCGCTTTTGGGTTCCCTCGAGTTTTATTTTTCATTCTTATCCTATTTTTTCTTTTTTGGTTATTTTACTTTTTTTCAGTCCTTTCCTTTTTTTTTGTGAAATTTTCTATTTTTTCCTTTTTTCTCTTATCTTTTTTTTGTTTTTTTCTCCTTTTTCCAATATTCAGGAAAGCACTAGTAAGCTGAGAGTGAATTCCTCATTTAAAGTCACAGATAAATCTAATTTTATGATTTAAGGGATGGGGTGAAGGGGGGGGGGCTGTCCTCTGAAAGTTTTTGGTTCGCGTGTTCCCTCGAGTTTTATTTTCATTTATTCATAAAATTCTTTTTTTTTGTTTTTTTTTTTCCAATATATATGTAGTAAAGTGAATAAAACATCGAGTCCAGTCACAAACAAATCTATATAGATTTTTCAAGGGGGTAGGCCTGTTTGATATGATTTTTTTTTGTGAATATTGCTCTTTAATAAAAATGAATTTCTCTCTCTCTCCTCTAATTCCGGGAAAACATGACGTGTTTTGAAAGGGGGGGTTGGGGGGGGGGGGGGGGGTAACTGCCTTCTGATCACTTTGGCTCTTAAAAAGGGCACTAGAGAATTCAGATTACCAATAAAACTTACAACCCTTGCCGTGAGAGCTATGGGAGGCGAAGGGGGGGGGGGGGGCGAGGGTCTTTCTGAAGGATATAATTTCCGGACTCTTCACTACAATGAACAAAATTGTTATATCTCCAAATTTTGATTTGGATGTCTTTGGGGGAATGATGAGCTGGCGGGGCGGGGGCTGGTTGCTCTCAGATCAATTTTGACTCTTAAAAAGGGTACTAAAACCTTCAATTTCAAACGAGCCCCATCTAAAGTTTATGCAATCACTCATTCAATAAAAACCTTATATGTCCCCAGGCCATGACTTACAACCCTATCCCCATGGTACTGGGGGTTGTGCCAACCTCAGAGTCTTGTTTTAGTTCTTTGGACTTCTTTTAAGCAAATTTCTATTTAATAATTTTTAGTCAGATTTGTTTGGTGAAGTGGGGTAGTCTGGGGGGGGGGAGCTCGCTGCCCTATATCACTTTAGACTCTTAAAAGAGAACTAGAACCTCCAATTTTTAACCAAATGAGTCCTCTAAAGTTTCTACAACCATCCCTTCTTTAAAAACTTAAATACCCCTGAGCATAACTTTGAACCCTTGCCCCTAGCTTTTTGGGGTTTGTTTTAACCCCAGAAATATTGTTATATGCTATATAGACTATTTTGAATAAAATGGCACTATCGTAAAAATTTCTATTAAATGCATTTCGGGACAAAAATATGTGTGTGTGTGGGAAGGGAGGAGGTGGGTAGCTTCTCTCCGATCACTTTGACTCTTAAAAAAAGCGCTTCTGATTACGATCCAATGAACCCTCTCCGAGTGTTTATATGACCACACTTTCTATAAAAACCTTATATCCCCCTGGGGCGTAAGTTACAGCCCTTGCAATGAGGGCTGGGGAGATTGATTGTTATCCTCAAAAGATATAATTTCTGAATCTTTCAAATCCGTTGAACAAATTTACTATCTCAAAATTTTGATAGGAAGTATTCGAGGAAATGATGGGCATGGGGAGGGTCATTTGCCCTCTGGTCCATTTCGACTAATAAAAAGAGAACTATTCCTTACAATTTCCAATCGAATGAGTCCTTTTTGAAGTTTCTACGACAAACTCTTTCTAAAAAACCTCATATGCAGCAAGGGCATAACTTACAATTCTTGTCCTGGGGCCTGTAAGGCGGGGGGGGGGGAGTTGTTATCCCAAAAATATAATTTCCAGATTAAAAATCTTACATGCCACCAGGGCATAACTCACAACCTTAGTCCTGAGAGCTGTAGGGAGGTTTTCATCCTCAAAGACATACTTTGCGGACCCTTCAACTAAGTTGAACAAAATGGCTATATCAAAATGTTGATTGGAAGTATTTGGGGAAATGAAGGAAGGGGAACATTCATTCTCCGATCACCTTTTTGACTATTAATAAGGGCACTAGCCCTCTCAATTTGCAATGGAACGAGCCTTTTTTGAAGTTTCTACGACAATGCTTTCTATATAAAAACCTTATATGCCTCTAGGGCATATTTTACAACTTTTGCCACGAGGGCTGGGGGGAGGGGGTTTATCCTGAAAGATATAGTTTTTTCCGGACAAAACAACTACGTTGGACAAATGTCTAACTTAAAATTTTGATTGGATGTGTTGGGGAAATGGTGGGCGTGGGAGGTGACTTAATTGCCCTCCAATCACTTTCGACTATTGAAAAGATCACTAGACCTCTCAATTTCCAATTGAAAAGAGGTCTTTTTGAAGTTTCTACGACAACGTTTTTATGAAAATATTGCTTTACGACAACGCTTTAATGAAAGCCTTATATGTCTCCAGGGCATAACTTACAACCCTTGCCCTGAGGGTTGTAGGAGGATTTTTCATCTACAAATACATAATGTCTGGACTTTTCAACTACGTTGAACAAAATGGCAATCTGAAAATTTTGATTGGATGTGTTTGGGGAAATAGTGGGCGTGGAGGGGGGTTAGTTACCCTCCAATCACTTTTGACTATTGAAAAAGGCTCTATCTCCTTCAGTTTCCAATTAAATTAGCTCTTTTTAAAGTGTCTTCGACGACTCCTTTGATACGAAGTGCCCTGGTTAAAAATAAATAAATAAATAATACATTGTGTCAACATCGTTCTTTACTTAAGCAGCGCTATTGTGCTGCCTATGATATTCCTTAGAAAACAGTCTCTTTCACGATACATATTGAAATGCATATGCAATGAAAGCAAAATAAAAGTGCAATTTTCAAAAGTTGTCTTGTTGCTAGCATATATCGAAAACATGCTAACAGCCTTTAAGTTCTTCATAAGACTAAAAGATACCTCCTTGGATTAAAATGTTCCTAAATATATAAAAAAAATTCTCTCTTTTGCTCGCCAGTTTGAGTGATCATAGGCAGTGCAATAGTGGTGCCTAAGTAAAGAACGGTTAGAAAGGCTAATTCAGTTGTAAGAAATGATTGAAGTACAACCATTTTCCCTCTCAATTTCAATGATTTCCCCAAACAAATCCAATCAACATTTTGAGATAGGCATTTTATTCAACGTATTCGAAAGATTCAGTAATTACTTTTTTGGAGTGTCAACCCTCCACAGCTGTCAGGCCAAGGACTGCTAGTTAGGTAATTCATCCATGGCTTACATATAGTTTATGTCTAATTCTTCGTGGTAACGAACCGTAAGTAAGGAGTAACACGGCTCAATAGTAATCAAAATTGTAAAAAGAGGAATTTTGCTACCAAATAAAATATAGTGTTAGGCGATAATTTGATTAAACGATATATCGATGTTTTTCTTTTGATATTCGATAATCGATATATCGATTTCGATGTTTTTTATCATTTTTGGCTCAGATTAACTTTAGAGTTTGGCAAAAATTCAAGAAGAAACCAATTCAATAACAAAAGGGCATTTAACACATTTTTTTTCAAATTTTGAATAAAACACAGAAAAACTTCAATTACATGGACGAATATTACAAAAACCCTGATTTGAATACTTCGGGCTCAGAATAACGAAAAATAAGCCACTGACTAATTTGGCTATTCAAATCAGCAACATTTCAATATTTTCCACTGAGAATTGGTTCCGCCTTTCAGTGATTAAATAAATAAAAAAAAAAAAAATTTCTACTGAATGCAAGGAGTAACACTAAAGCGTAAAAGAACAGAAATTGTTCTGTGTATGAGGGGTATAACCCCTCCTCAATACCTTGCTCTTCATGCCAAATTCGTATTTTAACAATCTCCTTACTCTATAGAGGGCTCTTATGCTTTAGGAGTTCTTATTGAATAATCGGGACAAAAAGAAAAATTAAGCGTGAAGAGCGAGGTATTGAAGAGAGGGATTTGCCCTCATGTAGGGTATAATTTTGTTCGTTTTAAGTTTTAATATTACGCCTTATATTTAGATAAAAAATAGTCTTTTTTATTTAATTTGTGATCATTTTTCAAATAATTCCAGAAAATTCGCCTTTTGTGTCCATGGAACCCCCCCCCCCCCCCCTAAGAAATTCCCCATTGGAAAGTTCTTCTTGCGTAATATACCCCATCCCCCAAACAATTCTATCCCTGCTGAAAACTCCCCTAAAAGCTTCTCTTGGATAATTCCGTCAGGAAAATTATTTTTAGCCTAGTGTCGTTTAAAAAAAGACTTTTAAACGAACCTGGCGTTTTTAAAAAAAAACGGCAGGAATTTTCCCTTCGTGGAAAAATTCTACTGGAAATTCTCCCCTCCCAATGTCTCAATGGAAAGTTTGTCCCTGTGAAAATCCCCATGGAGAATCTTTGCCACGGAAAATCCCCCCCACGGAAAAATCCCCCGTACAGTCGCAGCTCCGTTGTAAGTTTTCCCTGGGAAATTTCCTCGGAATGTCTCCATATATAAAATTAAATCTGCAAAGAGAAAGTAAATCAAATTAAAAGGATTTTGTATAAGAATTCTGGTAAATTCCCCGTGCATAATTTCTTTTTGAAAAGTTTTTCCTCGGAAACTTTCCTCCCCACTTGGAAAATCCCACTATAGGAAATCCTGCATAAAAGTCACTCTCCTCCAAAATGTCTCTTGATTTCCCAATAACAAAACTGTGTGTAAACAAGAGACAAATTTTCATAGCTTACAACCCTTTTCTCCACGGGACTTACAGGGTTGTGTCATCTCCAGAGGTGTGTTACTTGACCTTTCAACTATGCTGATCAAAATGGCTCTCTCAAAATTTTGATCGGATGACTTTGGTAAAAAAGGAGCATAGAAGGAAGGGGGAATCCAGTTGCCCTCCAATCGATTTCGGACAAAATGGGGAGCTAAAACTTTAATTTCTGTTCGAACGAGTCCTCTCCTTTTTTTATATGACTATTAGTTTGATACGATCATCCTTGCAAAAAAAAAAAAAAAAAAAAAAAAACGTAAGACAGAACAAATAAAAACGGATCCGTGATCTTTTCTTCTGGCAAAACTAAAAATTTCACACATTTTCAGAAGGAAGCTTGAAACCTTTACAGTTTGTTCTCTGAAATACCAAATCCGTGATTTTTATTAATATTATTTGAAAAAAACTACGTTTTCTAAAGAGTTAAAGAGGCTGAGTTACAAGGTCGAACCTTAAAACGTACAGGGATTAGGAGGCACAGTTGGGGGGCTGCCACCCCCAAACCCCCCACTTTCGCAGCCTTTAAAAAAAAAAAGTTTTTTTAAACTGAAAGTAAGGAGCGACATTAAATCTTAAAACGAACAGAAATTATTCCGTATATGAAAGAGGGCTGTGCCCTCCTCAACGCCTCGCTCTTTACGCTAAAGTTTTTATTGTTTAAAAAAAGAGTTGTGAGAAAGTCAAACTTCAGCGTAAAGAGCGAGGCGTTGAGGAGGGCACAGCCTCTTTCATATACGGAATAATTTCTGTTCGTTTTAAGATTTAATGTCGCTCCTTACTTTCAGTTTAAAAAACTTTTTTTTTTTTATTTAAAGGCTGCGAAAGTGGGGGGTTTGGGGGTGGCAGCCCCCCAACTGTGCCTCCTAATCCCTGTACGTTTTAAGGTTCGACCTTGTAACTCAGCCTCTTTAACTCTTTAGAAAACGTAGTTTTTTTCAAATAATTTCTGCACGTTTTTGTACAGTTTTATTACTTATTATTGCTTGACTAACTGTTTAGATGATTGTGTATTATTCTTTTCTTTCTCGACAGGGTGTTTTAAGGGTCGACCTTGTAACTCAGCCTTTTTAACTCTTTAGAAAACATAATTTTTTTCAAATAATTTAAAAAAGAAACTGAGTTTTTTTTTTAATTTAAATTCAGTTTTTTATAAAAAGTTTGATCCAATCGGTGAATCGAACTCGGGTTTTCCGCCTGACTGCGAGGAGTCTCACCGCTACACTAAAGATACATAATTGAAATTGTTTTTTAGTAAGGTGATGAATCTTTTTGACGCAAGCAAAACTTGATATTTGGTTTTTGGAAAACAGGGAAGGAGTGATTAGATTGAGCTGAAATTTCGAGAATAAGCTCCCAGGCCCCAGGGAAGCTTATCCTCTAAATTTCAGCCCGATCAGACAACGTTAAAGGGGGTTGTGGTGGGAAAAATTAACATGGGCTAATATAGGAAAACAAGGTTTTTCGTAAATATAAATTCGGGGGATAATTTTTTCGGTCTGAAAATATCAAAAGGCCCTAACAGGTCGAATTCTGCTTCGAATGAGTCCTCATTCAACCGGATCCGTTGCCAACTGTGGCCTGTAGGCGTGGCTAAGAAAAAAAAAAGAAATGATGAATTTTAAGTGGCTATATTTGGTTTTTCGAAAACAGGGAAGGAGTGATCGGATTGAGCTGAAATTTCGAGGATAAGCTCCCGGGCCCTAGGAAAGCTTAACCTCTAAATTTCAGCCCAATCGGACAACGTTAAAGGGGGGCTGTGGTGGGAGGGTCCAAACTTCCGGCCCAGTTTACCCCATGAAGATAAAGTCGGAGGAGGATGAAATTTTGCAAGTTTCTTAGTTTGAGCTTGGCTACAAAATGCGATTACCGCCGTCTCTCTGCGACCTCTAGGACCTGAAATCGCTTAACATTGTGGTGGGTCGCCTCTTTATAGAGGCACAAGTGTGCCTCCTTGATGAATTGACTTTTTAATGACAATCCCGCCCTTTTTAAAAATCATACAGATTTTCTCAAGTTCGTATATTTTAATGGGTGCATAATATTTGATGAATTTTATTTATCTGGAGTTGTTTATAAAAATCCGATTTAGTTTGCTACATGTATTATTATAAAAATTTCCTGTTTTACAGTTTCGTTTGCTATTTGGCCGAATTTCTTCTTCCTTACACTATGTTACCACGAACTATTTGATCAGCTAATCAGGCTTGGAATCCGCTCTCAGAAAGGACATTGGTGGTGGGCATGAACAATAGTTTTATGATAACTTTGTATAGGGATTTCTGAGACCCATATTACAAAGACTTCCAAGACTTGAGTGGCTCAGCTTTTCTTGGAAGTTAAGACTCTCAACTGAAAATCTAGAGAGCTGTGACAGATACAGCTGCTGATAAAGTTTGTTTTATATCATGCATCACTTCATCATGCATCACTGTTTTGCATGACTTCATCATCTGATCCCCAAAACCTGGCTTGATTCTTGATTCTGCACTAGTATCTACTGATGTAGATTCCAGTAAAGGCTCAATCCATGTATTCTGCTATTTGACTCTCAACTTGGAGAAGATCGTCTGGGTAATATACTACTACTACTACTACTAACAACTCACCGCAGCACCATGCCACATAAGGCCAACACAGCTACGCACACTCCTCCTCCATCCCAATCTATTCAAAGCCTTCCTTTTAACACCCACCCAGTCGAAGTTGGGACCACTATGGGTGACCACGAAGTTCCCATATCCTTTAAATCTTTTCTTTATGACGTCCTCCCACCCCAAACGAGGACGACCTGCTTTTTGATTAGCCCTAGCAGTTTGGCCGAAAAGAACAATCTTTGGCAATCTGTCATCCTTCATCCGCACAACGTGCCCTAGCCACCTCAACTTTTCTTTCATTATAGCCCTAGAGAGCGGTATTGAACCACATTTTTCGTTTAGCCTATCGTTTGAAATACGGTCAGTCAACCGGGTACTCAGAACATTCCTTAAGCAATTTCTCTGGAAAAAATATAACAAATCTTCATCTGCTTTTCTGAGCACCCTTGTTTCTTCCTAATCTTTCAAACTTTTTTTTAACTGTGAAAAAACACCCTGAGCCTTGGCTAATCTGCTTTTAACATCTTCACAGCTCCCGCCATCTTTACTAATAATACTACCAAGGTAAGTGAAGGTGTCCACCTGATCAATCTTTTTATTACCCAACCTCACCTTTTCATTTTCACTTATTTCTAGCCTTAGTGACTTAGTCTTCTTAACATTAATTTTCAAACCTATTCTGGCACCATGAACTCAAAAAACCTCAAAAACTTCATTCATTTTTTCTCACACTTGCATCTAGGATACTCAAATCATCAGCATAATCTAAGTCCAGAAGACTTTTTCCTCCCCGTTTGATTCCGTGGTCTTCCATTGCCTTTCCTGTGCTCCTTAAGACAAAGTCCATCAAAATAATCCATACAAAGGGGGATAGAACAAAACCCTGCTTAATTCCTGATTTAATACAAACCAGCTGCTAACCTCATTTCCCACCTTAACTGCCGTAGTTTGTTATTCTTGTACATAGCACTAATCAGTTCAATGTGTTTGTCTGGTATACCATACAAGGATAAAACCTTTACTAAAGCTCTTCTATCAACATAATTTGAAAGCTTGCTCATAATCGATAAAACTGAGGACCAAAGGTGTTTGACAACTCAGGCACTTCTCAATTATTAGCCTAAGAGTGAAAATTTGGTCTACACATCCTTTTCTAAAACCGCACTTTTCTTCTCTCAAAACATCATCTACGGCGTCTCTCAGTCTAAAAAGCATATTATTACTAAGTAATTTACTACTTACAGAGACCAGACTAATGCCTCGATAATTGACTAATGCCTCGATAATTACCACACTCCCTTTTTTCACCTTTCAAATAAAGCGGCTTAATTAAGGCTTTCCTAAACTCGTAAGGTACTTCCTTTTTTCAAAAATCATGTTCATAATCTTCAGTAACTTATTTCTAACCTCAGAGCCACCATATTTAAGAAACTCATTTACCACCCTATCAGCACCTGTAGCCTTATTATTTTTTTAATCCTTTTAGTGCGATCGCTAATTGTTCCTCACAAAACAAATGTTCCATCACATCCAAGGTATCACAAACTTTTTCATTTTCCTCTATATCTTTTCTTCCAACTCTATCTCGGTTTAAGCAAGTTTCTCAAAATGTTCGGCCCATCTCTCTTTAGTTCTTTCCTTGTCGCTAATTGTGGCCCCATTCCTATCTTTAACTGGGCCACGTCCGAATTGACTACTCCCTCTCAATTTATTAACATGCCAGTATAATATTTTACTATTATGCCGCCTAGTTGCATCTTCCAGATCCTCGGCAATTTGATCCATAGCCTCCACTTCACACCTCCTTAGTTCACAGTTTAATACTTTCTCCACTTTCTTTACATTCCTTTTGTTTTATATGATCTACTACTCAGATAATTCTTGTACAAGTTCTTTCTCTTTAATAATCATAATTTCGCGGGAGGTAGTTACCCTTCCGATATTTCAGCTTTAAATTAACCCTTGACACTACTAGATGGTGATCTTTACTTTTGACATTAGCCTAATAAAAACACTCCTATATACCCTATTATCTTGTATTGATCCTGCCAGTCTTCGGTTTATTATAATATAATCAATAAAGTTTGCTGTCTTACCATTACGTGAATACCATGTTAACTGTTTTCTTTTCCTACACCAAATTTACTTAGGATAGGATAACATCTATCCCAATTTTTACCGACCTGGGCGTTAAAATCTCAAGGGATGGCAAAGCGTGATTGCTGATTGCGTTTTACAATATTTAAAATGTCCTTTTTGAAGTTTAAGTGGGGGGAGGTACCTAGGTTAGGCTGTGTATTTAATATATGCTGTGCTTTATTTTAATATATAGGTTTGAAGAAATTCCTGAATTCCTTGAAAAAAAAAAAAAAAATGGAAAAAAAACAGGAAAAAGTTGAAGATAAAGGCTCTCCGCCTGCAAAATGTGTCAACTAGGATTATTCTCCATGTCATGGAGTAAGAATTGTCTTCTTAATATGTTTCCTTATGTCCCAACTGGACTCTCTTAGGCTTAAAATACTGTTTGGTTGTTCAGTTGGCTAATTTTAAAAATTTGTATGTTTTGGAGGTAATTGCTTGGCAAGAAAAAAAAAAGAGAGAAGAAGAAGAAAAAGACTGTCATCCTAATCCAGCAATTGAGATACATTTGCACTTGAACAAGGTTTTAACCTTACTCATCTGTCCAACTACCTAGGATCAAACAGTATAACCGAACCATCAACCAAATACAAATCTCCAAATTCATGCAAAGTTGTCATCAATAAATGTAAGTTGTCATAAATTTACAAGCAAAAGCACCTTAAATCTAGCAAAATATTTCCAAGTATTACCTTCCATTAAGGCTCTTCAGAAGAAATATCACCTGCCTTAATGGGTTTTCAAGGCTTTACTTTCTGTACCTGGCACAATGGAGTATACTAGTAAAGCTATTCAAAATTACATACCAAATGAGTTTCATTCTTTCCTTATTAAAATCCCAGAGGTCACTGAGCAAAGACCATCCTGGAACAAATAAAGACTGGTCCAGATGTGAGTTATAAAACAAAGCCTTTTATTGGTATCCAGAACCAATTACAGATTTAAAGTTGAAAAGCAAAAGAGAAATTATATTAAAATATCATTCAGTATTTCTTTACAATTTTTTGTATATTTACCTAAAAGTTCATGATACATAAAAGAAAATTTTTTAAATTGCCAACTAATTTTTTGGCAGAAAAAACCTCTTAAGATCGGTTTTTGGCTGAGCTTTTCACATCTTTTTAAAATCTGTGTAATTATTGCAAATTTTTGCATAGCCTACCTAAATAATTGGGAATAATAAGCTGAATAAAATAAAAACCAAAGGTTTTAAGTATGCTGTATTTATGGGAGCTCACATACCCTTACCAGGTCAAACATAGCCTAATTAACAAATATGTGTTGGTTGCTAGGTATATTTAAAAACAAATACCAAATTTAAAAAGAATATAGCCTATTGCTAGCTGGGCACTGGAGCTTGAACCTCCCTACCCTTCAATGAAGATAAGTCCTTCCCATTCCCCTTTCCCTACCCTTCCATCTTCAAAATCCCTCCCCTTTAAGATAAGTCTTCCCATTCCCCCTTAGTAAAGCAGGGGCTAGGGTAAAATTCTTCTTTATCTACTTTAGGGGTAAAATTCTACTGTAGCTACTTTTGGCTATCTTGGATAGGGGTTAGGTTAGAAAAATGAAACTTTCAGGGGGATGGGTCTACAGGCTATAGTATGTCATGGGAAGGTATTTTGAAGTACCTACTTCCACTTTTCTCCCTCTAGAGGGTGCTGAAATTTTCCCACAGGTCTATACCTAGCCCTTGTGTACCATTGAAATTTTTGACAAAACAACATTTTACCTTAATTTTCAATTATCAGTTTCTTTTTCTCTTGCTTTTGTTCTGAAGATGTAATTCCTATTATTTGAGTAGAATTTTAAGCCATATGTATTTTTTTCTTCTAAATTTAGGAAATGTATTTGCATATTTTTAGAACCTTATAAATTGGGATTGACCAAAGTTGTGAAGCTGAAAACAATTTTGTTGTACTTCATTTAAGCAGACAATCTAGGCTATTTTGCAAGGTTTCACTTTTATAACACAAATAATTTTTAAGGTCAGGCTGTCTAGAGGGAGAAGGAGGGGAGCTAGGTAGTTCAAAATACCTTCCCAGGCTATACTTTAGCCTGTAGACCCATCCCTAAAAGTATAATTTTCGTAGCCTAGCCCCTTTCCAAAATAGCCAAAAGTAGCTAAAGTAGAACTTTACTGTGGCTTGTTTATTCCTTTCTCTGGATCTTGCAATTATTTGGTCTTAGGCTAGGCCTACTTTAATGGTTCAAAAGTATAACAGGCACTGATTAGCCTACTTCAGAGACTAGGCTAATTACTAATTTGTGGTTCCTTAGAAATAAAAGCAAGTACAAAGCATAGATTAACCTCCTCCTTTGGGTAATAGTGACTACCTTGTAAATTGAAGTCAATTAAAATTTCTAGGGTAGCAAACCAATAAACAATTGAGCAAAGTTATGTAAAACTAAAGAGAAATTGAGTAGAATTGTATACAGCCTATTACTTAAAGAACTAAAAATCTAAGTTGTGCATTAATATGGTTTTTATTAAAACTATTTTTTAGATCAAACACTTAAAATTACTAGTTTATTGACTTGCCTACAAGGAACTCTTTTTGGAAATACCAATTATCCTATTTTGAAGTATATATCCTTTTCATGTTTCAGTTTTATTCATATATTAACAGAAAGCTGATCTTCTTCTAATTCTAAAAATGTAACATTTTATTGCTTGGTATCTACTCTGTTTCACCAAGAAGGCACATTTCATGTTATTAGCCTCACATTACATCTTGCTTTAGTGAAATCAGGGCAGTCCAAAAACTCATCTCTATTTTTCTGGAATGCCAAAAGAAAAGTGTTCTTTCTCAAAAAGGGGTCTTGGGAAACTCAACAAGTTTGAGAAACAGATTTTTCAACAGTTTTGAGAGAACTCAAACAATTTTACTCAGCAGTAAATACAGAACTGTTTAAATTACTGACCTCAACAAAGTGTTAGTTAGTATTCAAGAATGTAACACTCTTGTATATTTCAACAAAAAGGTTTGAAGGCTTGTAACTTTTTTAAATTGTAATTGGCCTAAACAATGTCTAAGGAATTTGGAAAAGCCATGCCTAAATAGGCCTATTGAAATTTTTTTCTAATAAAATAACCGTTTTTGGGGTCTTTGGTATGCTGTATAACTGTGTATAAGGAAACAAATTCATCACTCTCAACTTTCTATAGCATGTTCAAGTTCATTTAATTTCTCATTAAATCACTACAAGACAAAATAACACATTTACAATATGAATCAATGGAAAAGAGAAAATATTTACAGAGGGTGCCTACACAGTGAGTTATACTCAAAAACAGGCACCTTAAAATGCTCAAAAACAGGAACCATGTCTTTGTATCATTAAAATCTTTCACATATCCTGCATTTTATCTCATAAGTTTGTAATGAGAGCACAAAGTACTAGCCCATAAAGCATAACCATACAAAATATAAGTACTAACTATTGCATGATATAAGAGAATTAAAATTTTATTTGGAAGAAAATATTTCAACAGTAAATAGTGCTGAGTCCTTACACTATTAACCTTTTCCATCAACAACAGATTCAATACAACAGCAAACAAAATTATGAGTATTATCTTCTGCAAACAAAGTAAGGGAAGCACCCACCAGGTAGATGCTCATTGTATCAACAATTGATACTTTGATAAATAGGCTTCTGCAGTCTCAACTTGATTAATTTTATTTTTGCCTGAATAAATTATATTGAAATATTAAAATGATTTAAAATCTTTTAAGGGAACCAATCAAATAGAAAATAAAGGATGGAAAAATGGAATAAAAGGAATCATAGTTGGATCAGTATACACATCCTGCATATTATAAAGTAATTCTTTATCATTTTATCTTAGTTTTTGTGCATATTCATACTTCCAGGATCACAGTTAAAGGAGGAGGGACCCCCCCCCCCCCCCGAAAAAAATCTAATAAAGTTTCAGGATTTAGTGCCCAGAACCAACATCTTGTAAGTTTTACCTATTCTTGGAAATTTGCTTATGTGTCCCCATTTTTGACACACAGAACAATTTTGTTTGCACATTCTTTATATCTCCCTCTAAACTTCAAAACTCTAGCTGCACCTTTGCCTAGATGTATATTCTTGACCATCAGAGGGAGAGAGCTGAGAGTGGATACTTTCTCAGAAAAGTCCCCAAAACTTTAAGAAAATGAATAAAATTAAGAATTTAGTGTTTCTACTTTTGTTTTATGTGCATATTTCCTCAAAAATTATCTTGTCCAGTCACTATAACATTTAACATTCCCTTATTCCAAGATTGCTGGTTTTATTAGAGTTGATTTGTAATAATCTATCTACATCAATAGGCTGTTAGCCAATGGTTTCAATTTAGGAAGGGGGTTTTTATTTGACCAAAAGCACTTAATATGCTCTGGAAGATGGTTCCACAAGTCAACAATAAAACTACCATTAAACTAATGAGCCTGTCTTTCATATTTTCAAATTCCCATCTCAGTAAATTTTTTGTTCTCAACATAGTTTAGCAAAAATGAAATTAAATACATTCAGGCCTAATCAAATAGGCGTTTGTCCTGATTTCGTTTTAATTGCAGGTCCCTCTACATGTTAAATATCTAAATAATTGAATAATTATTCAAATAGTTATTCAGTTATTTATCTAAAATAATTGAATGCACAAGCATTTGTTGACTTTAAATTTACATCACTAATTATGAATACATGAATTTACATATTTCATTGTTTTGTTCTGAAAATTTCTCTAAATTTGTTTGAAAATTGAATTTCTTTTTGTTTTCATTTTTAATCAACATTATTGCTAAACTATCTAATCTTGTGACTTGTTGTTGATTTCAGACAGTTCTTTTTTTATTAGCTGTAGCCTGGCAAATAGTTTTTACTCCAGAAGCTACTAGATACTAATTAGTTTGACTTTGTGAGCAACAAGAAGCTTGCTTCAGCCACCAAGCAGTCTTAGTTTTCAAGCCAAGCATGCCTCAAGATGGTTTTAGGCCATCTAATATATATGTCTCTGCATTTACCTTCAAAGATGGTCTTTGAGTTTGACACTGTGAAAGCTGGTTGGAAGGGACATTGCCACCAACCAAATAAATGATGTGGCAAAAGCCTGTCCAACCTCATGGCAATGGCAAACATTTTACAAAGCAACCCTTATTCAAATTATTAAGAATATTTTGACATTTAAGTGTTTTTTTTGATGATTGGGCATTTGAAATAAGACCCTTTCAAATGCAGGCCTAATTAAAAGGTTCCAACAAATTTGTATTCAAAATAATATTTTACTATTATAATCAGAAAAAAAAACAATTTCTATTCACAAATAAGCTACAAATGGCAGTATTTTTTCATAAGACATTTTTATATGTTTCTAAGCTGTTGGTTACTATGAACTGTTTTACTTTTGGGGGTGCCATTAAGAGCTCAAAACATAATTTCTCCTAGAAACAATTATTGTATTATCAAAGAGAATAAAACAGACATCAAGTGATGTATTCATATTCATCCTAGCTAAATTATTTTGTTAACTAAAACCTTATCACCATCTCTGCTTCTTCCCTCTTTCCAAAGCTTTAAAAATTACATGCAAGACATACTTAAAGTCATAGCCTAGGACCTAAATGTCTTAAATTGAAAAACAAATTCCCCTTAGTTTTGATTGTGTATATCTTCTTTTTTGAATCTTGGTTTCCAAGCCACAATTATAATGACTAAAACGATATTATCCTTTTTGTTTAGTATATCCTGTGTTCATTTTATAGGCTAATATACTACATATATAGTAGGCTACAGCAACCACAATGCAGGAAACACCATATCCCTTCAACGGTTAGAAGGGACTGGAAAGACATTGATCAGTTTTCCTGCTCTCCTACAAAATTTATGTTCTTTGATAAACTGGTTGGCTATAGCCTATATGGGTAGGCTTCTTAATGCCCAGCCCTAGCTTTGGTAAAGATTATTTCAATATAGAACTGGAATTTTTACTTGAAACTGACTAGTTTTCCTACCCTTGAAGTGGATGATCCTGAAGGGCTTCTTGAAGGTTCATATTTGTTTTAAAATTCTCAATGCTTTTAATGCTTTTGTTTGATAAATTCTGTTTAGTTAAGACAAATTCTCAAATCATTGTTTTCTTTAAAAAAAATATTCTATAGGAATAGTTTTGGTTAGAAGGGGCTGGAAAGACATTGAATAGTTTTCCTACCCTCCTACAAAATTTATGTTGTCAGTGTCATATATATGTTGTCAAAACTATTGTCACATACTAGCATTTGAGTTACCTCAACCAAAATGAATGTTACATATTTGAGGGCTGAGAAGAAGTTAACTTTAGAAACATGTTTTCAAAGTAGTAGTTATTATCAGAAGAACTATATAAACATATAAGTGCTTGCCCAGAAACTTAAAACATATTTGCTTGTGCTTTGGTCCCACCCCCAAGGATGAGACCTGTGAAAAAAAAGGAAAAAGAAGAAAAGGGAAAAAGAAAAAAAAGAAAAAAGGAAAAAAAAACATTTTCATGCACTTTTGTATGAGTCTCAAACTGATCAATAGTTTTTGCTTTCATTGTAACATGTATTATAATTCCAAGTAAACAAACTACGAGCCCGATTTGATTTGTTACACTCAACTTATCACCAGCTATATATACAGCTATTCCCAAAGTGATGACTTCCTAAAAAAAAAAAAAAAAAAAAAAAAAAAAAAAAAAAAAGAATGACACCTGGAAATACAATTGAGTTGGTTAACCCTTGCTTTCTAGACAAAAATTCTTTGATATTTAAAAGGAAGTAGTTGAGCCAGGAAAACCAGTAAAAAGTTAATAAAAAAAACATTAATTAAAGAATAAAGAGAGGAGAGTTAATATATATATATATATATATATATATATATATATATATATATATATATATATATATATATATATATATATATATATATATATATATATATATACATATATATATATATATATATATATATATATATATATATATATATATATATATATATATATATATATATATATATATATATATATATATATATATATATATATATATATATATATATATATATATATATATATATATATATATATATATATATATATATATATATATATATATATATATATTGCTGTGATTGTACCTTTAATTTCTGTTCGTTTGGGTTTCATTTATTCTTTAATAGTAATTTCTGGTAGTTTTGAGTTTGAATTTTAACAGGTATTTGTATCTCCTGAGTTTAAGTTTAAAATGGGCTTTAGTTTTCTTTAAAAAGTTATTTTTCTGAAAGTTTTTTTTTTTAAAATCAATTTATAATAAATAGCTCTTATGAAAGTACTAGAAAGTCTTTGGCTTAAAGAGCGAGGTATTGACTAGAGGGTGAGCCCAATCATGCACGTAATATTTTCTGTTCGTTTTAAGTTTTGATGTTACTCCTATTTATCAGTTTGAATTTTTTTTTATATTTAATTTCTGATCTTTTTTTAAATAATGCTGGGAAATCCCACACCCCCTTCACAGCAATGTCGCTCTCCCCATGAAAAGTTTCTTCATGGATAGACTTCCCACATAACCCTGACCCACCCACCCCCCTACTACCAGAAAAAATTCCCCATGAAAAACGTCTGTATAATTCCTAATAACCAATACTATCTGTTAACATTGGGTAAAGTTAATAACTTTCAGCCCTCCCCCCAGGGACTTCGGGGGATTAAGTCATCCTAAAGGACATAGTTATCATATTTTTCAACCCTGCTGAACAAAATGGCTATCTCAAAATTTTGATCAGGTGACTTTGTGAAAAAAATGAGGGTGGGGAGGGGGCTTAGTTGCCCTCTATTTTTTTGGTCACTTATAAAGGGCACTAGAACTTTTAATTTCCGTTCCAATGAGTTCCCCCTCTATATTCTAGGACCCCTGGGTCGATACGATACACCTATCCGTGATCTTTCTTCTGGAAAAAAAAAATGCAAAATTCCACATTTTTGTCGATAGGAGCTTGAAACCTCTACATTAGGGTTCTATGATACGCTGAATATGATGGTCTGATTTTCATTAAGGTTCTATAATTTTAAGGTCAATCCCCCTTTTTTCGAAAATCAGTCAAATTTTCTCAGGCGCGTAATTTTTGATGGGTTGGACCAAATTTGATGAAAATTATATATTTGAATGCAGCATTGAAATCTGATTCTTTTGATGTATCTATTGGTATCAAAAACCCGTTCTCTAGAGTTTTTGTTACCATTGAGCCGGGTCGCTCCTTACTTACACTTCGTTACCACGAACTGTTTGATTACCTTTTTGTTAGTGTTACCTCGTCGAACCGTCAAAACAAATAAGTAAAACTAATTAATTGATTTTGAAAGCGCTTTTCGTCCGTGAAAATTCAAACATTGTCAAACTGTTGATTCCTACTACATTTATTCACTGCAATAGATGGAGCTAACATGGGCAAGTACCAATTGCCACTTCAAGTTCAGAGTCATAACTAGAATTTGAAATACTTTATTGTACTTTCAATTAGCTGTTTTTATTTAATGCTGTCTTTTCTGTTACAAAAATGCTACACCAGCATTTCTTTATTATAGGCCAAAAGTCTTGGTAATTTAACAAGTAGCAGGTGTCTTTTGTATAGAAACAAACAACCTTTTGTAGAAATATCTGTACAATTATAGGGAAGATATCCTCCCCCTCGTACTTATTCGTAATAGGTCTATTTATTAGGGGATACTAGAGGTTAAAACCTATCATAAATTGATCAGATGGGTTTTTCAAAAGAAGTTGAAAAATATAGACCTAGCAAAAAAGTTTTAAGGCCTCTGCCACCATCTCCACCTACAAACTTTTAATGCGTTCTTTATAATAGCCCTTCAACTTGCAAAGACTGTATATGTTTATAGACGTATGCAGGACTAAGTGCCAGTATGACATTTGGATCTAGAAGGACATTTAAGAGTGGACTAAGTGGTAACATGACATCTGGAAGGATATCTGTAAGTGGACTAAATGGCAGCATGACTTCTGGATCTAGATGGAAATTTATAAGTGGACTAAGTGGTAGCATGACATCTTGAAGGATATTTATAAGTGGACTAAGTGGCTGCATGACATTTGAAGGATATTTATAAGTGGACTAAGTGCCAGCATGACATTTAGATCTGAAGAATATTTACAAGTAGACTAGGTGGTAGCATGACATCTGGAGAGATATTAATAAATGGACTTATTGGATGCATGATATTTGAAGGATATTCATATAATTTTTCAAAATCCATAGCTTGTACCCCTTCTCCGAGGGGCTGTGGAGAATAAAGACTTACTTAAAGAAATAGTTGGTAGATTTTTCAACTATGCTGTATAAAATGACCATTTCAAAATTTTGATTGGTAGACTTTGGGGGAAAATGGGCGTGGGAGGGAGGCTATTTCTCCTTCAATATTTTGGGTCACCTAAAATTGACAATAGAGCTTTTGATTTCCAATCAAATGAACCTTCTTTGGATCTTCTAGGATAGCAGGATCACCTCTGATCCATATACGGATGTATTTATAAAATATAGACATCCGTTATCTTGCTTTTGACAAAAAAAAAACAAAATTCCACATTTTTGTATGCAAGAGCTTGAAACCTCTACTGTAAGATTCTTTGATTCTTTGGAATATATCCATTGTTATCAAAACTCTGTTTTTTAGAGTTTCGATTTTTATCAAAACTTATGGAACAGTAATATGTAACACAGTAACGTAGTTACTGCATTGTGTGTTTGTTGTTTATAATGTAGCTGTGGTACCCGCAGGGATTGCCTTTAATTTTCTGGGACATGGTAGACAGCCTCCAACACTTCCCTTACTTCTCGTAAGTGAATTTCTGCTATTCACATTTTTGGCTCTGCCCAAGGACTGATCTTGGATTCTGTGTGATTACGTTATGTACGAAATATGTTGCCGGATGATACTGGTGTGAAAGAGAGACTAAAATGGAATGCCGTGTTGAATTTTGCAGTAAGGGCGTATAAAGGAGGAAATAAGAGCGCGGATATAATGAGCAAAGCTGCAGAGTTATTTGAGTTGGGGAATATACAGAATGTAAAGAAACTTCTGGGGTCTGAGGCAGGCCAGTTAACTAGGCTAACTAGTCGTGACAAATTTTTCTGACCATATATTTGATATCATAAAAGCACTGAAATACTGTGATGATTACAAAGTGAATTTACCGTGTTTTGTTGTCTATGAGCCTGACGAGGTTTCTGTGATTGCCAGAGAAATCTCAGCGAAACTGACCAGGAAAGTGAATGAGCTTAGTGCTAAGTTTGACAGTTGTGTGAGATCCGCGAGTTAGTCCCCAACCGTCAGCATCCTCTGTTCTACTTCAAACTGCAACAGAGCCGACTTATGCAGTCGTCATAAAGAATCCCCTAAAAGAACTGGACGATCCCATTTCACGAAAGGATTATCTCAATAAAGCATGTGGAAGCAACTGGGGAAATATTTTGGAACTGAAAAACTCGCAAAACCGACTGGAAAGTTCTTCTGAGGGATCAAGAGGTGCGAAATCAGTTTGCACAAGCTATTGCTAAGTCCGACTCAAGTATTGAAGCAAAAGTGTCCAGTCCTTCGTTCTTTGGCATAATCAGATACGTACCTACCAGCCTTAGTGAGGAGGATCTATGTGGTCTTGTGAATAATTGTGCTGAGGCTTCTCAGATCGGTAAAACAAGATCGTTCAGATTGAAATTTGTGACCAAACAGCATCTAGCCTCCACAATGAAATCTCCTCTTATTAGAGGCTACGAACGAATTCCAGTCAAGGACTTTCATTTTCTCCCGAGGCTTAGCTATAAGTGTCAGGCATATGGGCATATTGCAAAGGACTGCTCTAATCAAGCAAGATGCTGTAACTACGGAGGAGGCCAATCTAATTCTAAAGACACCCCGTGCCAGAACCAGATGAAGTGCACCCTCTGTGGCTCCAATAAGTGAACCTGCTATAGTTTCAGTTATCCAGAAACCAAAAAGGCCCTATCTAAGCAATGACTAGCTCCAGCACTCTGAAAATAGTGGGGCTGAACATAAATGGCTGAGTACTGTCTGAATTACCGCTTTTAGAAAACCTTGCAAACAAATTCGGCATTGTGTGCGTTCAGGAATATTTCCTGTCGCCTGAGGGACTCCAGCTCTTACAACTAAACGGAAACGTAAATATGTTTGGCATTTCTTCTAGGAGGTCGGGAAAAAGTCGTCCCTCTGGTGGTGTTGCTATATTTGTCCGTGCTTCTCTTCGTGCCTCGACGTTTAAAGCAGCGGACTTTTATGTTCCAGTGAAAATTGAAAATACTGTTGTGCTCTCAGTCTATATGCCAACGAACTTCAGGACTGTCCAATCTGACAGTAAGTTTAGTATTGCTTGCGGAAAAGTAGCCGCTGTTGCCACATTATGCGTGGCGGAAAAACTTTCCTGTATTGTTGCTGGAGATACGACCTCTATCTCGCAGCCTCTCCGAGTCTGCGGGTGCGGAAAAATAGAGTAGACTTCACGTATGTGCATCCTCGCTCGACTTTCTGCTCTCCTCTCCCGACTTGAGGACTCACAGTGACTGTGATGTTGATTTCGGCTTCTGTGTTTCTGATCACCTTCCAGTGGCTAATACCTTCATTATGAATGACCTCCTGAATAATACTCCAAATGATGCTCCAAAGAGAAAAAGGGGTTCCAGAAGACTATATGAAAAAAAGCTAATTTAGTCATATTCAGGTCTGTATGTGACAGAAACTTGGAAAAGATCAAAGTCCTTTTTCAGCTACTACTCCAAAGCTCGCCGACTGCATTTGATGAGAAAACAAATACTACTAAATATCTACTGTAGTGAAATAACTCACGCCTTGCGCTGTGCAGAAAAAAACCACTGTTCTCATTCGTAAAGTAAAAATTGGGTCAAGAGTTCCGGGATGGTAAAAAAAAACCAGCTTTGGTTAATGCGTGTCAACAAGCTAAAATGTGGTATAGTGTGTGGATTGATTCGGGCCGTCCTAAACAAGGCGTCGTAACAGTGTTCGATTGTATACAAAGTGACAGTTCTCCAAATGTCTCGCTCCTGTGTGATTGATGAAAACAGTGAGTCACTACGAGTCGCTCTAAATAAAGTTTGGAAATTCTTCAAGAAGAATCGATGGGCAAAACTGCCGAGTAACGAATCCGCCCCTAGTGAAAGTGAATGGAATAGTTATCTAATGAGCGAGTTTGCTTCACCTGATCTTGAATTGGAGTTCAAATTTGAGAGAGATCTTGATCTCTATTTAGAATCTTTGGAACCGGGTCCTGGCTACGTAATGAGTGTGTCGGATGTTCGTTCGGCTATCCTTAAACTAAAAAAGAAGTACTCTAAAGGAGTAGATAATATTTGTGTTAAGCATCTGATATTCGGTAGTGAACTGTTAACAGTACATCTAGCACTAATGTTCCAAATAATTTTTAGCCGTGGTCTAGTGCCAGATGTGTTTTGTACTGGTGTAATTACCCCTGTCATCAAGAAAGGTAAAGACCCATCTGAATATTGTTCTTACCGCCCGATAACCGTTGCTCCCGTTTTTTGTAAATTGATGGAGTTATTAGTTATTGAGGAGATAAAGAATATTTGTAGTACCCCAGGTTCGTAGTTCGGTTTCCAAAGAAATATTATCCGCGAGCACGTGAATAGCCTATTGTCTAATGTTTTGTTGGACGCAGATGCTCAAGGAAAAACCGTGTTACTTTCAGGCCACGACGTCTGCAGGGCTTTTGATTTGGGTATCCATGCACAACTGCTTGTCTCTGCTGCGTTTTAAGAGAGGTTTTGACAGATATATAATTGCTACTTATAGGAACATGCATTTTAAGTTGAAGGTTAGGATAAGGGTAGTAAGAAACCTGAGGCCAACTGTATCCGATTTCCTCTTACTAGTACGGAAAGGCATTCACCAAGGGGCTTTATCACCACCGCCTCTTCATAATAATAGTATCATCGATGCTCAGAAGCCGGTGAAAATGTCCTTTATTTTTCGTGGAATTGATTTGTCTCTTGTTAATTATGTCGATGACATTTTAAATCTGAGTAGATTCGTCTGTGGCATAGAGAGTAATATCAGCGTTTTGTCTAACGGATATGCTAACATAGGCCTAGAATTCAACTCTAGCAAAAGCGAGGTGGTCGTCTTTAATTGTCGTAAGAAAGAGTTGGCGTCTGTCATATTTGCAATAGGTAGTAATACAGTTACTGCAGCAGCGTTAATGACTTTAATTAGAATAGATAGCTGGCCGTTTAATTAGAATAGATAGCTTTTTTGAAAGGACTAAAAAAATATAGCATAAAGAGCGAGGTATTGACTTGGGGGAGAACCCCCTCACATACGTTATAATTTCTGTTCGTTTTAAGTTCTAATGTTGCTTCTTACTTTCAGCTGAAACAACTTTAAACTTTTTAACTTTTTTTTTAAATTTAATTTCTGATCGTTTTTTTAAATAATGCTTGGAAATCCGGCGCCCCCATCATAGAAATGTCCCTTACCCCAAAGAAACATCCTTCACGGAAAGATTCTCCAGAGTAACCCCCTCCTCTAGCCCCCCCCCCTCCAGAAAAAAAACCTTCCTGAAAATGTCTGTATACTCTCCAATAACCAATAAATAATGCTGGCAAGTCCGGCGCCCCCTTCTTGGCAATTTCCCTTCCCCCATGAAAACTTCCTTCATTGACAAATCCTCCAACATAACACCCGACACTCCAACATAACAACATAACAAAAATTATACCTTTGCATAAGGGTGGCGCCAATCGTGAAATGTCAAACTGGACACCTATATCGATTCTGGCATGGTTCTCAAAAAAATTTGAAAAGGTTGTTCATAAGAAACTGTATTCCTATCTTAATTCTCTTGGGTTTTTATGTGACACGCAATTTAGATTTCGAAAATCTCATTCTACTAGTCATGCAGTACACCATCTTCTTGATTTTTTAAGCAATGTTTTCGAGAGCGGCTCTGCTCCTTTAACTATTTTTATTGATTTTAAGAAAGCTTTTGGTACTTTTGATCTTAAGTTGTTGTTAGATAAGATTTCACATTTAGGTATACAAGGAAATTCGATTGATTGGTTTCGTTCATATTTATATGGTAGATCAATGCCTGTAGTAGTGGGGATATTGTCAGTTCACCTCGTCCTCTACTATGTGGGGTACAGTAAGGCTCTGTGTTAGGGCCCGCTTTAATATTTAATTTACAGCGACACATTTCGGTTCTACATTCCTGATGCCGCCACAACATCCTTTGCGGATGATACAGGTGTAACGATTGCTGGAAAGACTTTGAGTTCGCTTGTTTCCAAAGCAAATAAAGTGCTACATAACCTGCATATTTTTTACTAGTCTTAGTTGTTTAGCCGTGAAGGCGAGTAAAACCAATTACATGATTTTTACTCGTACTGAAGTTACTGATAATATTTTTCGGTTTAGTTGAATTTAATGGTACAGAGATTAAGCAGATATTTGATGCAAAGTATCTTGGTTTTCAGATTAATTGTAATTTAAATTGTAAAAAACACAGTGAAATAGTATCGGTGAAAGCTTTGCGGGGTTTAGGGCTGATTAGTAGATTAAACATGTTTTCTCTCTCAGTTTTCAAAATTTTATATAATTCACTTATTCATCCATACATTATATACGGTTGTTCTGCGTGGGCCAGTAATTTTGCTGTAAATTTTAAACGGATACAAATTGTGCAAAATAAAGCGCCGCGCCTGCTCGGTGATTTTGAAAAAAATGTGAATGTACAATTGATTATTATCGCCATTTTAATATTTAAATGCTGGGCAGTTTAGAGATTATCAGACCGGCATTTTCGTGTATCAGTGTTTAAATAAACTAGCACCTAACTATTTTTGTGATGTTTTATAATCGAATTCTATGTACCATTCTTATTATACAAGGAATTCCGCTGATCTAGTAACTGAGAGACGACACAGTGCTAGGTCTAGTTTTGTATTTAGGCATGTGGATGTTTCGGTATGGAACAGTCTTCCGAAAAGCACTAGAATGGCTGAGAGTGATTCCTCCTTTAAAAATAAGATAAATAATTTTATGATGAGCAAGGATTGGTGAAGGGGGGGGGGGCTGTCCTCTGAAAGTTTTGGTTCGCGGTTCCCTCGAGGTTTATTTTTCATTTATTCATAAAATTCTTTTTTTAGTTTTTTTTCCAATATATATGTAGTAAGTGAATAAAACATTGAGTCCAGTCACAACAAATCTATATAGATTTTCACGGGGTAGGCCTGATTGATATGATTTTTTGTTAATATTGCTCTTTAATAAAAATGAATTTCTCTCTCTCTCTCTCTAATTCCGGGAAAACATGACGTGTTGAAGGGGGGGGGGTAACTGCCTTCTGATCACTTTGGCTCTTAAAAGGGCACTAGAAATTCAGATTACCAATAAACTTACAACCCTTGCCCTGAGAGCTATGGAGGCGGAGGGGGAGGGGGGGGAGGGTCTTTCTCAAGGATGTAATTTCCGGACTCTTCACTACAATACACAAAATTGTTATTTCCAAATTTTGATTGGATGTCTTTGGGGGAATGATGAGCTGGCGGGGCGGGGGCTGGTTGCTCTCAGATCAATTTTGACTCTTAAAAATGGTACTAAAACCTTCAATTTCAAACGAGCCCCATCTAAAGTTTATGCAATCACCCATTCAATAAAAACCTTATATGTCCCAAGGCCATGACTTACAACCCTATCCCCATGGCACTGGGGGGTTGTGCCAACCTCAGAGTCATTGTTTTAGTTCTTTGGACTTCTTTTAAGCTAAATTGCTATTTATTAATTTTAGTCAGATTCGTTTGGTGAAGTGGGGTAGTCTGGGGGGGGGAGCTCGCTGCCCTATATCACTTTAGACTCTTAAAAGAGAACTAGAACCTCCAATTTTTAACCAAATGAGTCCTCTAAAGTTTCTACAACCATCCCTTCTTTAAAAACTTAAATACCCCTGACAGAACTTAGAACCCTTGCCCTAGGCTTTGGGGTTTGTTTTAAACCCCAAAAATATTGTTATATGCTATATAGACTATTTTGAATAAAATGGCACTATCGTAAAATTTCTATTAAATGCATTTCGGGACAAAAATATGTGTGTGTGTGTGGGAAGGGAGGAGGTGGGTAGCTTCCCTTCGATCACTTTGACTCTTAAAAAAAAAGCGCTTCTGATTACGAATCCAATGACCCCTCTCCGAGGTTTATATGACCACACTTTCTATAAAAACCTTATATCCCCCTGGGGCGTAAGTTACAGCCCTTGCAATGAGGGCCGGGGGGATTGTTATCCTCAAAGATATAATTTCTGAATCTTTCAAATACGTTGAACAAATCTACTATCTCAAAATTTTGATAGGAAGCATTCGAGGAAATGATGGGCATGGGGAGGGTCATTTGCCCTCTGGTCCATTTTGACTAATAAAAAGAGACTATTACAGGGGTTTCGGACAAGGCGGTTCTAATGGTGTACTTTTGAATTTGATCTGACTCTTTTTTTAGGAACTATGGGTTTTTATATTTCTTAACATTGGACGTGATCGTCTCTTACTAGGTTGCTTGCTTGCTACTGCTGCAACCCGGATAATAAAAATAATTTGTTTTAATTACAAGAAGTTTTTAACCCCATTAATTTTATTTAAAATGAACCATTGAACAACTCTCTA
Source organism: Artemia sinica (assembly GCA_027921565.1). Lineage (NCBI taxonomy): Eukaryota > Metazoa > Arthropoda > Branchiopoda > Anostraca > Artemiidae > Artemia > Artemia sinica. Next base: position 59,467,674 of record CM051266.1, on the reverse strand, counting down.
CGATGTTCCAGTGCCAAGCTATATGTTGAATTACTAACCTAAACTATAATTAAGTGGCGTCTAAAATTTAGCATAGGCAAGAGGTCGTTCTTTATTATAAAAACACATCAAAAATGCAATTTTTTTGACAAAATTGATTCTACTTTAAAAAATATTTTATTTTTCATTACAAAAGGCACTAGATGTTGCAATTTCCTTTAAAATGAGCTATTATATAGCTCTCTATGATTTTCCAGTGCCCAGCTAGCTGAGGAGGAAAATCAAGCGGAAAGAAAAAAATATCCTGTTTGTGGAGAATAACGTGGTAAAAGTCAAATTTTCTTGATTTTCAAGCCAATATATTTTCTTTGTTATTCAAGCCAAAGGGCGGTAAGTTTCCTTTATAGAGGTTTCGGACAAGGCGGTTCTAATGGTGTACTTTTTTGTTTTGATCTGACTCTTTTTTTAGGAGTTGGGGGTTTTATATTTCTTAACATTGGAGGTGATCGTCTCTTACTAGGTTGCTAGCTACCGCTGCAACCCGGATAACCTATACTATAATTAAGTGGCGTATAAAATTCAGTATAGGCAAGAGGTCATTCTTTATTATATTTCTGCCGCTGCAACCCGTATTATGTAATTAATAGGTTGCGAGCTACCGCTGCAACCTAGATATTCGTATTTCTGTTACTATGAGCTAAGGTTCGTTCTTCACTGTAAAATCGCTGCAAACCGGATACGACGACTCCTTCGATACGGAGTGCCTGACTGAAGAAGAAAAAAACACATTGTGCCCACATCGTTCTTTACTCAGGCAGTGCTAGCGCGCTGTCTCTGAAAATAAACTGATTACACACAGGAAAAAGCCTACGTCTTTTCTTCTTTGAAATAGTAAGAGACGAGTCTCAAGCAATCAAGTAGCTAGCTAATTCCAATGTATGTATGCAATTGTTTGATATTCCAATGATCGTCTTTTATTGTAACTAGGTTTCAGCCATCTCTACAGCCATGATACTGATGGAAATTATATAATCCCTATTTATGTTTTAGTTAACATGGGCAAGGTGTCGTCGTTCTTTATTGTAATATATTCCCATTAATTTCCTTTAAAATGAGCGATTGAACAACTCTCTACGATGTTCCAGTGCAAAGCTATCTGTTGAATTACTAACCTATACTATAAATAAGTGCAGTAAAAAATTTGGTATACGCAAGATGTCGTTCTTTTATATATTTTGTTTTGATCTGACTCTATTTTTAGGAGTTTTGTTATATTTCTTAGCATGGGACTGATCGTCTCTTAATAGGTTGCTAGCTACTGCTGCAACCCAAATTCACATATATGTTTATTTATGAGAGGCAGCCTGGCCGAGTGGTCCAAGACACTGGTGTTAGCCACCAGTCTTTTCGGAGGCGTGGGTTCAAATCTTACCGCTGGTATACGATTATGTTTGAAAGACTGCAGTGTGAAAAGACATCAAAATGCAGTTTTTGGTTGAAAAATTTATTCTCTTTTAGAAAATTTATTTTAGTTACTATAGATTTTTAACCCAATTAATTTCCTTTAAAATGAGCTATTGAACAACCCTCTACGATGTTCCAGTGCCAAGCTATCTGTGGAAAAGAAAAAAAAAGAAAAAAAAAAAATATCCCGTTTGGGGAGAATAACGTGGTTAAAGTCAATTTTCTCGATTTTTAAGCCAATATATTTCCCTTGCTGTTCAAGCCAAGGGTCAGAAAGTTTCCTATACAGGGGTTTCGGACAAGGCGGTTCTATTGGTGTACTTTTTGTTTTGATCTGACTCCTTTGTTAGGAACTATGGGTTTTTATATTTCTTAACATTGGACGTGATCGTCTCTTACTAGGTTGCTAGCTACTGCTGCAACCCGGACTATTGCTCGGATAGCATGGATATTTTTGCAGTTTACACAAGCTGCAAAGGAAGCACAGGCTGATCTTTGTAAATTGAGAAAAATTTTTTACGAATGTTTTACCGAGATTACAAAAAATATTCAAAATTAAAGATTAAAATTATCTCTGAAAAAATAGATTTTGCTGAAAAGTCAGCTAGAGATGCTTTCGCTAGAGATGCTAAAACTTCATAGTAATATCCAAAAGAAATGTTGCATGTTTAGTGAAAAGCTTCCAAGGTATGGACCGGCAACTGTGGAACAGTTTACAGATGTAATGGGAAATCTGATACATCACTGTGAATATATGGTTCTTTTCTAATTGTTCTTTACTTAGTTTCAGCTTAAATTCGATGATCGAGCCTTTATGTAATCGAATGTATAATTTGATTTGTTATTCCAATGATCGTCTTTTAATGTAACTCTTACTGTGTTTCTAGCTACCGCTACAACCCGGAAACAAACAGGAATAAGCCTACGGCTTTTTCTTCTTTGAAATAGTAAGAGACTAACCTCAAAATATCAAGTAGCTAACTAATTCCAATGTATGCAATGGTTTTTATTCCAATGATCGTCTTTTGATGTAACTATTTCATTTTATACTATGGGGCGTGATCGTCTCTTGCTAGTCCCTATTTATGTTTCAGTTAACATGGGCTAGGTGTCGTTCTTTATTGCAATTAAAATGAGCTATTGAACAACTCTCAACGATGTTCCAGTGCCAAGCTATCTCTGGAAAAGAAGAAAAGAGAAAAAAATATCCCGTTTGGGGAGAATAACGTGGTTAAAGTCAATTTTTCTTGATTTTAAAGCCAATTATTTCCCTTGCTGTTTCAAGCCAAGGGACAGAAATTTTCCTATACAGGGATTTCGGACAAGGCGGTTCTAATGGTGTACTTTTTGTTTTGATCTGACTCCTTTTTTAGGAACTATGGGTTTTTATATTTCTTAACATTGAACGTGATCGTCTCTTACTAGGTTGCTAGCTACCGCTGCAACCCGGATTCGTTGTTTATTATAACAAACAGGAAAATGCCTACGGCTTTTTCTTCCTTTACATAGTAAGAGACCAAACTCAAACAATCAAGTAGCTAAATCCAATGTATGGAATGGTTTGCTATTTCAGTGATCGTCTTTTAATGTAATTAAATAAAAAAAACAAGTTTTTTAAACTGAAAGTAAGGAGCGAAATTAAAACTTAAACGAACAGAAATTATTCCGTATATGAAAGGGGCTGTCCCCTCCTCAACGCCTCGCTCTTTTACGCTAAAGTTTTTTATTGTTTAAAAAAATAGAGTTGTGAGAAAGTCAAACTTTAGCGTAAAGAGCGAGGCGTTGAGGAGGGGACAGCCCCTTTCATATACGGAATAATTTCTGTTCGTTTTAAGTTTTAATGTCGCTCCTTACTTTCAGTTTAAAAAACTTGTTTTTTTTATTTAATTTCTGATCGTTTTTTTTTAGTTAATGCAGCTTTATTTTGGCTCGCCGTCATTGAATAAGTAAAAAAAATTTGCATAAAAATTTTACTTTTCTTTTGCTAAATGGCTGTCTCTAAATTTGGTTCTGACGTAATTTACAAATTAACTTACGTAACGAACTTCTATATTCGTATATATTTTTCTTCTGGCAAAAAATACAAAGTTGCAGATTTTTGCAGATATGAGCTTGAAACCTATGTAATAGGGTTTTCTGATACGCTGAATCTGACGGTGTGATTTTCATTAAAATTCTTTCACTTGTAGGGGATGTTTCCACCCTCTTTAAAAAATCGAGTAAATTTTCTCAGGCTCGTAGCCTTTGATGAGTAATACTAAACTTAATAAAATTCATGTATTTAGAATCAGCATTATAAGCCCATTCTTTTGATACATTTATTGACATCAAAGTCCCGTTTTTAAAAGTTTGGCTTACTATTGAGCTGTATCGCTTGTTTTTTTTTTGTTTTTTATTACGTATATGTTATTACGTATATGATGGGGTTCTCCCCTTAGTCAATACCACGCTCTTTACGTTAAAAGTTAAAAAAAATTTAATTCACACACCCCTGAATCACAAAGGCCGTTTAATTAGAATAGATAGCTCTTTTGAAAGCACTAAAAAAAAACTGTAGCGTAAAGAGCAAGGTATTGACTTGGGGGAGGACACCCTCATATACGTAATAATTTCTGTTCATTTGAAGTTCTAATGTTGCTTCTTACTTTCAGTTGAAAAAACTAGTTTTTTTTAATTTAATTTCTGATCGTTTTTTAAATAATGCTTGGAAATCCGGCGCCCCCTTCATAGAAATGTCCCTTACCCCAAAGAAACATCCTCCACGGAAAGATTCTCCTGAGTAACCCCCTCCTCCAGCCCCACTCCCCCCCCACCAGAAAAAAATTCTTCCTGAAAATGTCTGTATACTTCCCAATAACCAATACAATATGTAAGCAATGGGCCAAAGTTCATAACTTGCAGCCCTTCCCCTGGGAACTGTGGGGGATTAAGTCATCGTAAAAGACATATTTATTAGATTTTCGACTATGCTAAACAAAATGGCTATCTCAAAATTTTAATTGGGTGACTTTGAGAAAAAAAAAATGAGAGTGGGAGGGGGCCTAGTTCCCCTCCTTTTTTTGGTCACTTAAAAAGGGCACTAGAAATTTTTAATTTCCGTTCCAATGAGCCCCCTTACGATATTCTTGGATCACTGGGTCAATACGATTACCCTGGGGAAAAAAAAAATAAATAAACACTCACCCGTGATCTTTCTTCTGGCAAAAAATGCAAAATTCCACATTTTTGTAGATAGGAGCTTGAAACCTCTACAGTAGGGTTCTCTGATACACTGAATATGATGCTGTGAATTTCATTAAGTTTTTATAACTTTTAGGGGGTCTTTCCGCCTTTTCTCGAAAATCAGCCAAATTTTCTCAGGCGCGTAACTTTTGATAGGTAAGATTAAACTTGATGTAACTTTATATATTTGAAATCAGAATTAAAATCTGATTCTTTTGATGTATCTATTGGTATCAAAATTCCGTTTTTTAGAGTTTCGGTTACCATTGAGCCGGGTCGCTCCTTACTTACAGTTCGTTACCACGAACTGTTTGATAAGGCAAAATTTCTCAGGCAAACACAATTTCCTTTTGTTTGGCTAAATGGCTTTCTCGGAATTTTGATCTGACCTAACTCACGAATTAACTTACGTAACGAACTTCTATATTCGTAAATTTTTGACATATATCAGGGGATTCGCCCCCTAGTCAGTTCCTCGCTCTTTACGCTAAAGTTCAAATTGCTGATTTCTATGTGTATCTGATTTACTTTTATAAACATTAGATACCAAAAAAGAAGAAAACTTTTGGTGCATGAATTGAAAATATACCCCTTTCTACAAAATATTTTTATTATACTCTTCTGATTAACAATTTAATTTCCCTTCTTTTTTACAGAAATAAATTTTTATTTTAAAAGCGAAACAAAATAAAACAAAAACAAATAAGCCTAAAAGCGTGCTCAGTACTTTACAATATTTTTTTTTTAGTGCGTCATAATAAATAATACACAATTGAATGGAAAATATGAAATCCCTGATTGAAAGTTTAAAGTTTTTTAGACTTTCGGTTACTATTGAGCCGGATCGCTCCTTACTTACAGTTTGTTACGACAAACAGTTTGATTGATATTTTCTGTTCGTATTAAGTTTTAATGTTGCTCCTTACTTTAAGTTGAAAAACTGGTTTTATATTTAATTGCTGATCGTTTTTAAATAAAGTTGGAAAATCCATGTCCATCTCCATGGAAAATTCCCTTCCCCCACGGGAAATTTCTCCATGGAAAAATTTACCACGTAACTAAAATTCGCGATAATTGCTGAGCTAATTTTTTAAGACATAGTAACAGAACAGCCAAAGAAGTCGAATCTATTTTTATGAAAGTCATAAGTTGAGCAATTTTCAAATGACTGAAATGAATGAATGAATGGAAGAAAAGATTTTTGCCCTCAGACATATCAGAATTGAAGTCATTTAAAGAATAGACCTTCATAGTTACAGATAGTGCTCTTAGTGAAAAATCAGAAAAAAAATGGCTAGCGTAAATGCAATGGTAATGTATGAGTATTTTAAATCTATTGAGTGGCTCATACGTATTATACCAAATACATTCAAGAAGTTGAATTAGGTTAATCGTAAAGCAATATTCTAAAATATGATGAAAATTATTATATTTTAGCACCAAAATTATGGAAACAACAAACAAAAAAACCTAACCAAAATACTAACTCTATATATTCAGTATTTAATTAAAATATACCTATATCGTACTTCATGTCACTGAGCCGAGTTAATTGCCCGAATGCAGAAAGGTTAAGCTGTTTTTCGCAGATTCAAGTAAGTAAACTTCTCGACTGTGTTTGGTTTAATACATAACTACCTATTTAGCTTTAAGTTTTTTATAATATAATTTTTTTTATCTTTTCCTTTATAATCTTAATATTGTAAATCTTTAACTGGCCAACCCCCCTCCACCTTCACAAAAAAAATCAAATATTCTAAATTTTTTCTTTTGTCAATAGGAAATTGTAGTAAATACAGAAAATAATTATCTAAAATAAAACTAGTTTCTGAACTGTTTTTGTATTGTTCATATTTTCTGTTTATGTTGTTATTCAAGGAAAAAATTGGGTCAATATTTACCAAATCATATTATTGAGTTAGGAATAAAAGTGAATACACCATTCGATACCCTTTTTTATGCTGATTACGAACATAACAATCATTTCTATTGGAATGAATTTTTAGCCCCCCCCCCCCTATATATGCCAATTCAGGGTATATATTTCTACATTAGGGGGGGGGGGCAAATTTTATTTCTGATGTAAATGGGAGGTAAGTTTAAACTGGGGGGGGGGGATAAAATTCATTTCCGATAGAAATGATTGTTATGTTCGTAATCAGCATAAAAAAGGCATCGAATGGTGTATTCACTTTATTCCTAACTCAATAATATGATTTGGTAAATATTGACCAAAAATTGTGGCTCGTACAATATTGCAAGAACCAAATGTATGATATAACGAAATTATAAATTATTACTTCGTTGGCTTTTCCCTTATTTCTAATCACACGAATTCCCATACATTTCTTGAATTTATAGTTTCAATTAAATTTCGAAAAATATTTTAATTATTGTATAAACCCTTTTTGTGCACCGCCACCGAAATTCGGCCAATTTTGATAAAAATGAGAAGAAAATATTTAAAATATATATATATATATATATATATATATATATATATATATATATATATATATATATATATATATATATATATATATATATTTATTCTTTTATTTCATAATATTAAACTATTACATTCGGTAACCTGACAAATAGTGAAGCAAACTGTCACTAACTCACTAGGCTACAAAACACTGATGTTGTGTACAACTAAGGTTATGCACAGAGAAAAGTCAAATAAACACAAATTAAATTCAGCAAATCCAGTTAAATCCAGCAGGACAATATTCCAAAGCACTAAATGAGTAATTAACAAAAACAATACTAATTTGTTTTTGTTCGTAACAAATTTATTTCGCCGGGGTAAGTTAGTTTGCAACAAATTTGTTTCACAGGCTAATTTGTTTTGCTTTAGGCTAGCTCTAAGATTGCTGTTGTTGTTGTAAAAAATGACATGCTCGGCTTTCGTCACGACAAAAATAAAAATATAAATGCATTTAATGCAGAAGCTACACTAAAACATTTATTTTTTTTGGGGGGGGGGGGGGGAAGGGTGCAGGCTAGGTTCATGGACTTTACATATTTTAAGTAAATTCAATTCTCTTGATGTATCTATTGTTATTAAAACTTTGTTTTTTTAGAGTTTTGGTTATTAGTGATTGGCGTCACACCTTAATTAAAATTCGTTCCCACGAACTGTTTGAAACACATTAATCTTAATTTTTTCCTGCATGAGGATGGGTTATATATTTGTACATTAGGGACTTTGGGGGGAAAGCATAGGTGGACTACATGAAGAATTTGTTAGCTACGAATTTTCTACATATTCTGAAGTAAGAATTGTTTAATAACGTCACTTCTTGAGTGGAGTCGGGATAATACATCACTACCAAGTTTACTATACATTTAATAATTATATTTGTAAAAGTAAAATGGTCAATAATATTATTTAGAACAATAAAAATTTTAATTATGTGACTAAAGTATGGTACCCCCCCCCCCCCTCCATCCCAACACCTCTGGAAACTCTCCCACGATTTTTACAAATTTCAAGAGAAAGAGTATCGCATTCTAATAGGGAATAATTCCATAAATTAATTTGTTTATAAAAACGAATAATTGCATAACTAGAGACCCTACCCCCCCCCCCCCCCCCATCCAAATTCATATAGGACGTAACGCATGATTTTACATTTTGAAGAACGATTATCGTATGCTAAAAGTAAATAATTACTTCCTTATGATATGTAGGATGATACCAATGATGAGTTTCAGCTACAGTTAGTTGACGATTTATTATAACCGTCTGGACAGAGAAGTCAGTTAGATGAAGAAATAGCAGAACTCGCAGAATCGAGTAGTTTTGGTTGTTTGGAAGAGAAAAAGGTAAACATAAAATTGTTTAAAAAAAAAAAATTGGTAGTTCCGAATGTACAAGCCTGATTTCAATATAAATCGCTTTACTATTTATAAATTTTTATGGTGTATTCGAAAACACGAGAAGCATTGGCGCTACAAATCCAATTTCCCCCACTAATACTGCAAGTTCGCTTTAACCTATCATTTTGTTTGTTAATCCTTAAAATAAAAAAATCCAAAAATGGACAGAATAAGATGCTACTCTGTAAGTAATTGTTTGCATTTAGTATTATCAGTATACTATGGACGATACGAAATAGAATCTAGTGGGTGCATTAGGCTAGGAGTCAAAACTGTGGTTGGTCTTAAATTATCCGACGGCATCGCCCCCTCCCCCGTTCATTATTTCTCCAAGCACCCATTAGGAGCTATGTCAACTGAACTAGAAGAAATCTCTGATTAACATTGAATACCTTTCAGTTACTATGTGTCTATTTAATGCTATTATTATTTTCATAATTTAATTATCCTAGTGTTATTATTTAATATATGCTATCGATTATTCACTAATTTTGGTTACATTATTTAAAATTGGAAATTGCGATTTTACCATAGCTACTGTTTAATCCATACTAATGATATAAAATACAAAAAAATGGAATATAGAACCCCAAAAATGGACAGAATAAGATGTTGCTCTGTAAATAATTGTTTGCATTTAGTATTATAAGGGGATGGTACCATTTCAGCTAACCGTCATAAGCACTAAACGTCATTTCGTTGACAAGGCAAATCCGTCAGAACACCGACAGTCACAATCGCTACCCGTCAGAATTTCTACAGTTATAACATCGACACGTCAGTTCATGGACAGTCACAATCGCTACCCGTCAGAACGTCGACAGTCATAACATCGAAAAATTTTTAGATTTTATGACGTGTCAATGTTATGACTGTCGACGTTCTGACGGTTAATGGTTCTGATGTTTTCGTTATGAAAATTTTTTTAGATGTTATGACGTGTCGATGTTATGACTGTCGACGTTTTGACGGTTAGTGTTTCTGACGGATTTTCGTTATGAAAAAAATTTATACTTTAAAATTTATAATTTATTTTAAATTGGAAATATTTTTGATTTTACCATAGCTACTGTTTAATCTATGCTAATGATATATTCTAGATGAACAAAGATGAATTTGAAATAAAACTTTTCACCAAAGTTTTGAATTTTGTTAAACTAGAAGACCAGGACGAAGTCCTTCTCCAAATGGAAGAAATTGCCAAAAGAGATGTGACGATGAAAATTAGAGTAAGTTTTGACCTAAATCACTTTCTCAGTAATTCGAAGCCAAATGATATTTAATTAGTACAATATTTGATGTATTAATTCAAAGTAGAGAATAATTATAACAGTAGAGTTTTTAATAAATAGGTTTTTAGCAATTCGAAGCCAATTGATGAATAATTAGTACATATGTCATAGAATCATAGATTCTAGTTAAGGCAATATTTGAATGTAGAGAAAACCCAAAAAAGAAGAAATATTTAAATCAAGTTACTTCAATAAATTTAAATATGGTTAAATTGTATATTTATATTATTTATAGGTGTTTGACTTTACTTAACTATTTAATGAAGTCTAAATTTAGAATAAAATATAATAATAAAGGAAGATACGACATTTATTTCAATTAATCGCTCTGACGAGCTTCGAAGGGTTATATTTGAATTTCGGGTTAAAAATAAGAAAAAATTAACACCAAATAGGAAAAAAGTCCTAAAGAAAACGAAAAATCACAATGAATGATCATTTGCAGTTAACATTCAACAGGAAAATATCAATTAAAAAATGCAAAGAAAACTTGTCAAACTAAGCCAAAGGAAAAGAAAAAATAAATAAGGTACGTGTATGATATAAGGCACGATGTAGAAGCATTTTTTTTTTTTTTTTCGTTAGTTTCTTGTAGCTTAGTGTCAGTCAAGATCAAAAGAAGTGACAGAATTGATTGGAGATATATAATTAGGGTTATATATTTGCACATGGGGGTGGGGGCCAAAATATTTGAACAGTGTAAAGTTACAAAATAATTCTTACTTCATAATATACAAAATGATTGTACTTAATACATTAGGCATTTTGAGCCACTAAACTTTCTAACCCCCCCCCTATTTTGCTAATATATAACCCAAATTTTCTTTCTAAAGTGTTAAATTTTTATCATACTTGGGTATATTTCATTAGGATTGAGCGTGAAACAGGTTCTAATTAGATGAAGAATGTTAGGTCGGCGATATTTCATAGAAGAATCATCAATTATTATGTATCATTTTAATTATTATAGACGCAAAAAAGGGTTTGGGGATAAAAACTAGCCAATAAATACAAAACCTGGGTGGCACCATCATTAAAAGAAAATAAATACAAACGATAAACCAACAGCATATGTTATTGTATTTTTTTTTTTGTTGCAATGAAGCGGACCAACATTGTTTCATCGCTTGAGTTGAGAAGCAAATGGGGGACAAAACCGGAATATGTCGAGGCCGAATATAGATGTGAGCTATAGCCGAATTATAGATGTTGAGCTATAGCCGAATTATAGATGTTGAGCTATAGCCGAGTTATAGTTTGGACAATGTTTTCTGTGCAAGGTTTTGTTAATACAAGTATTTTTTCCCTCAAGATCAAGGCAAGAAAATCTATGAATATTATATTATTATTTTTTTTAACATTATATTTTATGCTTACTAAATAAATTTGTTTTCATTTTTAAAAACTGATGTTGTTTAATTTTTGATAATTTTTGTCTATGTTTCAACTTGTTTTTTAATGTGATAAAAATGAATTGTCTCTGTAATATTAGTTAATGTAGTACTTAAAATTATTCTTGAACGTTTTTAAATTAAACATATTAATTTTTGTAACTGTATTATCTATAGTTATTTTTATGGTTTGTATAAACCCATTAAATTAAAAATTGTCATTCTCAATATCTATGTTACAGCTTGATTTTAAAGTAGTTTATAATTTGGAATGTTATAAATATTTATAATTCATATCCAGTAGAATTATTATATCCAACCTTTACTTTCATATTTATATATATTTGACTGAACTAATTTGTAATTTTTTTTTAGGTGGGAGCTTTGAAAATTTTAATGAAAAAAAAAAATATATCAGAGATAACATTGAGGGGCACCTGAAGCTAAACAAAATAAACTGCGACAAAAATCAAGAAAAGTGGAAGATCTTCCTGCAAAAAGAAGACTCAGTACGAGCGGCACAAAACATATTCAATTCATTGAATGCAACCGAGGAATGTAAGCACAAAGAACAATTAATTATCCTAATTACGAGCACATTGTTCCTCTTTACTATTTCATCTACATTTTTTTTAATTTCAAAAGTTCTCCTGAAATAATTGAACTTGTGTCCTACTGAAGGAAAGTATATACTTAAATAAATTCCTCGTTTATTTTTGGAATTTTTGCTTAGAACGTGTTTAATGAGTGTTATTAGAAATCATTATAAGTTACTATTGTCCACAAATGCTTTTATAATGCACACTAAATTATTTATAGCATAACATATGACTTTAAGAAAATGTATCATCACTAATCTAGAGGTTAATAATTTCTGCCGCTTTAGTTCTGTCTCTAATATATCTCTCGGTCAGGGAAATAAATCTTCCTATGGTCATGAAATTTCTCTTTGTACGACTTATTATAATACTAAAAATATATTCCTGATTACTGAATAAAGGTTTGCTCTATTTCCGAAAAAAAGAAAAGAATATGTACAAATAAAATATGCATAAATAAGAAATAATTCACGTATAGATTTACAACTAATGCTAAAAAGATTTTTTTGTTTTTGTTTTGGGTTCTATATGCAAGTGTGACAGATTTATATTTTTGGAACAATATAAGAAAAAATAAGTTAGAAGAATTTATTTAATTGAAGTATAATACTTGAACAATATGAGACTTTTTGTAATGAGCGAGTTGCCTAAATTGTGTGCATAAAAGGCTCATAATTATACTCTCTCCTATTTGTTTCAAAACTTGGCGTGACATAACTCAGTATTCATCTCAGGTTGTCAATATTCCTGTCAGTTTGGAGAGGGGGTGAACGCTGAGGAAACTAAACCACAAAATGTTAAATTTTATTTTTTTTTAGACCTCCCTAAGCAGACTATTCGTTGGAATTACAAATTTAATTTATATCTCAATTGTTAGGTTATGTTATTACCTAATTATATGCCCTTAATATAAAAGAAATAATATTCATTTAGTAAATAAAAAACAAACTCAATTTTATTTTGCAATGAAGAGGCGTGGCTTCAAAAAGGATATACTTCATATAGAACCAAAGTTGTTCGAACCATGATCGAGTTCTAGCCTAAGTTATGTGCATAAAAGGCTCATAATTATACCCTCTCCTATTTGTTTCAAACTTAGTGTGACAAAACTCAGTATTCACCTCAGGTTGTCAATATATCCCCTTAATATAAAAGAAATATTATTTATTTAGTAAATAAATAACAACTCAATTTCATTTTGCAGCAGAATTTTGCAATGAAGAAGAACAGGCTTCGAAAGGGCTATTTTTCTTATCGAAGAATAGTACTGCACAAATTAAACATAAGAACCATGATTCAGCAGAGGGACCATAAGGCTGAATGGGTGAGTGCATTATTGTTTGATTGTTTCTAATTCTTTAACAAATTTAAATGCAATCGTCAATGGACATGTGAGGTGTAATAATAATAAAGATTTTAATTGACGTCAATAGGAAATTAATTATAAAAATCTGTATCCTGTGATGGGGGTCTGGCTTTGAAAGCAAACGTAAAACTGGGTCTCGAGTTCAACCTCGATAATGGCATTAATTTGCAGAGCCAACGCAGTCAGCCAGTATTGAAAATAATCATTAATCCAAACCATTCACAGAACGAATACTTGTCAAGTAGTGACATATTTCTACTTAATAAATCACTTGAGATTACTGTACATAGAGCTATAAATATTTATAGCCAGTAATTTGAGAATCCAACGAAAGGGAAAAAAATGGATATCATAACATATACTTGTGGAAAAAGTTACCTGACGGATAAAAGTAGTTTAAATTTAATTTTTCAAATACTTCAAAATTTCTAAACTACAATATCTATGTCAATGTCAATGGCAGTTTATAGTTTCTCACTAGGAGCAATTTTACTTAGCATTAGAATTTATTCCCAAAATGAATTATCATTTTTTGGAAAAAGTGAATGATATGTGTCCATTTTAATTAAATTATATTACAATGAAAGTAAAAATGTACATTTACTGCATTCATATTTTAACGTGTTATACTTAAATTTAAGTTTAAATATTCCAGTCTCGGAAAGAAAAACTCTGAAATGTATTAAGGGTAGTGTCTAGATGTATTGTTGCTTTAATAAATTGATTCCATGATTATTGCCATATTCAAGTACAATAGTGGCACATATTTCAATTTAGATATTTTTGTTATTTGTGTTCTTATGGTATTTTAAATGAAATTTGTTGTATTTTATTATCATACAATGAAAAATTTATATTAAAAAAGTAGATATACATTTAAAATTTAATAATACCATTTAATTTAATACTTTTTGCATTAGCCCTTGTTAAAAGTATTGCTAGTTCATAAATATATTGTTTGTAAATTATAGAAAAAATTGTTGTAGAGAAAGAATTGAATGAAACACAGTTTTAAGATTTTTTTTTTAATGTTGAAATGTTAAAAAGTTGTTGAACACTAATTTTCAGTACTGCTTTGATATTGACACAAACATAAATGCCTTAAATTTCACCATCATACAGTTTGTATTTAGAATCAATAGTGATTTGTTAATCCCGGTAACAGTGATTTTGTTATACAAATTTTTTTATTTGTTAATTTTTTACGAATTTTGTGATAATCGTTAGTACGAAACATAATAGCATTAAACACACAGTAGATGAAGTTTTTCCAATTAATACCTATTTGATTAATTTTAATTTGTATTTTTGGTAATGGCTTGATTAACGTTATATTTGCTGGATATAGTCAAAAATGATATAATAAAAAAATAGTAATGATATAATATTGTGGGAGTGTTTGAATAAATTTAAGATTAATGATGAAGAATATTTTTAAAAAGCCAGGGAAACGAATTGTGTATGTCATCTATTTTAAGATCCTAGGGAAAAGTGTTAAATTAAGTGAAATATAAAAATTACACGTGTTAAAAATTTCAGTTCTAAAAATAGCATTATTAGGCGTTTAGATCTTCTTGGTGTAATCAATTTTGTAGTAAAGGAAAATTACCTAAAAAAAAATTTTTCCCCAGAGTTGGTCTTATTGAACCCAAATGAAAATTTTCTAGGGTTCTATATTTAATTTATGTTCTTATATATTAGAAGTATGTAAAGATAACATCTGTGTATACCATATTGCTTGTAAAAATTACAAGACTTAACAATTAATGTACTATGAGATGTGTATTAACTTTGAGGTACTAAGACTAAATATCTGTTCCTTTTCTAGATGATAGATGTGCTGAAGCACCCAGAGTTGCTCCTTGAAAATACCGAAGAGGAAAACTTTATCCTTAAAGAGAAGTTGTATTTCTCTGGCAAACAAATACAATTCCTTAGAAAAAAACCAAACGGTTTTTAAAAAAACATTTTGAAATGACCTTATAATGAATAAAAAACACGTTGTATATATTTTTACCAGACTTATAGCTAGAAGATTATTACTTTATTTTGAAGGTGCCATTATGATACAATATTATTTATTCTTTCGAGGTTGATGTTATATATGAATATATTAAAGATCGCAATAAAATAATATAATTAAAAAAAACTTAACAGAAGTCAGACTAATTATTACATAATAAGTAAGACCAATTATTTACAACATATTCAAAAGTAGTTGGGGAAAAGAAACAATTAACAAATTATAATATCCAATAACCTTCACTCAGCTGTCTGTGGAAAGTTCACCTCCAGAAAAAACCCTTCCAATGTGGAAATCTGCTTGTATAAAACCAAAATTATTTTTTTTATATAATATAAAACCTAAATTATTTTATATAACCAAAATTGTATAAAACCAAAATACAACCTAAAGCTTGTATAAAACCAAAATTATTTTATTTATATAATTATAAAATTATATATATTTGACTGAACTAATTTGTAATTTTTTTTTAGGTGGGAGCTTTGAAAATTTTAATGAAAAAAAAAAATATATCAGAGATAACATTGAGGGGCACCTGAAGCTAAACAAAATAAACTGCGACAAAAATCAAGAAAATATTTACCTTAGAAAATCTTACAAAATAAAATTTTAAGAAAATCTTACAAAAATATTTACCTCCAAAAAAAACAACAAATAAACACGCATCTGTGATCTTTCTTTTGGAAACAAATACAAATTACCACATTTTACAAATACAAATTTCCACATTTAGGAGCTTGAAACTTCTATAGTAGGGTTCTCTGATACGCTGAATCTGATGGTGCGATTTTCATTAAAGTTCTATGACTTGTAAGGGGTGTTTCCCCCTTTTTTCGAAAATAATGCAAATTTTCTCAGGCACGTTACTTTTGATGGGTAAGACTAAACTGTATGAAACTTATATATTGGAAATCAGCATAAAAATCTGATTATTTTGATATAAATATTGGTATCAAAATTTCGTTTTTTAGAGTTTGGTTACTATTGAGCCGGGTTGCTCCTTACTTAAAGTTCGTTACCACGAACTGTTTGACAATATTATTTATTCTTTCTAGGGTGACGTTATATACAAATATAATAGAGATCGCAATAAAATAATATAATGAAAAAAATAACTCAACAGAAGTCAGACTAATTAGTACATAACAAGTAAGACCAATTATTTACAAAAAATTTAAAAGTAGTTTGGTATATAAGAAACAATTAACAAATTATAATATCCAATAACCTAAACTGAGCTGTATGTGGAAAGTTCCACGCCAGAAAAAAACCCTTCCAATGTAAAACTCTACCCGTATAAATTTTTTTTTATTATGTATATGAGGAGGCTGTCCCCTCAAAACCTCGGTCTCTACGCTAAAATTTGACTTTTTCTCCCAATTCTGTAAGAACGACTACTGAAGTATAAAGGTCGTTAAAATTAAATAATAAGAACCTCTCTTAAATGTACAGAAAAACTTTAGCGTTAAAAATATTTTCAACTATATGCAGAGTGTTGAAATATTCCAAGATGAAGTGTAAAACAATATTAACTATTCTTAAGTAGCCCATTGCTAGTTTCCTAAGGCACATTAAAATGAAAAGGTTTTATTTTTAACTTAAAAAAAAACAAAAAGTTATAATTCAGTGTGCACAGATGAGAATGGCAATAATGTTCTCTTTAAATTTATGATTTCCCAATTATGTGAGTACTCTCGGGCCAGAATATCTCAACAGTTGACATCAGTTGGGCCATTATTAAGTGAATCGTACACATCATGTATTAGCTACATCCAATTTGCACCCTAGAATTAGAGGTCAGTTTATAAAAACAACTAAAAATCAGTTTATTTCAGCGAACTTCGCCAGAATGGAGTTAAACACTATCGTTCATGAATTTGTAGCATTCCCCAAAAAATGTAATTTAATACATCATTCTATTCAAAGGTTTACTATTTCCCCATTAAAAAAATCATAAATTTCTTTAGAATTATTGCCTTAGGCGTATTATAAATACATTTGAGACAACTAAAACATTAGGAATGTGTTAGAGAACAAAGTTTCGCAGGTTGACGCGGCAGTTCCATATGAATTTGAAAATTCTCAATTCCAATGACCAGATTTTTGCCATTTTTCGAAATTTTACATTCAATTTTTATAAAAATTTAAAAAAAGCTTAATTCCACGTGAAATAACTTGAGAACATATGCGCACCTGCTTGAGACTGCTGAATAACATGTTCAACTCCATTCTGTTGCCCCTCCCCCGCCAACGTGGGGGCGCAGCTGATGATGACCCTAATTTCATTACATTTTCCAAAAAAATAAAAATGCAATGAATTAAGATGCACAAGGGGAGAAAAATGTATGGATTTGTTATCCAGGCTAACCCGGGTCAAATCCATAATGTGGTGCCCAGGCACAGGGCTACCACACCAAGTTTTCCAGGCGTGCTGGTGTGCCTTTGGTTCACCATCAGCTATGATTCTAGCTTCAAGTGTATCTAACCAACCAGCATTCTTATTTTAAACCAACGTACATTTCATTCATATACAAATGTTGATCCACATGGTCTTTAAACTAAATACAAATTCCCTAATTATTTTCAAAAATAAATTTTGTTATGAAGTAATTAAATAGGAACTAGAAGCAGGTGAATATTTCTGAGTTGTTATTATTTAGTGCAATTGCTATATTTTCCTTAAGTAGAATTTAGTTCATAACATAGAAAAAAAAAGAAGTTAAAACCATTTTCAAATATCTTCCCTTAAGTTATATTTCCTTTAGGTATACTTTAGTTTAAAACATAGATTTAAAAAAGTTAAAAACACTTTAAAAAATCTTAGCTATATCTTTGAAGAACAGCAAAAGTCATACCTGAACAGTCCATTGTTTGTTTACCCATCAATTTCACATTTGAATCATCGCAGATACACCATGTACCTTCCAACGTTCGCCTGTAAGCGTAATAGTGACCGGAGTTGAAATTAATACCTGAATGAACAACGATGGCTATTGCTCTATATCGTTCCAAGGATACCACGATGTCATTGTAGCTAACGTCAGATATGACCTCACACATTGTTCTTTTCAGCAATATGTGATCTGAATTAAAACCAATTATTCTTCTCGTAATTTTATGTGCCATTGCACTCCTGTCCAAGTTAATCGCAAGAAACTGCGGCATTTCAGTAAAAACTGTCTGTGATGTTAGTTGATGTTCATTTGGGCAAAATTTTCCAACTGGATTTGGACTTAACACTTCACTAAATTGAATGTCCAATGTCTCAACAACCTCTTCATGAGCTGGTGCATCGGGATTTAGAACTCCTGGAACTGGAAAATAGCACACTTTTCCATTTGTCATATTATCATCAATTTGGCTCCAGTTACAGTGGTGACAGGCCAAAAATTTATGATTCTTGAACTGAAATAGTCTACTAAGAGGACTGAGGGTAGTTGATGAGTTTGTTTCCGAGTTTTCTTCATCCATACTTCTAAACAAAGCTTCCCAAAACTCGCAGAGTGACTGCTATTCGTCCTCAGCAAACCCATACACAGTCGGCAGTAATGATCTTAGGTGGACTGTTGACTCAATCTTGTCAAGGGATGACACTGCTAGCCGTAAAATTTCAGCTGCAATGTTGCCTTGTGAATTCTGCAACATATCAAAAAGTATTCTGTGTAAGCTGAAAACGCACTGAACTGCAGAATTTGCATAGCATGAAACACAATCTCTGTTTTGGAAACCTTTTCTACCAGCACCAATACCCCTTTGATACAGCTGCTTTTGGTTAGATCTTTTCTTGTTTCCTTCAATACCTTGGAGAACGTTATCACCTTTCGTTGGCACTATCTTATCGTTTGATTTTGATTCATTTGTCATAGACAATGTTGTTCGGAATCTTTGAAAAGGAATCTTCTATTGCTGCCTTTCTTTTTTTTTCCCTTTTCCAGTGATTGCATGTTCGACATTAGTCTTACTTTTCTTCCTTCTTGGAGAAACAGCTTCTATGCTACCTATTTTCATGACGTCATCGTTCAAATTAGTTGTTGGTGTTTGGATGATTTTCAGTAATGGAAGATCTGGTCTAAAACTACTCCTAAGACGATTATACTCTGAGATGTCAGCAATAATTTTACATGGATCAAGTTCCACAAGATACAGCCCTGCGCTAGTTGTAACCCTGGATAATGCAACATAAATCATCCCCGGTCCAAAGCAACGACTTCCTGCATCAACGATAGCACATTCCAAGCTCAGGCCTTGAGACTTGTGAATAGTAATTGCAAATACTAGTTGCAATGGAAACTGTTTCCTAGTATAATAAACCTCTTTGAGTGCTTCAAATCGAACTGTAGCACGGCCTATGCTTGTCAATTGTTCTTGACCATCAAATTGCACCAAAACATTTACTATCTCACCAGACGGTATACTTTTAAACTCTTTAACGTAGCCCATAGATCCGTTTACTAAGCCTTTATCCACAGCAATATTTCTTTGAAGCATTACTCGTGCACCAATTGATAATACCAATTTTGTTAATGTACCAGCTGTTCGTTTGCTGTCATCGGCAAAGCTGAAAACACTTTTTGCTGCTTCTTCTTCAATTCTCTTATTTCTGACCACAGAAGAAAGACAATCAATGGCAGTCAGTGTAACATGTTCCGAACTCGTTTCCTTTAGCAGTGTGTTGTTTATTAGCCTACAGTCGTCGTTAGTGGGCATCAAAATAACCGGCACTTTGCCTTCCTTGCACAAATTACAATATAATTTGGTAATTTCTTCTGAGGTGGCTCGCAACATGCATCCAAACTTTCGTGCAGAAAGACACTGGAGATGCTGTTCTTCACAATTTCCAAGCCTTATGTTTGCAAGAGTATCTGCATATGGCTTGTCCTTTTTTTGCCTCATGTTGATTGTCAGCTCATCATATTCAAATTCATGCCATAGATTAAAGGATCCCATGGATCCAAGTCTATTTTTGACCTCTAGACGAGTAAGAGGAATAAACGGCGGATTTGCCGACACGGGCCTCAATTGAAGAAAATCTCCAAAGAGAACAAAGTTGGCATTTCCCATTGGGAAATTATTAGATTTAATTTCCGTCAAGCGCAAATGAAATATACATCAGCATAAGAGAAGAAACCATGCTTATTTCATCTATAATGAACAGTCGAGTTCGTCTAAGAGTTTTTCGTAGCGTCAGCAATTGTTCGGTGGATAATGATGCATACTTTGCAGTTGTCTGCTGGTCAACTGGCAGACTTAAACATCTATGAATGGTAACACCCTTTATACTATGAGCAGCAAGTCCAGTTGGGGCCATAACAACTACTGGACAATCCTCCCTCGCAAACTCCTGACAAAGGACTCTTCTAAGTACACTAATTACTCGTGACTTTCCAGTTCCCCCAAAGCCAGAAACTATCAGTCTGATGGGTTTGTCATTGCTGCCGTTTTTTAGGTTGCCTATAATTCCGTCAACAATCCTCTTCTGATCTAAATTAAGGGAATTGAAGTCATTTGACAACTCTTCACTTGTGATTGACTCTAGTAGCTGTCTATTTGCATTGACTAAATCTTCCATGGCATCAGCCACTCTATGAATGATCTCTCCTTGTATAGCGTTATTTGGATCATCAATCTCCTGCTGCCCATCAGTTAAGTCATTCATTTCATTAGCCTGAATATCCGTGACTCGCTGGCGTACTCTTGTCTCAAATTCGGCATCGCATGTGGTTTTTATTTACCAGCTTCTCTACATGATAGGCTACCATGGCTGGATATTTTTCACTTTCAATGCAATACGTCTCAAAGTTGTTGAAGTCACAAACAGGAATATCACATTCATTTCTCCATGGCTTGAACAATTTCAACAGCATACCATAGTACTGTTCTTTCTTTTCGTCGGATTGAAAAGGATTGACCTTTGTGTGCTGTATGATATATGGTTTTTGAGTGCGTCGTCGTAAAAAAATGAACCTGTTTTCAGTAGCATTTTTTCATCATTGCCCCGTCGTTCACGTTCATGCCAAGACAACAGCTCATATAGACTCATGTTTTCCATATGCTCTGGCCTATTTGGATAAACATCAGCTACCCAGTGTGCAACATACAGATCCGAATTTTGGGGATCCTTACTTGCAATTTCTTCCAATTCCTTGAATGTTTTAAGTGTCCTTTTTAGTTCTGTCCCTTGGATAAATCCACAAATCTAAATTGTCTTGAGAAACTGTAGAATTTTGTGCCAAGAAGCCTATCTGCCGCCTCTGCTGCTCCAACTTGACGCGTTTTAACTGAATTTAATAGAAATGGCATTGCCCGGGGGCCCAGACCTTTGTATGCATTATTCACTTCTTCCCACATCTCATCAATTTCTGACTTCTCACCTTTTGTCATGTAGTCTGTTATATAGTATGGCAACTTGGAGCCAATATGACCAATATATTGAACATCAACATTTGATAGATTGGCCAATAACAATGAGGGATTGTAATCATTGATGTACCTCTCCTTATCTGTACGAGCAATGTCATATATTCTCTTTCTTGGTTTTTTACGGTTTGTCCCATGAGCCAAACAATCAATCACATCATGCACTTCAGTTTGTGTTTTAGAAGGGCGAGGAAAGCCGAATCTGCAATAACTAATCCATTTGCCTGGATTTCTTTTGAATTTCCGTTGGCAGTACTTGTTGCAGCGGTGTATCTGGTGATCAACAACAAGTTTGTGCAGGGTTGGACTCAATAGTTTGTCAGGAAATTGACACGTGATAATGCTATCAATGTACCTTGTAACTTCATCCAGTGATGATTTTCCAATTACTGGTGCATCGTCTACCCAGAGAATGCAATGCACATGTGGTGCACCTCTCGTTTGGTATTCAATTCGCCAAAAGTAATCCTTGATTTTACCAAAGACAGGATTCAACTTTGCACAGATAAGGTCATTGAATATGGCCCTCCATTTTTTGTGAAAATGTGTAGCCACAGATACAGGGTCCATTGCTGTTAATTCAGCTGGTGTCATTTTATCAATGCCAACCACGTGGCTGTTGATGTCACGTAAGTGTCTTATGAATTCTGGAGAATACCATTCTGCACAAGAGGCTGTAAGAAATAACGTTGGTGGCCCTTCTTGCTCGATCATAGACTTAACTTTTCCCGCCAACGCATGAAAATATTGTCGAGATCCTCTTACTTTTGACTGGACTGAAAAAATTGACGTTTCCATTTCATCGTCTCTGTTTTGAAGTCGATCCACAAAATCTTTTGCACTTTGATTAGGCCTGACAGTCCTGATCATGTGTCCAACACTGTTACAAAAGTAAGAAAGCTCTTGATGCTGAAAGTTGTGAAATAGATAGTTTTTGTCTAAACGAAACTGTGGGTGTCTACTAAGAAGACGCCCTTTGATGTAGTCTGCATTTTGCATCGCAAACCTACGGGCCATGTCCCGCATATGGTTTTTGCCATCAGGAAAGAGATTTGGAAATGCTTTGATGTCCAATTCCTCTTGAAAGAGATCCTCCCCTAAACCATGTAGTCTTTTCAGTTGAAATTGGTCATTCTCAATGTTTTTGTTGTTCTTGAAGTCATCAATAAAGTCTTTTGGCACTGATGAGTCAAGGGGTTGATAGAGAAATGCTCTACTAAGTGTGACTTGGCATCATTTGTTAGTTTTTCTAAAATTGCTCCCTCTGGTATTTCATGATTTTGCTCTTGTCCATTTTCTTTTTCTAATAAACGACTCTCAAGAGTCTCTTTCAACTCTTCTAGTGTGTATGCTTTAATGTTCCTATACACACTATTGTTTTCTTTCAACCAAAGTAGTGCTTCATGTATTTTCCTTAAATCAATAAGTGCTGCCCAAACATTCTTGTTATATGTTGGTTGTCCATTGACAAGTATTACAAAGCTGTTAATGTTAAGCAACTTGTCTGGTTGTACATCTGCATTAGCTTGAACATCTACAGGTAGATATACAATTCTTTCTTTAAGAGCCTCTGTCAGTTCGTTTGCAGGTCTTTTTGATCCCATGACTTGTCCAAGCCTAACAACAGTTAGACATGGCATGACGAATCGTATCATTGCCAATTCAAATTTATTCAAATTTTTTGATGCAACCTGGAGTTGCTTGGACGCTAAGGTTATTTCCAACAGAACGGACATTTTCTTTATTAGAGAGCATTTTTCCTGCACAATATTCGCACAACTTGAATGTCTCCAATAAGTGTTCCATCCAGTCAATTGACATATGGACATCATCTCTCTCTTCTTCAGGTACATACTTATAAGTCTCCTCGTGAATAATTTGGGTCATATAATCGAAGCCTTTTCGCTTTGAAAAAGAGCCAAGAGGTTTTACATCATTTGGCAGTTTTAACTGCTCGTAACTATCACAAGGAGCTGATGGGTATTCGTCTCTTACCTGTGCTACTTTTGTTAGATTTTTCCCAAAGACATTCATAATTTCTGATTCTTCTGTAGATACCCGAGGACACATAGGCTCCAGAAAGTTTGTTAAGTTTTTCATTCTCAATTTCGAAATTGCAGCTTCTACAATCGATTTTAATTGTACAATACTACCTTTGCTCCTAATTGTTATTACATCTCTAATGATTCTGCATCTTTCTACTGCCTTGTATAAGCTTCTTACAAAGTTGGCTAGAATAGGAAAATGTGGCGCCAATGCTCGTAGAGCACGAAAAAAGCTGTAACATCCATTGCGTGGATGACAATAAATTGAATGTCCCGTTTTGTCAAGCTGAATTGACTGGTTTGCACAATAATTGAATTTATCCAAATACAACTCTACAAGGGAATCGATTGATGAATAAGATAATTTCTTAAACCACATTGGCCTGACATCACATAAAGAAAGAAAAACGAGCAAAAATGGGGTTTTTATAGGCCAAATGAAGATACTGAAAAAACGAAGCGAATATTTCGAGAGGACAAACGCCTCTCTTCTTCAGCGCGAAACGAAACGATGTATCAATAAAAGCCAAAAATTAAAAGAATTAAAACCAAATACCTAACAACCATAAAAGCGAGTTATTCGCCAATATCCGCGATTTGCACAAAATCCAAAAAATATGATCTGCCATCGACGGATACTAGCGAACAACTGAACAAAAGAAAGGAATCAATTCATTCACTCGAAAAACAAAACGAACCAGCAATTAAATAAGTTGGAAAACTATGTCATTTGATTTCGGATTTTAATTAAGGCATTTCTTGCAGACACCCTTTGAGACCTAAGGGGTTGTTCACGTGTTTGATTAGATTTCGGTTTTCTCAAAAGAGAAGCCGATACTTTAGTGATCCCTGAAATAAACCTTGAACCACTTTCTCAGCCTGAATTAGTGGGCAAAATCTTATCAGTGATATTTCGCCCACTAATTCAGGCTCAAAAATCCTATATTAAAAATTCCACTGATTTTGTTTCCAAGGTAAAGCAAGTTTTGGTTAAACCAAATACAAGAATTGGCAGTTTTTGATGCAGATTCAATGTATACCAATTGTGATCCTCAAAAGGCCGAACTGTTTTTGGAGCAAAAACTTAATTCTAACCCATCTATATCAGAAAATTCTGCTCTTTCGAATCAGACACTTCTTTCGCTTACAGCCCTTTGTAATAGAACTTCTTTTTACTTTCATTATAGAGGCATTTTTTATAGACAGAAATATGGGCTCTCCATGGGTGCCCCCTTTCTCCAATACAGGCTGATATTTTCATGGAAGACCTTGAAGAAAGGGCTATTTTGCAAGGTTCTTGTAAGCCTGAGTTTTGGGTTCGTTTTAAAGATGACATTTTTTATTTATGGGAGCATGGTGACGAGTCTCTGGGTTCTTTTCTTCACTTGCTCAACTCCTTGGATCCAAAACTGAAATTTACTCAGGAATCAGAGATAGAGAGGCGTCTTCCTTTCTTAGATGTTTTGGTGCACCGAAATGATTCATGTTTCGAGTTTAGTGTATATAGAAAACCCACATATAATGACCGTTACTTAAGTTATTCCTCCAATCATTCTCCTGCTGTGAAAAGAGGAGTTGTCACTTCTCTAGTTGATAGAGCATTGAAAGTTTGTTCAACACGTTTCTTGGATTTAGAACTCAACCACCTTAGAGATATTTTATTTGGGAATGGTTATCCAATTAGTTTAATAAATTCTGTAATTGCAAAACGCATTAAAAGATTATCAGATAGTTCCACAGAAAACACAAATCAAAGGGAAAATTCAGTTTATCTTGGTCTCCCATACATTAAAGGGATTTCAGACCACATTTCAAAAAATCTAAGGAAAAATAACATTTACACTTATTATAGACCCAGAAAAACTATCAAGTCCCAAATTTATCAAGGAAAAGACCCTATCCCGATAGGTGAAAACTCCGGTGTCTACAGAATTCCTTGTTCGTGTGGTCTTTGGTATATTGGAAGAACTAATCAGCGACTAACAGATAGATTAACTCAGCATTCTAGCTCAATTAATAATACACTTAAAAAGCGGAAAAAAAAAAACCGGAAAATTTTGACTCTGCCCTTGCAGAGCACATTTTGAAAAACCAGACCATACTATTTTGTTTAATCAAGCTAGTCTTATTTCGAATGATAAGGGTATTGTCCAGCACTACAGAGAAGCTGTTGAAATTTATAAATACCAACATTTAGGTCTAGCTTTAAACAGAGATTCCGGTGATTTAAGAATAAATGAGTCATATTTCGGTTTTCTCAAAAGAGAAGCCGATACTTTAGTGATCCCTGAAATAAACCTTGAACCACTTTCTCAGTCATCTAATCAAACACGTGAACAACCCCTTAGGTCTCAAAGGGTGTCTGCAAGAAATGCCTTAATTAAAATCCGAAATCAAATGACATAGTTTTCCAACTTATTTAATTGCTGGTTCGTTTTGTTTTTCGAGTGAATGAATTGATTCCTTTCTTTTGTTCAGTTGTTTGCTAGTGGGATCCGTCGAT
Source organism: Artemia sinica (assembly GCA_027921565.1). Classification (NCBI taxonomy): domain Eukaryota; kingdom Metazoa; phylum Arthropoda; class Branchiopoda; order Anostraca; family Artemiidae; genus Artemia; species Artemia sinica. Next base: position 59,441,485 of record CM051266.1, on the reverse strand, counting down.
GGCAGATCATATTTTTGGATTTTTGTGCAAATCGCGGATATTGGCGAATAACTCGCTTTTATGGTTGTTAGGTATTTGGTTTTAATTCTTTTAATTTTTGGCTTTTATTGATACATCGTTTCGTTTCGCGCTGAAGAAGAGAGGCGTTTGTCCTCTCGAAATATTCGCTTCGTTTTTTCAGTATCTTCATTTGGCCTATAAAAACCCCATTTTTGCTCGTTTTTCTTTCTTTATGCCATTGATGAATCTTCTTTGTTCATCTCGGAAATTGTGCAAAAGAGTATTTGACACATTTCAATATCCATGGGCTCATATTTGCAAAGATCTTGGTGACATTTCCATTTAATTGGGTGATTTTTGTCAGTCAACCTACTTTTTACAGTTGATTTTATTCCAGTGGTCTTATCCTCTAAAGTGTTTTCATTTAAATCCTCCATCCTATATTGCTGACAAATATCACTGATGCTATTTTGTACCTTAGTATTCCATTCTTCATAATCCAATTTAGTAGGAGATTCCATTTCTGATCTTGCTACTAACCTATTGAAAAAAGTAGGTACAAAATTAGGAAAGCTGTGTCCAGTTTCATCATCTTGCTGGTTTTGTGTTGTCCTCACACACAAGCATCTGTTGCCAACTTCTACAGCTTGATTATTACCATAGTCAAAAAACATGGCTTTTCCTTCCTCGTTAATGGGAATTGTTCTGTAAAGGTCACCAATGTGACCACATCTCAAGCAATGATTGACACCAATGATCTTATACACTGATTCGAAATGATATGCTTCATTATAAACAAAATGTTCCCTGACATTTCCCATTGCAAGGGTAAATTCTTCAACATCAGGGACATAATCTGTTTTTGGTAGATACTCCAAAAACTTAGAACACTGCTTTTGGATGCTTGCATGTAGCTTTGCTAGTGAATTTGAAGCTATGTTAATGACAGCATTAGCTTTTTCTAGCAGTAGTTTAATTTCAATGGTGGAATGCTTTCTATTATGTTTTTTGTACATATCAAAGATAGTATTTAACTTTTCTAAATCTGATTTCATGTTTGCTAACATCCTAGACTTATATGCCCATTTTTTTCACTAATTTCTTGCAAAAAAAAACTTGACCGCCTGTTTTTAGCCTGAGTCAAATTGTGCTTAGACTGGCTTAAAAAGCAAGATATATCTAAAGACTTGATACTGGTTTGTACTTGGCTCCGACTTTTCTCTATCCTTTTTGAAGGATAACTTCTCACTTTCTTTTGTGTAGATCTTATTGCAAGTTCAGGGAGATTTGAGTGAAAGGAGAATGTTTTGTCACGTTTTTTCGTCAACATGCGGCTTCTACAGAAACTCTTGTAGAATTTGATTACTTTGTTTGATGTTTTTCTCATCTGTTCCTTACAAGAAGAATCAATCCCTTTGTATCTTTTCAATATATTGTAACCAGTAACCTTTTCTATGTGATTTCTACGATACAAATCATCATTCCTGTATTTGTTTGTTTGTTTTGATGAGACTGATTTGACGTAATGCTGACGATACTCCGCATTATCTCTGTATTTAGTATTTCTCTGGATTGATGCAGTCTTGATGTAATTCTGACGATACTCTTCATTATCTCTGTATTTAGTATATCTCTGGATTGATGCAGTCTTGATGTAATTCTGACAATACTCTTCATTATCTCTGTATTTAGTATATCTCTGGATTGATGCAGTCTTGATGTAATTCTGACGATACTCTTCATTTTCTCTGTATTTAGTATTTCTCTGGATTGATGCAGCCTTGATAGTCCTCAGGCAGTAAGTCTTGTCATTTTTGTATCTATCCTTCACATGTTCCAATGCAGACTTGATAGTCCTCAGGCGATAAGACTCATCATTTCTGTATTTGTTTTTCACACATTCTGATGCAGACTTGATAGTCCTCAGGCGATAAGACTCATCATTTCTGTATCTGTTCTTCACATGTTCTGATGATGAATTGATACATTTCTGATGATACTCCTCATCAGTGTTATATCGTTTAAAAACTCGACGTTTATTCAGAGCTGCTGCTTTCTCATCCTGCTTAGATTCGTTTTTGGCACTCAATTTGAGAACGTCCTGGTTTTTCTCATAATGCTCTTTCGTTTCGCCAGCTACTTGTTTGGCTCGACTTTTGTATCTTCCTTCTCTTTGAGTTTCTTCCTCCAATCTTGTGAAACCATTGCAATTGCTATCAGATTATACCCTATGGACCTAGAGCTGTCTTCTTTCTATAAATATTTGTGACCTACAAAGGCTAAAAAATCCCTAAGAAAATGCAAATATGAAAATGATTAGTATGATTATCCTAACCTAGGACAAAAGACCATCAATATTACTTTAGATACAGCACCTGAAAAAAGAAATGAAAGAGAATTAGTATTAGCAAAATAAGATAAAACAAAGAGAAAAGGTAGACTATGAATAAGAAATCAAAATTACCCCAGAAGAAAACATAAGAAGACCAAAATCACAAAAAAAAATCCAAAGAACATGAAATCTTTAACAACATACTTGCCAAAGACAAAATTTCAAAAAAGAAGAAGAGAATTTTTGTGTTATAATTTATAAAGAATTTATTATCTTATTATTAGGACAAGATGAAACAAAGAAAAAAGTTTGAATATATGAACAAGAGGCAAAATAAAAATTCCCCAAAGAGCTAAAAACATAAGCAGACCAAATAAAAAAAAAAGCTCCAAAAAACATAAAATGTTTAACAGCATACTTGCCAAAGACAAAATATCAAACAAGAATAAAAGAAAATTGAAACTCTTGTCTTACAGTTATTTTTTGAACTGAATACAAAGATTATACTGATTATCTGTTGCAGTCAAATGTTTTGTGTCATTATTTCTAGTTGACTTGTCTGTTTACTCAAAAGTGTGCTGATAATGCATACATGATGCTACTCAATTGTGATTTAAAGGAAATGTTTAATCTTATAAGAATCAAAATAACTGAATGTTTGACTTATAATATCCAGGTACTGGTTTACATACTGGACTTAGGTACAGGTACTGGAGGGGTACTGGTTTAGTGTTCTAGGAATGCATTTATAAAACATAAAACAGGATGAGCAATTCCCTTTTGCATAAAAATGTTTCATAAGTTTGAAAAAGTAAGTGAACTATCTTAATAAAAATAGTAGGTTGTCTTGCACAAAGTAAATTAAAATTACAAGGTAGGAATTTGTGCTTCAACCAAAAGAAGCATATATAAGGCATAAATAATCTATCAAGCATGATTGGACGTCATAACATCAAGGAAAGGCTAAAATTGTCTACGTTTAGAAGACAAGTGACAGTGAGAATCTATATATAGAAGCCTGCCGCCTGCCAATTGCCGGGGCCTGGTGGCGTGGAAAAATTTAAGATTTTCATGTATTAATAAATTGCTTAAAGAGCGAAAAATTGGTAATTGCAAAAATAATTGTATACATTTTGACAAGGGATTAAAACAATCTTAAAACCCTAAAATCGAAAACCAAAAGTTTGAAGCTTAGTAGAAATCGTTGTTAGAAATTGGACTTGCTGTAATAATCTTGGATTTCCAAATGTTTATGAATAAATTCAGTATGAAAAGTCATTAAATTGCCTAAAGAACAAGAAACTGGTAATTGCAAAAATATTTGTATACATTTTAACAAGGCATTACAACAATTCTTAAAACCTTAGAATAGAAAACCGAAAGTCTGCAGCTTAGTAAAATCATTTTTAGAAATCGGACTTGCTGTAATAATCAAATATCTATGAAAAGATTCAGTATTAAAAGACATTAAATTACCTAAAGAACAAAAAAACTGGTAATTGCAATAGTTTTAGTATATGTTTTAACAAGGCATTACAACAATTCTAAAACCTCTGAAAAGAAAATCAAAAGTTTGAAGCTTAGTAGACATTGTTGTAAGAAATCGGACTTACTTTAATAATCGAATATTTTTTAATAAACCACAGTATGAAAAGACATTGAATTGTAGAAAAGCAAACGTTTATTAGAAATCATTGCTAGAAATCAGACTTGCTGTATTAATCATATGTTTGATTAGACTCCAGTATGGAAAAAAAACATTTAATTGCTTGAAGAGCAAAAAACTGGTAAATGAAATTTTTGATATACTTTAACAAGGGATTACAGCAATTCGGAAACTTTTAAAGTGAAAGCCAAAGTTTGAAGCTTAGTAGAAATCATTGTTAGAAATCGGAAATGCTGTAAAAATGAAATTTCTTTGGATGGTTTGCAGTGTGTAAATAAATTTAATGGAGTAAAGAGCAAAAAATGGTAATTTCAAAAATATTTGTATATATTTTAAGAATGGATTACAACAATTCAAAACCTTAAAGAAGAAAACGAAAAGTTTGAAGCTTAGCAAAAATCGTTGTTAGAAATCGGAATTGCTTTGATAATCAACTATTTTTGAAAAGACCCAGTATTGAAAGATATTACATTGGGGAAAGAACAAAAAGCTGGTAATTGCAAAAATATTTGTATATATTTTAACAAGAGATTACAACAGTTTGTAAACCTAAAAAAAAAAGTTGGAGCATAGTTGATATTGTTGTTAGAAATCGGACTTGCTTTAATAATCAAATATCTTTGAAAAGACTACAGTATGGAAAGACAACAAATTGTCTGCGGTTAGAAGACAAGTCCACAGCTAACTAAGTCCAATGTATGCAATGGCTTGCTTTTCTAATGATCGTCCGTTAATATAAACTATGGATTTAAAGTTCGTTCTTTAATGTAAAAAAACTTTGATTCCAGGAGACAAAAAACAAAACTAATTTTAAAATTTTCAGGTATTTTTCTAGCTTGAATTAAAAAATTGGTTTTTGGTGGAAAAATTTATTCTCTTTTAGAAATAATTTTATTTTAGTCACTAAAGATTTTTAACCCAATTAATTTCCTTTAAGATGAGCTATTAAAAAACTCTCTACGATGTTCCAGTGCCAAGCTATCTGTGGAAAAGAAAGAAAAAAATATGCCGTTTGGGGAGAATAACGTGGTTAAAGTCCATTTTGTTTTATTTTCAAGCCAATATATTTCCCTTGCTGTTCAAGCCAAATGACAGAAAGTTTCCTATACAGGGGTTTCGGACATGGCGGTTCTAATGGTGTACTTTTTGTTTTGATCTGACTCCTTTTTTAGGATCTATTGGTTTTTATATTTCTTAACATTGGACGTGATCGTCTCTTACTAGGTTGCTAGCTACCGCTGCAACCCAGATTATCATACCGTTCCTTGCTCTTTTGTCTAGCCTGCTCAATTGTTGCTTCTCTATAAAGTTTATCATTGTGATAACGCTCCTTGATCTTTTGTCTAGCCTGCTCAATTCTTGCTTCTCTGTAATCTTCATCATTATCATACCGTTCCTTGCTCTTTTGTCTAGCCTGCTCAATTGTTGCTTCTCTGTAATCTTCATCATTACCATACCATTCCTTGATCTTTGTTTGGCTGTCTCAATTTTTGCATGTCTATAATCTTCATCATTGTGATAAACACATCTTGCTGTCTTGTTTGATTACTTCTCGATACGCCTGGTCGGTTAAATACCTTTGCTTTTTTCTTTTCAAGATACTATCTCTGCTGTTTGTGTAGTACTGTTTTTTTAACTTGCGTATAGCTTGCTTTGATCTAACCATTATCTAATTATGAATTAGAACATTTACAGTTTTGACGCTTCTTATAGAGTAATTTTGACGTCATGGCGTAATGATTTTATTTCATGACGTCATGGCGCAATGGTATTATTTCATGACGTCTTCAGAAACAAAAATATAATTTCGTGTTTTTCTATTCACGTCTCATAGCTCTAATATAAAACTATGATGACATTCATTATTTATCTAGTAGGGTTTCAGACAATGTAGTTCTAATGATGTACTTTTGTTTTGATCTGACTCTATTTTTAGGAGTTTGGGGTTTTTATATTTCTTAGCATTGGACTGATCGTCTCTTGCTAGGTTGCTAGCTACTGCTGCAATCCCGATTCACGTATATATTATTTATGAGAGGCAGCCTGGCCGAGTGGTCCAATGAACTGGTGTTCGCCACCAGTCTCTTCGGAGGCGTGGGTTCAAATCTTACCGCTGGTATACGATTATGTTTGAAAGACTGCAGTGTGAAAAGACATCAAAAATGCAGTTTTTGGTGGAAAAATTTATTCTCTTTTATAAATAATTTATTTTATTTACTATAGATTTTTAACCCAATTGATTTCCTTTAAAATGAGCCATTGAACAACTCTCTACGATGTTCCAGTGCCAAGCAATCTCGGGAAACAAAGAAAAAAATATCCCGTTTAGGCAGAATGTTGTAGTAGCTGCCACTTTTCTTGATTTTCAAGCCAATATATTTCCCTTGCTGTTCAAGCCAAGGGACAGAAAGTATACTACACAGGAGTTTTGGACAAGGCGGGTCTAATGGTGTACTTTTGATTTGATCTGACTCCTTTTTTAGGAACTATGGGTTTTTATATTTCTTAAGATTGGACGTGATCGTCTCTTACTAGGTTGCAAGCTACCGCTGCAACCCGGATTAAGGAACATAATTAAAATTTCTTAATATAATAAAAATAATTTGTTTTAATTACAAGAAGTTTTTATCCCCATTATTTTCTTTAAAATGAGCCATTGAACAACTCTCTATGATGTTCCAGTGCCAAGCTATCTGTTGAATTACTAACCTATACTATAATTAAGTGGCGTATAAAATTTAGTATAGGCAAGAGGTCGTTCTTTATTATACTTTAATATGAAATATGCGATTTTTCTTAAAAAACTGATTCTATTTTAAAAATACATTGTTTTAAGTACAAAAGGTTTTTAACCCAATTAATTTCCATTAAAATGAGCCATTGAACAACTCTCTACGATGTTCCAGTGCCAAGCTATCTGTGGAAAAGAAGAAGAAAGAAAAAAATATCTCCTTTGTGGAGAATAACGTGGTAAAAGTCATTTTCTTGATTTTCAAGCCAATATATATTCTTTGTTATTCAAGCCAAAGGGCGGTAAGTTTCCCTTATTGGAAATTTGGACAAGGCGATACTAAGGGTGTACTTTTTGTTTTGATCTGACTCTTTTTTAAGGAGTTATGGGTTTTTATATTTCTTAACATTGGACGTGATCGTCTCTTACTAGGTTGCTAGCTACCGCTGCAACCCAGAAAAACCTAGCAAAAAAAAAAAAACTAATTTTTAAATTTTCAGGTATTTTTCTTGTTTAATTACAAAATTAGTATTATTGGTTAGACACCATAAATATTTTTGCATTTTACATATTAAGTTTAGCGATTCTGGACTGAAAACTAAAATAATTGCAATTATAAGACAATAATATGGAGATACGTACTTTACGGGTTACAAACCAAAAAAAGTTTGGTTCCAGGATACAATAATAACTTTGAACTTAGATGAAAAAATTTTGGTTCCAGGAGACAAAATGTAAAACTAATTATAAAATTTTCATGTATTTTTGTAGTTTAAATTAAGAAATTACTATTACTGGTTAGACATCATAATTATTTTTGCAGTTTACATAATAACTTTAGCGATTAAGCCAAAAAAAGAAAATTTTGGTTCCAGGAGACAAAAAACAAAACTAATTCAAAAATTGTCAGGTATTGCTCTAGTTTGAATTAAAAAATTAGTATTATTGGTTAGACATAATAATTTTTTTTTGCAGTTTACATAATAACTTAAGAGATTCTGAACTCAAAACTAAAAATAAAAAAAAAAATGAATATTTCTCATTGGAAATATAGGACAACAATACAGAGATACGTAATTTACGGGTTAAGCCAAAAAAATTTGAACTAAGATGATATAAAATTAATGGTGTATAAAATGGTGTAGCGAGTCAATTGAAGCAAAAGAAAACTAAACTAATTTTTAAATTTTCAGGTTGTTTTCTGGTTTGAATTAAAAAAATGGAAATTATTGTTCAGACACCGTAAATATTTTTGCAATTTGCAGCTAAATAAAATTATATTTTATAATTTTCAGGAATTATTCTAGTTTCAGTTGACAAATAAGATTTTTTTTTTCTTCAAGGAATCGAGCATTTAACTAAGTCCAATATATACAATGGTATGTTCTTCGAATGATCAATTTTAATTAGGTTCCTAGCTACCGCTGCAAACCGGAGCTATTAAAAAATATTTTATCTTTAATTACAGAAGGAACTAGATGTAGCAAGTTTTACTATTGAGACGAGTCGCTCATACTATACAACATATAGTTCGTTATCACGAACTGTTTGCTTTGATGTATCTATTGGTACCAAAATTTCGTTCTTTAGAGTTTCGGTTACTATTGAGACAATCAAAATTTTGTTCTTTAGAGTGTCGGTTACTATTGAGACAAGTAGCTATTATTAGTATAGATTTCATTACCATGAACTGTTTGATTGCTTCTAAATTCAAATATCTTTGAAAAGACTGCAGTATGAAAATACATCAAAATGTAATTTTTTTGATAAAATTGATTCTACTTTAAAAAGTATTTTATTTTTAATTACAAAAGTGACTAGATGTTGCAATTTCCTTTAAAATGGGCTATTATACAACTCTATGATTTTCCAGTGCCTAGCTAGTTGAGGAGGAAAAAAAAGTGGAAAGAAAAAAATATCCCGTTTAGGCAGAATGTTGTAGTAGCTGCCATTTTTCTTGATTTTCAAGCCAACATATTTTCTTTGTTATTCAAGCCAAGGGACAGAAAGTTAACTATAGGGAAGTTTCAGACAAGGTGGTTCTAATGGTGTAATTTTTGTTTTGATCTGACTCTTTTCTTAGGAGTTAGGGGTTTTTATATTTCTTAACATTGGATGTGATCGTCTCTTACTAGGTTGCTAGCTACCGCTGCAACCCGGATTTACGTAAAGCACCCTTAAAGGCTAATCGTTTTCCAGTTAGATTATTATCAGAGACTCTATTTTTCACTGGCTGTTGATTGTTCTCGTTTTCTTCCTTTCTTTACGTTTTTATTATGAGAAAAACTTAATTGCTCCAAAATCATATGGGATAATTTTTACACATTTTTATTTCGTTATAGACACCATAAACTGAATGGTGTATTTAGAAGTTACCATGGTCCAGTGGAGATGGATTCATCTTTCAACTAAGATGGATTTGAGTTCAAAACACTCTGTGGTAACGATCGATCTTAAATGATATTGACGTTCTTGTGGTGACAAAAAGTGCATCTTAAACATTTGATACGGGACTTTCTTATGGAAAAAAAATTTGGAGCCTTTTGATAAACTGACATCTTATTCACAACTGTGTTTTTATTAATAGCAACCCGGAAAAATAGTAACCGAAACTCTAAAGAACAAAATTTTGATACCAATAAATACATCAAAGTAAATTGTTCGTGATAACGAACTGTATTGTATAGTAAGACTGACTCGTCTCAATAGTAAATTGCCACATCTATTTCCTTCTGTAATAAAAAAGAAACTCGTTTTATTTACATCCTAGCTAAAACAGAGAAGATATTATGAATGAACCACAGGGTTCAGTTTCTTTGGGCTTGAGTCCATTCGTTACTATAACTACCGCTTGAATCCAGATTATAAATTACAAACAGGAAAAATAATACGGCTTTTTCTTCTTTTGAATAGTAAGAGACGATCTTCAAATGATCAGACAGCTAACTAGGTTTATAATTTGTTCTTTAACATAAACTAAAAACAAAAATAAAATAAAAATTAATTTTTAAATTTTTACGTCACGTCGCTCATTAAGTCATATATGGTTATTAGTACACAATAGGTTTTAGATATTACGTCATGTCACTTATTACGTCATAAATGGTTATTAGTAGATAATCGGTAAAACATTCGTTCTTTATTATAAAAACTTCAAAAACGCATAAAAAGTTGTTAATATTCATTTTTGTATATTTTTTTATATTCAATTTTGTTTTATTCATTTTATATTCGTTATTATGAATCTGAAAAACATTTTGGGGGAGGGGGATTCAAACCCACTAAACCCTTTGGGTACGTCCTTGAATGTTATTAATTTACTTTAAAATGATCCATTGAACAACTCTCTACGATGTTCCAGTGCTAAGCTATCTATGGAATATAAAGTTTAAAATACAACCTTACCACGAACTGTTTGATTGCTTCAAAAATCAAATGTCTTTGAAAAGACAGCAGTATGGAAAGACATCAAAAAATAAAGTTTTTAGTGGAAAAATTTATCCTGTTTTAAAATAATTTGTTTTAGTTACAAAAGGTTTTTAACCCAATTAATTTCCTTTAAAATGAGCCATTGAACAACTTTCTACGATGTTCCAGTGCAAATCTATCTCTGGATAACAAGAAAGAAAAAAAATATCCCGTTTAGCCAGAATGTTGTAGTAGCTGCCACTTTTCTTGATTTTCAAGCCAATATATTTCCCTTGCTGTTCAAGCCAAGGGACAGAAAGTTTCCTATACAGGGGTTTCGGACAAGGAGGTTCTAATGGTGCACTTTTTGTTTTGATCTGACTCTTTTTTTAGGAACTATGGGTTTTTATATTTCTTAACATTTGACGTGATCGTCTCTTACTAGGTTGCTAGCTACCGCTGCAACCCGGATCAGTCATCTCTAAAGCCATGATACTGATGGAAATTACAAAATACCTATTTATGTTTCATTTCAAATGGGCTAGATGTCGTTCTTTATTGTAACCTGATTTTCAAGCCAATATATTTCCTTTGTTATTCAAGCCAAAGGGCGGTAAGTTTCCTTTGTAGGGAATTCGGACAAGGCAGTTTTAATGGTGTACTTTTTGTTTTGATCTGACTCTTTTTTTAGGAGTTACGGGTTTTTATATTTCTTAACATTGGACGTGATCGTCTCTTACTAGGTTTCTAGCTACCGCTGCAACCCGGATAGCTAACTAAGTCCAATGTATGCAGTGGGATGCTATTCCAATGATCGTCTTTTAATGTAATAATGAACATTTTATTGAAAAATTTATTGAGAGAAAGGACAATCCCATTTTTGCTTCATTTTAACGGCTAGATTCACAGACCCAGAAGAAACAATGATCCAGAGAGTCGAAGAACCAGAAAACCCAAAGAGCTGACCTTGGATCCTTAGATTGAATTTTCTATACAGGGCTACAAGACTTTTAAACATTTTACAAGATCAGAAGGGAGAAAAGGCCGCTGAATGGATTTTAAGAGCCATAGAACCCAATATGATGGTTGTACTACAAAGGGCATTTATTGGTTCCACTAAAACTGAAGCCATTGGCATGAAAGATTCATTAAGGCTGCTGATAAAAAGCTCTAAGTATAGGAAAAACTTCAATAATTGGCGGAAAATGATGAACGTAGGCCTGAGATTGTTCACCACAATGTTAAGCTTCAGTGTCATTGGCTCCTCCGTGTATGGAGGACTATCAAATTGCCTGAGTGTAGGAAAAAAAACAAGAGAAAAAACAATCTCTTCTTCTTTGATTTGTGGCTTGAAGAAAACAAGTTGCGGTAAAACAGAATTTAAGCGCCACATCAACCAAGAACACAACATTTGGCGTTGTGTTGACTTTATCAACATGATTTTGAACAAGAAATTGGAACAAGATATGCCAAAAATGAATCCAACCGAACACGATATTTACGCAAAATACGGAGAAGAAAACCTAAGTTGGATTACCACAAGCTTTTAAGCGTGTCCTATGCTATTATGGTTATAACTTGTATGCACTTTTTTTTAACTTTCGTTTTTTATTTGTTTTGATCCTCTAGGGGAGACTAGCCAAAAAGACTCTGAAGTGTTCCAGTCCAGTCATAACTAAATTTGTTAAGACGCAAGGCTGCTCAAAAATTAGCAAATTTAGCTAGTTTTCAAAAAAGTTCTTTTACTTCGTCCAAACTTAAGACTCAATTATATAATCAAACAGCAACACTTTTGAAGGTACAATAGATGACATTTGATATTCTCAAGCCCTCTTGATTTAAATCGTTAAAAATGCAAAATAATTATGGTTAATTATGGTTATTTCTATGAACCCTCAGTCTGGAGCAAAACTAACACTATATAGGCCATAAAATTGAGTTTGGAGTAATGCTGATAACCGATTTAAAGAAACTTAAATAAGGATTGCACACTTATGACTCACCATCAAGCCATGATTTTATCAAATATAGCTAAAGCTGTGTTGCTGATGACTTCTTACTGTTATATAAATATTACATTCACTTATTAGTTCATATATTGTTATATGAGAAAAACCAATCCCTTTGTATCTTTTCAACAAATTGTAAACAATAACCTTTTTCAATGTGATTATAATAGCGTTATATTCGTTCTTTATTATAGCTCTTTTTTCGAAAATAAGGCGAATTTCTCCGGCTCATAACTTTTGATGCGTCAGATTAAACTTGATGAAACTTGCATATTATAGATCATCGTATGAATCCAATTTTTTTATGTATCTGTTTGTATCAAAATTCCTTTTTTAGAGTTTCGGTTACTATTGACCCGGGTCGCTATTAAATTTCAAACAGTTTGTTACCACGAACTGTTTGAAATTTCATTACCTCAGACATGTATCAGGCTTTTTGCTTTAGCTGTTTGGATTTATTTAAGATCAAATGTACCGTCGTATGACGTCACATATACCACCGACCTTTTTCTTTTCCCTATTAACTCCTGAAAATTTTAAATCAAATAATATTTTTTAACTGCAAACTGCAAACATATTTATGGTGTCAGAGCAATAGTTTTAATTTTTCAATTTAAACCTGAAAAATACCTGAAATTTTTTAAATTAGTTTTGTTTTTAGTTAGATTCGATTTACTCGACGCGTGGGTATTCTTATTTGAAATAAAGCAATTTAAAAAATGGCATTCCCTCTGCTTTCTACTCCTATAAGCTATGCTCCTCCGGTGGCATTAGTGCCACCTGGACGAGATCCTACTCATATGGTGTGTCCACATTGTAATGCTGAAATTGATACGTCTATTAGAGAAGAACCAAGTGTCCTTGCCTGGATAAGCGGAGGCATTCTTGCTCTCATTGGATGTGTGTTTGGCTGCTGTTTAATTCCATGTTGTATTCCATCTTGCATGAATGTTGTTCATTCTTGCCCAAATTGCAAAGCCCATTTGGGAATCTTCAAGTCACACTAGAGATATTTGCAGAGGCACAGCTGTGGAGTCCTTATCTAAATTTATTTTGGTTGTGAAATAGCTTTCTGGATTTTCTATTTTGATCTGTAATAAAGAAGTCTTGGAACGAGAAAGGCCCCTTAAACGTATTATGTTTATGGTTTATTTCAGCTATATTCTATGAAACTTGCATGAAGTGAAACTTACTTAGTCCCCATTTATAATGAACCTTATTGATTCTTTGTGTTCCTCAGAGAATTAGCCAGCTACAAAAGTTAAATAAATGTTCTTTTCTAGGTTTTAGCTATCTCCACAGCCATAATACCACTGAAGCTTGCGTAACCTTCATTTATAACTGACTATAAGGATTCTTTATATAATTCATTGATTCAATGACTTTTAGGGGTAGTTTTTTCTTTTTTCGAAAATAAGGAAAATTTTTTCAGGATTGTAACTTTTGATGGGTAAGACTAAACTTGAAAATTTTTGCTTTATCATAATATAAATACTTTAGTCTTAACTATAGTTAAGTTTCCTATGCAAGTTAGTATAAGCAAGAAATAGTTCATCATTATAATGACGTCATATGCACAATAGACCTCTTTTTCTAGTTACTATGAGATAGACTTCGTTCCTTACTGAAAGGTAGCTAAAAAGGTCCAATATATGCAGTCGTTAGTTCTTCTAATGGAAATATTTAAATATTACCTTTATTTAATCCATTTAGTATAGGCTAGAGTTCGTTCTTTATTATAAATTTTTAACTGAAAGTAAGGAGCGACATTAAAATTTAAAACGAACAGAAATTATTCTATATATGAAAGGGGCTGTCCCCTCCCCAACGCCTCGCTCTTTAGGCTTAAGTTTTTTATTGCTTTAAAGAACAAAGTTGTGAGACAGAGTCAAACTTTAGTGAAAAGAACGAGGCGTTGAGGAGGGGACAGCTTCTTTCATATACGGAATAATTTCTGTTCGTTTTAAGTTTTAGTGTCTCTCCTTACTTTCAGTTAAAAAACTTGCTTTTTTTTTATTTAGTATCTGAACGTTTTTAAATTAATGCAGGTTTTGATTTTGGCTCACCGTACATGAATAATTAAAATGAAATTTGCCGATTAATTTTACTTTTTTTGGGATAAATGACTTTCTCAAAAGTTCTTTAATTTTATTTACGAACGTTTTTATTAGTAATCCTTACTGTAAAACTAAATCCAGGTTAAGCAATGGTTTGTGCTTCTAATTATCATCTTTTAATTTGGCGTTTCTACCGCTGCAACCCACTGCAACCCATATTTCTAGCGCTGCAACCCGTATTATGTAATTAATAGGTTGCTAGCTACCGCTGCAACCTAGATATTCGTATTTCTGTTAATATGAGCTAAGGTTCGATCTTCACTGTAAAATCGCTGCAAACCGGATACGACGACTCCTTCGATACGAAGTTTATGACTGAAGAAGAAAAAATTGTGCCCACATTGTGCCCACATCGTTCTTTACTCAGGCAGTGCTAGAGCGCTGTCTATGATAATAAACTGATTACACACAGGAAAAAGCCTACGGCTTTTCTTCTTTGAAACAGTAAGAGACGAGTCTCAAGCAATCAAGTAGCTAGCTAATTCCAATGTATGCAATTGTATTTTATTCCAATGATCGTCTTTTATTGTAACTAGGTTTTAGCCATCTCTACAGCCATGATACTGATGGAAGTTACATAATCCCTATTTATGTTTTAGTTAACATGGGCAAGGTGTCGTTCTTTATTGTAAAACATAATAAAAATTTCTTAATGTAATAAAATAATTTGTTTTAATTACAAAAGGTTTTTAACCCCACTAATTTCCTTTAAAATTAGTCATTAAACAACTCTCTACGATGTTACAGTGCCAAGCTATCTGTTGAATTACTAACCAATACTATAATTAAGTGGCGTATAAAATTTATATAGACAAGAGGTCGTTCTTTATTATATTTGAAAACACTGCAGTATGAAAATACTTCAAAAATGCAATTTTTTTGACAAAATTGATTCTACTTTAAAAGGTATTTTCTTTTTAATTACAAAAGTGACTAGATGCAGCAATTTCCTTTAAAATGAGCTATTATACAGCTCTCTAGTATTTTCCAGTGCCCAGCTAGCTGAGGAGGAAAAAAAGCAGAAAGAAAAAAAATATCCCGTTTGTGGAGAATAACGTGGTTAAAGTCATTTTCTTGATTTTCAAGCCAATATATTTTATTTGTTATTCAAGCCAAAGGGCAGTAAGTTTCCTTTATAGAGCTTTCGGACAAGGCGGTTCTAACAGTGTACTTTTTGTTTTGATCTGACTCTTTTTTTAGGAGTTAGGGGTTTTTATATTTCTTAACATTGGACGTGATCGTCTCTTACTAGGTTGCTAGCTACCGCTGCAACCCGGATTCCAATGATCGTCTTTTAATGTAAAAAACACATCAGTTACTATGGGAAAGAGATCGTTCTTTAGTGTAAAATAGTGGAAAATTTATTCTCTTTTATAAATAATTTATTTTAGTGACAAAAGATTTTTAACCCAATTAATTTCCTTGAAAATGAGCCATTGAACAACTCTCTACGATGTTTCAGTGCCAAGCTATCTATGGAAAAGAAAGAAAGAAAGAAAAAAAATAGGTCGTTTAGGCAGAATGTTGTAGTAGCTGCCACTTTTCTTGATTTTCTAGCCAATATATTTCCCTTTCTGTTCAATCCAAGGGACAAAAAGTTTCCTATACAGGGATTTCGGACAAGGCGGTTCTAATGGTGTACTTTTTGTTTTGATCTGACTCTTTTTTTAGGAACTATGGGTTTTTAAATTTCTTAACATTGGATGTGATCGTCTCTTAATAGGTTGCTAGCTATCACTGCAACCCGAATTACCAGCGTAGCCTAAGGTGGTTATTGGGAGTTCTGCAAAATAGTCGCCACGTCCATAGACACCTCTTCGTATGTAATGGTCTTGAGAATTAGTCTCAAGAATTGAGTCTATAGCTTCAAGGCTTTTTTTTCCATGGTAGGCCAGAATGTATTTTGCGTATGGACTTGAACTCCATATTTTTCTTTGAATTCCAATTGCTTTTCGTTAAACTGGGTTATGAGATCCATATTTTTCGCATACCTTACTTTTGTAACGCTTCTTGAAGTACAGTGAAGCTGAATTTGCGTCTCTGTAATTTTGTATTCTTTTTGGTCAGGGACCAAGTCAACTTTTTTGACTGTGTTTTTATCTTTTAAATCAACATGATCAATAG
Source organism: Artemia sinica (assembly GCA_027921565.1). Classification (NCBI taxonomy): domain Eukaryota; kingdom Metazoa; phylum Arthropoda; class Branchiopoda; order Anostraca; family Artemiidae; genus Artemia; species Artemia sinica. The sequence continues at coordinate 59,425,098 of CM051266.1, read as the reverse complement.
TTAGCTTATTAAAACTGATCTATTCCTCACAATTATTTTACCAATATGTTTGTTTCAAAGTTTGACCCGATAAAATCACGTATCGAGTAGTTTAAAGTGAACAAAAAACAAAACTAATTAAAAAAAAATCTAAGGTATTTTTCTAGTTTGAATTAAAAAATAAACATTATTGCTCAGACATCATTAATATTTTTTTAAGTTTGTATAATGACTTTAGCAATTCTGAACTGAAAACTATAATAAAATAAAAATGGAACTTTTTCTATGGAAGTATAAAACACCGGTTAAAGAAGTACTTTATGTCTGAAAAACTAGATGTTGCCTTAAGATTAAATCAAAAAGCACTATGTGTATGCTGAGTGCCAATAAGACTTCTCAGCAATACCCCAAAAACCACTGAGGGTATGTTCAGGCTTTTGGGGCTACTTCTATTACTACTTCTGCTCTTAAAATTTAACTAAATCGAAAGAGTGTAAGTATATCCAAGCTGTCAAAGAGCATAGATAGATTTTTTGTGAATGGTATGAAGTTTTATTTTTCAGGTCAACTAGAGGAGGTATAAAACTAAATTAAATACTACTATTTGTTTCCAGATTTTAAAAGTGTGTATGTTGTTAAAAATTGTCGAAAAATAGTTTCCAGTGCACAAATAGCAGGTCAAAATATAAATTCTTAAAGAAAAACCAGAAAGATTCAAACTATTATTTTTTCCCTGAAAAGACTATGTCAATATAAAACGAACAGATATTAATTAAAAAAAAATTCACAAAAGAAGTTTTTCAAAGAAAAGTAGAGCTCCATTAAACCCAAAATGAGCAAAAATAGAATCAAATAATCTATCAAACATAAAACTACCTCAAATCCGAATAGATAAATAAATGAAATCCAAAACGAACAGAAACTACAATAAATAACGGAGTCAAACTCAAAACAAGTAGAAATTAACATGAATAGGGCTCAAAACCCTATGCCTCCCAGAGCATAATTTGACCACATAGTTTGCGCTATATTGAAAAAAATTAAATGTTTTTACTTTTATAACTTTAATCAGTCAAATATTATTAACATTTTAAGGAATAAATATAAGCATATGCATTTTAAACTGACAATACACATGCATTTGTATTTTTTTATCTTTTTAATTTGCAATTCATTAAGTTTAATGATACCCGTCAAAATTTACAATTCTGAGAAAATTTGCTGATTTTCAAAAAAAAAAAGGGAAAACACCTCCAAAAAGTCTTTTAATCTTAATGCAAATCACATTAAAAGATTCAGTATATCTGAAAACCCTATTGCAGAGGTTTGAACCTCCTATCTAAAGAAATGTGGAACATTGTATTTTTTGCCAGAAGAAATATCGCGGGTGGGTGATATTTTCCCCCAGAATTTAATTTTCTTGTGGTTTCCCAAGCGGTGATAGTATCAAATCAATATTTCTAGAAGATCAGGTTAGGGTCCATAACCTAAGGATCATTCGAACGGAAATTAGAACTTCTAGTGCCCTTATTAAGTTTCCGAAAAAATTGGAAGGCAACTGGTCCCCCCCTCCCACGCCGTATTTTCCCCAAAGACATCCGATCAAAATTTTTAGCTGGCCATTTGGCTCAACACAGTTGAAATTATAATAGCTATGCTTCTGGATTTCTTGGCCTTATTTTACAAACTGTCAGAAAGGAAATAAAAAATTTTTCACTTGAAAGTAAGGAGTAACAGAAAAACTTAAAACAAACAGAAACTATTCCATATATGTGGTGGCTTCCCATCCCAGTGTCCTTACTTACTCTTCACGCTGAAGTTTGACTTATTGTCACAGTTCTGGTGAACTAATTAAAGAAAAAATCATGGCCCATAGTATCCAAATATTATAAAACGAGCAAAAAAAAAAACTGTCTAGTCGGAAAAACTTGTTATTTATGGTTGATTCAGGAATTGTAACTCTTTATCTCGATCAGTCTTAATTGTAAAATGTTATTTTGAAAACAAATTTATGGAAATTTCAAAAAACAGCCTGAAACCTCTGCAAAATAGCATTGGATCCAAACAAAAGTACATCGTTGGGGTTGCCACGGTTGAACACTCCATACAGGAAACTTACAGTCTCCTGGAATGAACAACAAGGAAAATCACTCTTATATCATGGGTAGCACCGATGTGCCCTCCGTTCCACTTTTTTTTTTCTATCTTCACTGCTTACAGAGCATTAAAACATCATAGAGGCTCAGGTTTTCAAGTGCTCATTTTAAAGAAAAATTGCTATATTACTGTAATTAACAAAACAATATGTTAGAATAAATACAATTTTTACAAAAACTACATCTTCGGATACAAGATGATGTTGTATGGATTATGATGTCATATTTCAGCAACTCTGATGCCGGATTCCCTTGGGTTTGTTCTTTACTGTGTCCAGCAAAGAAAAGATCGAAGGCTTTTTCATATGTAATTAATGACGTAATTACACTGCAATATATTACGTAAATAAAATAAAGAGCAGCAAAAATAAGTTCTAAAACAACTAAAACTCAAAACGACCAGAAATTACTATCAAAGAATAATTTTGAACAAGGATAAATCACAAGGGCAAGCTTTTGAAATTGCTCGTGTAAATTTAGAAGTCTATGCCCCTGTAGAGCTGACTGATGGAGATAATAGTGACTCCGATTAATTTTGCTTACAGCTGCAAGAGCAATATACAGTATTCCAGGTAGAAATATGGCATTTTTATTTAGGGAATTTTCATCCCAGGCTGGTAGAAAATAAGGATGGATGGTATTCTAGTCTATTTGTGAGTGTCCTAGGTAAATTTGGTGCAAGAAAAGAAAATTGTAACGCTTACAGACTGCTATAATTTAGTAGATATATCTATAGAAAGAATAACTCACAGAAATATCATTTTTTGTCCGCATTTTCTGTAGTTTTGTTGCAAAAATCGGAGTTCATAGTAAAAAGTTCTATTAAGTGCTATTTTATGCTATTGTAAGACATTGAAAATCATACACAGACTCTACCATAGACACATTCAATATAAGGCATGAGTTGTGAAGCAGAATAATTGAATTTAAATAGGCTGGGATGCAAGGGTTGCTGTTGTTTAAGTTTAAATGTTGTGAAAATAAAATCTTTCTAGATTGTAGCCATCCAATCCTAACCAGCACAGCTCCAAAAATTAGTTTATCAGGAGTGTTTGAAACTATTCACATCACATCCAAAATTAGGAGTCAACAGCCCATGTTTTAGGAATATAAACTTTAATCAAAATAGTTTCTCGAGACTGTATTGTCTGAGAACTGGGGCATTATCACTGTGTTTTTGATGCCTCACGTTTTTACTTTGTGAATCAAAAGTTAAGAGCCTGAAAAAGTTGGCCTGATTTTCTAAAAAAAAAGGGGGGGGGGACCCAAAAAGTCAAGCGATCTTCTGAGCTTCACTTGGTTCTTGACGCTCGGCACGTGGCAGGCTTGTATATATTTGATTCTCGAATTATGCATTAACTCATTTTATTCAAAAGTCATAACTCATGAGGTGGCAAATTAGAGATTTCAATTAAATTAAGAAATCATGGCGTGGATTCAATTTCTCCTTCCTGTTTATCCTTCCCATAATTAAACACTTTATAGAATTTGTGCACTCCTGAGTTCGATATGGTTCTCGCTACTTTTCTTTTTTTTATTACAGGCTTTACGGCTCCATCACAGATGATGATTTGCCGCTAGTCCTGGTAGTTATCTCATTTCTAACAATGAGGTACTTGTTAACAGTGAACATACTTGGCGAGTGGGTATCTTTTCGACATGAAAGTGTGGGTTCCTGACAAATGCTTGCTCATGTTTGTAAGCCCGTCTTATCCTTGTCCTCTATAATTTAGTGTCGAGACCAGGTTTTTCTATTCAAGTTAAGATTAGTTGATTGAGGCTTTCACCTCGGAAGTCTTCATCAACAGCAAACTTGACAAACCCTTCCCTCATGCGAAAAGTTTCGCTGTTCAAAAATCGCTGACCTAGAGCCATCTGTTCCTGCCTTGACATGCCGGTTGTCTCATCTGCCAGGATGATGAAAAATGAGCCGAGTCGATATCACTTAATCCAACAATCTTTGCAGTAATGACCTGTCCACAATTATCAACCAGTTTGTTCTGAATTCTGGGGCCGCAGCACTGGGCATTTGACATACTTTTCTCAAACACCTCTTTCATTATTGAATCCAATAGCAATAGCAAGTTCTTAAAATTTCTACCGTTTTTGACAGGCTCTATAAAGGTTTAATTTTACCAAATATTCCTCCTCACGCAGAGGAAGTTCTTGCCATCCATTAAACACAATTGTTTCTGTGATGAGATGGAACAGTGTTCTTTTTATTTGTATTGCATCGCTTTTCTGAGTATTCCTGAGTATTCTGAGTATCCCCCCCCCCCCCAGATAACTGTGTCTTTATGGTAGAAGTTTGATATTCAGAAATTCTTTCAGTGTGTTTTTCTAATCCATGTGAGGCTTCAGGAAAAACTGCCATAATTTTTGGAGAGACTTGACCATGTTTCGTTTTGATCGTAAGATAAAAAAACGCACTGCCAAAAACACTAGCCAAGCGTCCTTATTTATACACCTAACCTGAAACTTCCTCATTTTTAAGCCTGTGTCAAGAAATGGTAAATATCATCCTTTTTTGGCTCAAGATACCTTTTCAGTGTATCATACTTTGTTTCATCCGAGATCGAAAATCATGTTTCAAAAAAATTTTGCAGTATCTAGCTCAGCGTCAATGTTAAACTTGTCACTTTTATTCAGCATTTGGTGTTGGTTCTTGAGCTGAAGTCAATGGTTCAGTCGCAATGGCAATGTCCAGATGATCACTATTGTCAACCTTACTAATTCGTCACTTTTTACCCCGAGATGGAGAACTGTTGTTTTTCGACATTTTCACACTTGTTCCTTTCTCAACCCTTGGTTGATCACTTTCTTACCTAGACTAGAAGCTAGAGAAATACCACGAACAGAGGATCTTTCAAATGAACAATCAACTCAAAGATTAATTGGCAGGAGCTGAGACGTTGACTAGGAAATACGTTAAAACTATGCTGGTGAACCACTCAAGTCATTACAGGCTGAAAAATCACCGAACAATTAGAAACATTTGTGTAGATCTGTAGTTACCCGCTTTTCCTTATGCTGTGATCAGTATCAAAAATTTTTGAGAAAATGGAAAACATGAGATTTTGAAAGGGGGCAGGCCCGGAGTCCACCCCCCCCCTGCTTACCCACCTGGGGTATTCATGAGCGGTAACTACAAAAACATTGAGTTCTGATCAGTTGGAATTCCAGTCCTAGAGCCCATAACTTCGCAAATATTCCGGATATTTTTGAGTATTTCAAGTCCGGAAAGATCGCCTTCACCTTTTATGACTCATTCATGGCAGATCATGGTTGCAGCGGTAGTTGCAACCTAGTAAAGAGCAAATCACAGCCCATAATAACCAATAATTAAAAAATTTGTTTTGAAAAAAAAAAACTACCTAGTGAAAACAAATTCCATCTGACACTGATTCACGAATGGTAACTATTATTTCGGTTCGTTTTAAAAGTAAAAGTTTATTACGAAAAGAAATTTATGGTGATTTCGAAAAAAAAGCTTGAAACCCCTCGAAAATGGCTTCAGATCAAAATGAAAAGAGTACCATTGGAGTCAGAACGGTCAAAAACCTAGTAATGAGAAATTATTACCCTCCTTCTTGAACAACAAGGAAAATGACTTTTTTGCATGGGTAGCACTGATCTGTCTCTTGTTTATTTTTGTTTTTTTTGTTTTGTTTTTTTTTCTAGCAAGGCTAGGATGTGACCAGAATATCATAGAGAGATGCGTAATAGCTCATTCGAACGGAAATAAAATTTTCTAGTGTCCTTTTTAAATGACCAAACAGATTGGAGGGCAACTAGCCCTTTCTCTAAAGGCCCCCTCTCCTCAAAGTCATCCAATTACTATTTTGAGATATCTATTTTGTTCAATATATGATAAATGGTGCAGAAATAAGTGAAAACAAAAGAAAACTGACATTAAGAATTTACAAAATATATTAAAAGGGTAATTTTTACATATCTTTCTTGATTTGACATTGAATGGGATTTTTTTGAATGTCTTATATTAAGGAATTTGAGTTCAGTAGTTTGGTAGTTTATGAGAATCCAGCCCCTCTTCCTTCTGCAAGTGGTGTTTCAGGAATAGCTTTGGTATCTTGAACCCCTTTTTCTTCAACTGGTGAATACTTCTAGCCACTAAACCCAAGTTTAATGGTTGTGTTCAGGAATTTAGGAGCCCAACCCTCGTGGATTTTGAAAGTTCTCACCCTCTCCTATCTTATTCAATTTAAAACCCTGGTCACTTCCAGCTTAACTGAAATCTCTACCCCACTTCCATTTTTTCCTAAGACAACAGTGCTCTTCTCTTATCGGTTTCCTGTACTCACTGGTACGGAAGCCAAATTGAAGGAATGTAAAAAGATGTGTTTAGTGGTAAGCTGATGGTGACAGCCAAAAACACACGTTTATTTTGCTTTAGAATGCAATGCATAGATTCATGTCATTCCGTCTAAGGAGTGCAAAACTTGAAAACAAAAGTTTTCAATGTATTGCGATTTACTTAAATGATTATATTAGTTGAATTAGGAGAAAATTGAATCTAAAAGCTGTAAGAATTTGTAATTTTTTTTTTATTGAACAGAAAAAAGTCAGTAACTTTTCTAAAACACTACTAATATCCATTATTGTTTTCTTCCTTATAAATTCCATCTTTTCAATTTGATAGAATAATAAGCTGGCTACAATTTTGATTTGAACTTCTATGAGACTTTACTATAACAGCTACCGCTGCTACCCGGATTAAAAAATAAACCTGATTACAAACAGGAAAAAGCCTACAGCTTTTTCTTCTTTGGAATAGTAAGAGACAAACCTCTAACAATCAAATAGCTAACTAAGTCCGATGTATGCAATGGTTTGTTGTTCCAATGATCGTCTTTTAACGTAATGCTAGCCTTTAATCTTTAATATGAAATATTTTAATGTGTAATAACCTATACTCTAATTAAGTGAAGTATAAAATATTTAGTATAGGCAAGAAGTCGTTCTTTATTATAAATATAACCTGCTGCCCAATTTTTGGTTTTGAATGTTTACTTAGATTGTTATAGGTGATTTCAGTCATCATAATTTCCTTGTCAGATCTAGTCTCAGAGCATTTTTCAATAGGTGTCTTGTATTTTTCAGGACAGTTTGTTCTACAACACAGAGCATTTTTTGCCAAATATTCAGTCGAACTAAAAGAACTGTTTAAAACACAGTTAGAAATACTTTTTTCTTGAGGCGGTGTTTCCAGGAATTTGTTCTAAATCATTAGTCTTACAAAGACATATACTAATAACCCTAACAGGCTCGCTTTCACCATAATTGAAAAACATTGCTTTTCCTTCACTGTTGATAGGTATGCTTGTATATATATTTTTATTACTGCTGCATAAACTGCAATTGCTCCTTCCAAAATTAATATACGAGTTTTCTAAGAAGTACGCCTCCGTATATTCACTGTGTTGTCGAACATTTTTCATTGCATCTATAAACTGTTCCACAGTTGCCAATCCATACCTTGGAAGCTTTTCATTAAACTGACAACATTTCTTTTGTGTATTACTATGAAGTTTTGCCAAAGCATTTCTAGCCGACTTTTCAACAGCATCCGCTCTTTCAAAGAGAATTTTAATCTGTAATTTTGAATGCTTTTTGTGATCCTGGTTAAACATGCGTAAAATGTTTCTCAATTTACGAAGATCAGCCTGCATTTTGCCATCTTCTTGTATTTCTGAATTTAATTTTTCCCTTTGTCCTTATGCGTTCTTCGGTACAACCTCGCAGAGAATTTAATTTTTTCATTATAGCTTTTGTCATCCAAGTATCTACCCATTATTCTGGTAGCAACTTTTTTCTTATGTTTGTTTCGGTAATCTTTATCGTTATCATACCGTTCCTTGCTCTTTTGTTTGGCTGTCTCAATTGTTGCTTCTCTGTAATATTCATCATTATCATACCGTTCCTTACTCTTTTGTTTGGCTGTCTCAATTTTCGCATGTCTATAAACTACATCATTATAATAACGCTGTTTGTCACTATCAATTTTCGCATCTCGATACACCTTGTCAGTTGAATACCTTTGCTTTTCTCTTTTCAAGATGTTGTCTCTGTTTTTTGTATAGTACTGTTTTTTTAAATTACGTATAACTCGCTTAGAAGGCGTCTTATTACAAAATAAGAAATAATATTTTAAGCCAAATAACAGAAAATTTAGTACACAGGGGTTTCGGGCAAGGCGGTTCTAATGGTGTACTTTTTGTTTTGATCTGACTTTTTCTTAGGAGTTATAGGTTTTTATATTTCTTAACATTGGACGTTATCGTCTCTTACTTGGTTGCTAGCTACCGCTGCAACCCAGATTACCCCTGGAACCACCGTATATCAGTTACTATGGGCGAGAGATCGTTGTTCTTTACTGTAAATTTATTTTTAATTACAAAAGGCAACTAGATGTAGCAATTTCCTTTAAAATGAGCTATTATACAGCTCTCTATGATTTTCCAGTGCCCAGCTAGCTGAGGAGAAAGATCAAGCGGAAAGAAAAAATATCCCGTTTGTGGAGAAAAACGTGGTTAAAGTCAATTTTCTTGATTTTCAAGCCAATATATTTTCTTTGTTATTCAAGCCAAAGGACGGTAAGTTTCCTTTATAGGGTTTTCGGAAAAGGCGGTTCTAATGGTGTACTTTTGTTTTGATCTGACTCTTTTTTTAGGAGTTAGGGGTTTTTATATTTCTTAACATTGGACGTGATCGTCTCTTACTAGGTCGCTAGCTACCGCGGCAACCCGGATTCCTTGCTCTTTTGTTTGGCTGTCTCAATTTTTGCATGTCTTTAAACTACATCATTATAATAACGCTGTTTGTCACTTCAATTTTCGCATCTCGATACGCCTGGTCGGTTGAATACCTTTGCTTTTCGCTTTTCAAGATGCTATCTCTGTTTTTTTGGTAGTACTGTTTTTTTAACTTGCGTGTAGCTTGCTTGATTGAAACCATTATGTAACCATTATTTGAATCTTTATGTCACGTATCAAGTATCAAGAACCAAACAATAATTAAACTAATTTTTAAATTTTCAGGTATTTTTCTAGTCTAAATTAAAAGATTAAAACTATTGTTCAGACACCATAAATATTTTTGCAGTTTATAACTTTAGCGATTCTGAACTAAAAACGAAAATAAAATAAAAATTAATTTTTTCAATTTTTACGTCATGTCGCTCATTAAGTCAGATATGGTTATTAGTACACAATAGGTTTTAGATATTACGTCATGTCACTAATTACGTCATATAGGGTTATTAGTATATAATCGGTAAAATATTCGTTCTTTATTATAATTATGTAATACTAACTACATCCAACGACTATGACGTCATTGATCAATATTGTATATAAAAAATTATATTTTTCGTAAAAAATAATTAATTGAAAAAAAATTAAGTGCAAAAGTTGCTAGATCTAGAGATTTCCTTTAAAATGAGCCATTGAACAACTCTCTACGATGTTCCAGTGCCAAGCTATCTGTGGAAAAGAAGAGAGAAAAAAATATCCCTTTTAGGCATAATGTTGTAGTAGCTGCCACTTTTCTTGATTTTGAAGCCAATATATTTCCCTTCCTGTCCAAGCCAAGGGACAGAAAGTTTCCTATACAGGGTTTTTGGAGAAGGCGGTTCTAATGGTGTACTTTTTGTTTTGATCTGACTCCTTTTTTAGGAACTATGGGTTTTTATATTTCTTAACATTGGACGTGATCGTCTCTTACTAGGTTGCTGGCTACCGCTGCAACCCGGATTAAGTGGCGTATAAAATTTAGTATAGGCAAAAGGTCGTTCTTTATTATAATATTTTAGTTACTATATATTTTTAACCCAATTAATTTCCTTTAAAATGAGCTATTGAACAACCCTCTACGATGTTCCAGTGCCAAGCTATCTCTGGAAACAAAGAAAAGAGAAAAGAGAGAAAAAAAAAATATCTCGTTTGGGGAGAATAACGTGGTTAAAGTCAATTTTCTTGATTTTCAAGCCAATATATTTCCCTTGCTGTTTAAGCCAAGGGACAGAAAGTTTCCTATACAGGGGTTTCGGACAAGGCGGTTCTAATGGTGTACTTTTTGTTTGATCTGACTCCTTTGTAGGAACTATGGGTTTTTTATATTTTAACATTGGACATGATCGTCTCTTACTAGGTTGCTAGCTACCGCTGCAACCCGGATTACTATGGGCTGATCGTTCTTTACTGTAACTACCCCTGGAACCACCATATATCAGTTACTATGCATGAGCGATCGTTCTTTACTGTAAATGAAAAGTCAGCTAGAAATGCTTTCGCAAAACTTCATAGTAATATCCAAAAGAAATGTTGCATGTTTAGTGAAAAGCTTCCAAGGTATGGACCGGCAACTGTGGGACAGTTTACAGATGTAATGGGAAATCTTATACATCACTGTGAATATATGGAGGCATAATTGTCCTTTACTTAGTTTCAGCTTAAATTCGATGATCGAGCCTTTATGTACTACATCCAACGACTATGACGTCATTGATCAATATTGTATACACAAAATTAAGTTTTTCGTGAAAAATAATTAATAAAAAAAATTAAGTGCAATAGGCGCTAGATCTAGAGATTTCCTTTAAAATGAGCCGTTGAACAACTCTCTACGATATTCCAGTGCCAAGCTATCTCTGGAAACAAAAGAAAGAAAAAAAAAATATCCGTTTGTGCAGAATAACGTGGTTAAAGTCAATTTTCTTGATTTTCAAGCCAATATATTTTCTTTGTTATTCAAGCCAAAGGGTGGTAAGTTTCCTTTATAGGGGTTTCGGACAAGGCGGTTCTAATGGTGTACTTTCTGTTTTGATCTGACTATTTTTCTAGGAGTTAGGGGTTTTTATATTTCTTAACATTGGACGTGATCGTCTCTCTTACTAGGTTGCTAGGTACCGCTGCAACCCGGATAACCCTAACAGGCTCGTTTTCGCCATAATTGAAAAACATTGCTTTTCCTTCGCTGTTGATAGGTATGCTTGTATATATATTTTTATTGATGCTACATAAACTGCAATTGCTCCTTCCAAAATTAATATACGAATTTTCTAAGAAGTACGACTCTGTATATTCACTGTGTTGTCGAACATTTTCCATTGGATCTATAAACTGTTCCACAGTTGCCAATCCCATACCTTGGAAGCTTTTCATTAAACTGACAACATTTCTTTTGGATATTACTATGAAGCTTTGCCAAAGCATTTATAGCCGATTTTTCAACAGCATCCGCTCTTTCAAAGAGAATTTTAATCTGTAATTTTGAATACTTTTCACGATCCTGGTAAAACATGTGTAAAATGTTTCTCAATTTACGAAGATAAGCCTGCATTTTTGCCATCTTCTTGTATTTCTGAATGTAATTTTTCCCTTTGTCCTTATGCGTTCTTCGGTACAACCTCGCAGAGAATTTAATTTTTTCATTATAGCTTTTGTCACCCCAGTATCTACCCATTATTCTGGTAGCAACTTTTTTCTTATATATTTTTCGGTAATCTTCATCATTGTGATAACGCTCATTGATCTTTTGTCTAGCCTGCTCAGTTGGTGCTTCTCTATAAAGTTTATCATTTTGATAACGCTCCTTGATGTTTTGTTTGGCTGTCTCAATTTTCGCATGTCTATAATTTTCATCATTCTGATAACGCTCCTTGAAATTTTGTTTGGCTGTCTCAATTTTTGCATGTCTATAATCTTCATCATTGTGATAACACATCTTGCTGTTTTGTTTTGCTCTCTCAATTTTTACTTCTCGATACGCCTGGTTGGTTGAACACTTTGCTTTTCTCCTTTCAAGATACTATCTCTGTTGTCTGTGTAGTACTGTTTTTTTTACTTGCGTGTAGCTTCCTTTGATCTAACCATTATGTAATTCACGAATGAGACCATTTACATCTTTGTCGTTCTTAAGTAGTAATTATGACGTCATGGACTAATGGTTTTATTTCAAAACGTCATGGCGCAATGGTATTATTTCATGATGTCTTCAGAAACAACAACATAATGTCGTGTTTTTCTATTCACGTCATAGGTCTAATATAAAACTATGACGACATTCATTATTTATCTAGTAGGGTTTCAGACAAGGTAGTTCTAATGATGTACTTTTGCTTTGATCTGACTCTATGTTTAGGAGTTTTGGGTTTTTATATTTCTTAGCATTGGACTGATCGTCTCTTACTAGGTTGCTAGCTACTGCTGCAATCCAAATTATGAGAGGCAGCCTGGCCGAGTGGTCCAAGGCACTGATGTTAGTCACCAGTCTCTTCGGAGGCGTGAGTTCAAATCTTACCGCTGGTATACGATTATGTTTGAAATACTGCAGTGTGAAAAGACATCAAAAATGCAGTTTTTGGTGGAAAAGTTTATTCTCTTTAAGAAATAATTTATTTTAGTGACTATAGATTTTTAACCCAATTAATTTCCTTTAGGATGAGCTGTTGAACCACTCTCTATGATTTTCCAGCGCCAAGCTATCTGTGGAAAAGAAAGAAAATAAAAAAAAATATCCCGTTTAGGCAGAATGTTGTAGTAGCTGCCACTTTTCTCGATTTTCAAGCCAATATATTTCCCTTGCTGTTCATGCCAAGGGACAGAAAGTTTACTATGTAGGTGTTTCAGACACGGCAGTTCTGATGGTGTACTTTTTATTTTGATCTGACTCCTTTGTTAGGAACTATGGGTTTTTATATTTCTTAATACTGGACGTGATCGTCTCTTACTAGGTTGCTAGCTATCACTGCAACCCGGATTGCTAGCTACCGCTGCAACCCGGATCAGTCCTTTATGTAAACTTTACTAACCTTTACTATAGTTCAGTGGTGTATAAAATTTAACAAAGGCAAGAAGTCCCTCTTTATTATAATTAGCCACCAGTCTCTTCGGAGGCGTGGGTTCAAATCTTACCGCTGGTATACGATTATGTTTGAAAGCCTGCAGTGTGAAAAGACATCAAAAATGCAGTTTTTGATGAAAAAATTTATTCTCTTTTAGAAATAATTTATTTTAGTTACTATAGATTTTTAACCCAAATAATTTCCTTTAAAATGAGCTATTGAACAACCCTCTACGATGTTCCAGTGCCAAGCTATCTGTGGAAAAGAAAAAAAAAGAAAAAGAGAAAAAAATATCCCGTTTGGGGAGAATAACGTGGTTAAAGTCAATTTTCTTGATTTTCAAGCAAATATATTTCCCTTGCTGTTCAAGCCAAGGGACAGAAAGTTTCCTATACAGGGGTTTCGGACAAGGCGGTTCTAATGGTGTACTTTTTGTTTTGATCTGACTCCTTTGTTAGGAACTATGGGTTTTTATATTTCTTAACATTGGACGTGATCGTCTCTTACTAGGTTGCTAGCTATCGCTGCAACCCGGAAAAAAAAACGCATTGTGCCCACATCGTTCTTTACTCAGGCAGTGCTAGCGCGCTGCCTATGATAATAAACTGATTACACACAGGAAAAAGCCTACGGCTTTTTCTTCTTTTAAATAGTAAGAGACGAGTCTCAAATAATCAAGTAGCTAGCTAATTCCAAAGGTATTCAATTTTTGTTATTCCAATGATCGTTTTTTATTGTAACTAGGTTTCAGCCATCTCTACAGCCATGATACTATTGGAAATTACATAATCCCTATTTATGTTTTAGTTAACATGGGCAAGGTGTCGTTCTTTATTGAACAAACCCAGATTATTATGGGCATAAGATCGTTCTTTACTGCTGAAACAGGAAAAAGCTTACGGATTTTCTTCTTTGAATAGTAAGAGGCGAACATAAAACAATCAAGTAGCTAACTAAATCCAATGTATGCACTGATGTGTAATTGCAATGATTGTCTTTTAATGTAATAATTATCCATCATTATCTAAATTGGTCAGTTACTATGGGCTATAGTTCGTTCTTAAATATGACTCTTACTATGTTACTAGCTACCGCTGCAACCCAGATAGTATGGGACGTGATCGTCTCTTAATAGTTGGCTAGCTACCTTTAGAACCTGGATTGAAATTACAAACAGGAAAAAGCCTACGGCTTTTTCTTAGTTGGAGTAGCAAGAGACGAATTTCACAGAATAAAGCATATAAGTAAGTCAATTATTGTACCATACTCTAGAAAAGTTTACCGATGATAATACTGTCAATAAAGCTAGAGCTACTACTTTTAATTAATATTTCAGTTACTATGAGCAAGCGTTCGTTTTTATTATAATCATTCCTTTATGTAAACTTTACTAACTTATACTATTGTCAAGTGGTTTATAAAATTTAGCATAGGCAAGAGGTCACTCTTTATTATATGGTGAAAAAATAATATGCAGGTGGTTCTTAAATCATATTTTTTTATGGTCCCATTTGGTCTAGTGGCTAGGATAGTTAACTTTCACTTAAGAGGACCGGGTTCAATTCCCGGTGTGGGAAAATTTTTAACTCTATAATCTTCGAATATTCGAACCTTTTATTATTTATAATGATGTATAATATAAATACTGTAATCTTCACTATAGTAAAGTTGCCTATGCAAGTTAGTATAGGGAAGAGTTCGATCTTTATTATAACACTACTTTAAAAAGTATTTTATTTTTTAAATAATACAAAAGTGACTAGATGTTGCAATTTCCTTTAAAATGAGCTATTATACAGCTCTCTATGATTTTCCAGTGCCCAGCTAGCTGAGCAGAAAGAAAAAGCGGAAAGAAAAAAATATCCCGTTTGTGGAGAATAACGTGGTAAAAGTCAATTTTCTTGATTTTCAAGCCAATATATTTTCTTTGTTATTCAAGCCAAAGGGAGGTAAGTTTCCTTTATAGAGGATTCGGACAAGGCGGTTCTAATGGTGTACTTTTTGTTTTGATCTGACTCTTTTTTTAGGAGTTGGGGGGTTTTATATTTCTTGACATTGGAGGTGATCGTCTCTTACTAGGTTGCTAGCTACCGCTGCAACCCGGATTATTTATCTAGTAGGGTTTCAGACAAGGTAGTTTCAATGATGTACTTTCGTTTTGATCTTACTCTATTTTTAGGAGTTTTGTTATATTTCTTAGCATGGGACTGATTGTCTCTTACTAGGTTGCTAGCTACTGCTGCAACCCAAATTCACATATATATTTATTTATGAGAGGCAGCCTGGCCGAGAGGTCCAAGACACTGGTGTAGCCACCAGTCTCTTCGGAGGCGTGGGTTCAAATCTTACCGCTGGTATACGATTATGTTTGAAAGACTGCAGTGTGAAAAGACATCAAAAATGCAGTTTTTGGTGGAAAAATTGATTCTCTTTTAGAAATAATTTATTTTAGTTACTGTAGATTTTTAACCCAATTAATTTCCTTTAAAATGAGCTATTGAACAACCCTCTACTATGTTCCAGTGCCAAGCTATCTGTGGAAAAGAAAAAAAAAAAAAAAAGAAAAAAATATCCCGTTTGGGGAGAATAACGTGGTTAAAGTCAATTTTCTTGATTTTCAAGCCAATATATTTCCCTTGCTGTTCAAGCCAAGGGACAGAAAGTTTCCTATACAGGGGTTTCGGACAAGGCGGTTCTAATGGTGTACTTTTTGTTTTGATCTGACTCCTTTTTTAGGAACTATGGGTTTTTATATTTCTTAACATTGGACGTGATCGTCTCTTACTAGGTTGCTAGCTACCACTGCAACCCGGAAAATCTTACCCCTGGTATACGATTATGATTTATGTACAAAAATCAAATATCTTTGAAAAGACTGCAGCATGAAAAGTCATCAAAAATGCAGGTTTTTGGTGGAAAAATTATTCTCTTTTAGAAACAATTTATTTTAGTTACTAATGATTTTTAACCCAATTAATTTCCTTTAAATGAGCTATTGAACGACTCTCTACGATGTTCCAGTGCCAAGCTATCTGTGGAAAAGAAAGAAAAAAAAGAAAAAAAATATGCCGTTTGTGGAGAATAACGTGGTTAAAGTCAATTTTCTTGATTCTCAACCAATATATTTCCCTTGCTGGTCAAGCCAAATGACAAACAGTTTTCCTATACAGGGTTTTCGGACAAGGTGACTCTAATGGTATACTTTTTGATCTGACTCCTTTTTTAGGAGCTATGGGTTTTTTATTTCTTAACATTGGACGTGATTGTCTCTTACTAGGTTGCTAGCTACCGCTGCAACCCGGAATAGCTACTGCTGCAACGCGGATGTATACAATTATTTCTTATTCAATGATCGTCTTTTAATGTAATAATGATTACAAACAGGAAAAAGCTTACGGCCTTTTCTTCTTTGAAATAGTTAGAGACGAACCTCAAGCAATCAACTAGCTAACTAAGTCCAATAAATGCAATGGTTTGGTATTCCAATGATCGTCTTTTAATATATTGGAGATAATTGTCTCTTACTATGTTGCTAGCTACCGCTGCAACCCGTAAAGTTTTAATTACTATAGGCTATAGTTCGTTCTTTAATATAATTTCTATTCCAATGATCGTCTTTTAATGTAGCATATCAGTTACTATGAGAGAGAGATTGTTCTTTACTGTAACATCAGAAACAACAATATAATTTCGTGTTTTTTATTCACTTCATAGCTCTAATATAAAGCTACGACATTCATTATTTATCTAGTAGGGTTTCAGACCAGGTAGTTTTAATGATGTACTTTTGTTTTGATCTTACTCTATTTTTAGGACTTTTGTTATATTTCTTAGCATTGGACTGATCGTCTCTTACTAGATTGCTAGCTACTGCTGCAACCCAAATTCACATATATATTTATTTATGAGAGGCAGCCTGGCCGAGTGGTCCAAGGCACAGGTGTTAGCCACCAATCTCTTCGGAGGCGTGGGTTCAAATCTTACCGCTGGTATACGAATATGTTTGAAAGACTGCAGTGTGAAAAGACATCGAAAATGCAGTTTTTGGTGGAAAAATTTATTCTCTTTTAGAAATAATTTATTTTAGTTACAAAAGGTTTTTAACCCAATTAATTTCCTTTAAAATGAGCTATTGAACAACTATCTACGATGTTCCAGTGCCAAGCTATCTGTGGAAAAGAAAAAAAAAAAAAAGAAAAAAATATCCCGTTTGGGGAGAATAACGTGGTTAAAGTCAATTTTCTTGATTTTCAAGCCAATATATTTCCCTTGCTGTTCAAGCCAAGGGACAGAAAGTTTCCTATACAGGGGTTTCGGACAAGGCGGTTCTAATGGTGTACTTTTTGTTTTGATCTGATTTCTTTGTTAGGAACTATGGGTTTTTATATTTCTTAACATTGGACGTGATCGTCTCTTACTAGGTTGCTAGCTACCGCTGCAACCCGGATTATAAGAGGCAGCCTGGCCGAGTGGTCCAAGACACTGGTGTTAGCCACCAGTCTCTTCGGAGGCGTGGGTTCAAATTTTGCCGCTGGGTATACGATTATGTTTGAAAGACTGCAGTGTGAAAAGACATCAAAAATGCAGTTTTTGGTGGAAAAATTTATTCTCTTTTGGAAATAATTTACTTTAGTTACTATAGATTTTTAACCCAATTAATTTCCTTTAAAATGAGCTATTGAACAACCCTCTACGATGTTCCAGTGCCAAGCTATCTGTGGAAAAGAAAAAAGAAAAAAAAAAATATCCCGTTTAGGCAGAATGTTGTAGTAGCTGCCACTTTTCTTGATTTTCAAGCCAATATATTTCCCTTGCTATTCAAGCCAAGGGACAGAAAGTTTCCTATACAGGGGTTTCGGACAAGGTGGTTCTAATGGTGTACTTTTGAATTTGATCTGACTCCTTAGTTAGGAACTATGGGTTTTTATATTTCTTAACATTGGACGTGATCGTCTCTTACTAGGTTGCTAGCTACCGCTGCAACCCGGGAAAATATAAATACTGTAATCTTAACTATAGTGAAGTTGCGTATGCAAGTTAGTATAGGGAAGAGTTTGATCTTTATTATATTACTATTGGCGAGAGATCGTTCTTTACTATAACTCTTACTAGGTTGCTAGCTACCGCTGTAACCCGGATATAGCTACCCCTGGAGCCACTGTATATCAGTTACTATTGGCAAAAGATCGTTCTTTACTGTAAATATTCTCTTTTAGAAATAATTTATTTTAGTTACTATAGATTTTTAACCCAATTAATTTCCTTTAAAATGAGCTATTGAACAACCCTCTACGATGTTCCAGTGCCAAGCTATCTGTGGAAAAGAAAAAAAAAAGAAAAAAAAAAAAAATATCCCGTTTGGGGAGAATAACGTGGTTAAAGTCAATTTTCTTGATTTTCAAGCCAATATGTTTCCCTTGCTGTTCAAGCCAAGGGACAGAAAGTTTCCTATACAGGGGTTTCGGACAAGGCGGTTCTAATGGTGTACTTTTTGTTTTGATCTGACTCCTTTATTAGGAACTATGGGTTTTTATATTTCTTAACATTGGACGTGATCGTCTCTTACTAGGTTGCTAGCTACCGCTGCAACCCGGATTTACTAACCTATACTATAGTTAAATGGCCTATATAATTTAGTATAGGCAAGAGGTCGTTCTTTATTATAATGACAGAAAGTTTCCTATACAGGGGTTTCGGACAAGGCGGTTCTAATGGTGTACTTTTTGTTTTGATCTGGCTCCTTTCTTAGGAGCTATGGGTTTTTATATATCTTAACATTGGACGTGATCGTCTCTTACTAGGTTGCTAGCTACCGCTGCAACCCGGATTAAAAAATTATGATCATATCTTATATGTAACTTTTATTTTTATAAGTCTTCGATAGTCTAATGGTAAGCATGTCCACTTGTTACCTGGGAGTAGGGGGTTCGATTCCCCGTCGGGGAGAACTTTTAATATGTTGAATTAAAAGCACTATCTTTTCAATTTAAAATTTAAAAAAGAAACTTGTTTATTTACAATCTAGCTAAAATAATGAAGATAATATGATCAGGGTTCAGTTTCTTTGGACTTGAGTTCGTTTTTTAACTATAAATACAGACAGGAAAAAGCCTACGGCTTTTTCTTCTTTTAAATAGTAAGAGACGAAACTCAAACAATCAAGTAGCTAACTAAGTCCAATGTATGGAATGGTTTTTTTATTTCAGTGATCGTCTTTTAATGTAAATTTACTAACCTATACTATAGTTAAGTGGCCTATATAATTTAGTATAGGCAAGAGGTCGTTCTTTATTAGAAAAAAGAAAAAAATATCCCGTTTGGGGAGAATAACGTGGTTAAAGTCAATTTTCTTGATTTTCAAGCCAATATATTTCCCTTGCTGTTCAAGCCAAGGGACAGAAAGTTTCCTATACAGGGGTTTCGGACAAGGCGGTTCTAATGGTGTAATTTTTGTTTTGATCTGACTCCTTTGTTTGGAACTATGGGTTTTTATATTTCTTAACATTGGACGTGATCGTCTCTTGCTAGGTTGCTAGCTACCGCTGCAACCCGGATATAGTTCGCTCTTAAATATAATACTTACAAAATACCCGTTTGTAGTGTCGATCCTTTATGTAAAAAAAGAAAAAAAATATGCCGTATAGGCAGAATGTTGTAGTAGCTGCCACTTTTCTTGATTTTCAAGCCAATAAATATTCCTTGCTGTTCAAGCCAAGCGACAGAAAGTTTCTTATACAGGGGTTTTGGACAAGGTTCTAATGGTGTACTTTTTGTTTTGATCTGAATCCTTTTTTAAGGAGCTATGAGTTTTTATATTTCTTAACATTGGACGTGATTGTCTCTTACTAGGTTGGTAGCTACCTCTGCAACCCGGATATTTACTGTAATAATAATTAACAAACAACATTTATGATGAGCTATATTGGTCCTTTATGTAATTTCCCTGTAGCATCAGTTACTATGAGATAGACTTCGGTCCTTATTGTAAATTATGTCCCACTATACAAGTTTGTATAGGCAAGAGTTCGTTCTTTATTGTAATTTTTAAAAAACTGATTCTATTTTGAAAATACATTGTTTTAAGTACAAAAGGTTTTTAACCCAATTAATTTCCTTTAAAATGAGCCATTGAACAACTCTCTATGATGTTCCAGTGCCAAGCTATCTGTGGAAAAGAAGAAGAAAGAAAAAAATATCCCCTTTGTGGAGAATAACGTGGTAAAAGTCAATTTTCTTGATTTTCAAGCCAATATATATTCTTTGTTATTCAAGCCAAAGGGCGGTAAGTTTCCCTTATAGGAATTTTGGACAAGGCGATACTAATGGTGTACTTTTTGTTTTGATCTGACTCTTTTTTTAGGAGTTATGGGTTTTTATATTTCTTAACATTGGACGTGATCGTCTCTTACTAGGTTGCTAGCTACCGCTGCAACCCGGATAACAACCAATCAAGTAGCTAACTAAATCAAATGTATGTAATGGATTTTTATTTTAGTATAGGCAAGAGGTCGTTCTTTATTATAAATAATTATCTAGTAGGGTTTCAGACAAGGTGGTTCTAATGATATACTTTTCTTTTGATCTGAGTCTATGTTTAGGAGTTCTGGGTTTTTATATTTCTTAGTATTGGACTGATCGTCTCTTACTAGGTTGCTAGCTACTGGTGCAACCCGGATTCACATATATAGTTATGAGAGGCAGCCTGGCCTTGTGGTCCAAGAAGTTGGTGTTAGCCACCAGTCTCTTCGGAGGCGTGGGTCCAAATCTTACCGCTGGTATACAATTATGATTTATGTACAAAAATAAAATATCTTTGAAAAGACTGCAGCATGAAAAGACATCAAAAATGCAGTTTTTGGTGGGAAAAATTTATTCTCTTTTAGGAATAGTTTATTTTAGTTACTAATGATTTTTAACCCAATTAATTTCCTTTAAAATGAGCTATTGAACAACTCTCTACGATGTTCCAGTGCCAAGCTATCTCTGGATACAAAAGAAAAAAAAAATAAAATATCCCGTTTAGGCAGAATGTTGTAGTAGCTGCAACTTTTCTTGATTTTCAAGCCAATATATATCCCTTGCTGTTCAAGCCAAGGGACAGAAAGTTTACTATACAGGGGTTTCGGATAAGGCGGTTCTGATGGTGTACTTTTTGTTTTGATCTGATTCCTTTTTTAGGAGCTATGGGTTTTTATATTTCTTAACATTGGGCATGATCGTCTCTTACTAGGTTGCTAGCTACCGCTGCAACCCGGATTTCTTAACATTGGACGTGATCGTCTCTTACTAGGTTCCTTGCTACCGCTGCAACCCGGATCAAGAAAAAACAGGAAAAAGCTTATGGTTTTTCTTAGATGGAATAGCAAGAGAGAATGCTTTTACTATCTTAACTTTTAGTTACTATTTGCCGTGGTTTGTTCTTTACTAGGTTTCAGCTGTATCCGATTAACTTACATAGTTCCAATTATAATGAGCTGTATCGAACCTCTATGTATCATATTGTTAATTTTACAACTTTACCTGATGACGTCGTGATGTAAGGGGCTAACACGATCGGCCGTTAACCGAAAGGTTGGTGGTTCAAGGCCACCCGGGGTCAATTTCTTTAAAATGTAATTCAGCTATCATTAAAACCATGATACGGATGATACTTACAAAAAACCCATTTACAGTATCGATCCTTTATGTAACGAACTGATTGACAATACTGATGATTAGAGTTAGGTCTTCAAGTTATCATATACTGTTAAAATTCTTTTTTATATGAATGTTTCTTGGTGTAGTGGTTAGCACTTAGTTTGGTATTTAAGTTATCATATACCGTTAAAATTCTTTCTTGAATGAACGTTTCTTGGTGTAGTGGTTAAAACATAAGACTTTGAATCCGGCGATCTGAGTTCAAATTCCGGTGGGCAGTTCTTAAGAAATGTATCTTACTTATGCTACCATTTAGGTTTCCAGCTGTAATTCTTTCTTTTCAAAATTAAATTAGTTACTGTCACCATGAGTTAGTTCTTTACCATGTCGTAACAATTTGTTTTATAATAATAATTAAGTTTGTTAATTACAAAAGGTTTCTATATACAGCAGTTTTCTTTAAAATGAGCCATTACACAGCTCTTTATTATGACAACGAACTGTTTGATTTAATACTTAAGTTACTATGGGTTCAGTTCGTTCCTTATTGTAATTATTATAAAACTTTTTATTCCAATGATCGTCTTTTAATGTAACATATCAGTTACTAAGGGAGAGAGATCGTTCTTTACTGTAAATTACATGGACTGTTTTATTGCTTCAAAATTCAAATATCTTTGAAAAGACTGCAGTATGAAAATACATCAAAAATGCAATTTTTTTGACAAAATTGATTCTACTTTAAAAAGTATTTTATTTTTAAATACAAAAGTGACTAGATGTTGCAATTTCCTTTAAAATGAGCTATTATACAGCTCTCTATGATTTTCCAGTGCCCAGCTAGCTGAGCAGAAAGAAAAAGCGGAAAGAAAAAAATATCCCGTTTGTGGAGAATAACGTGGTAAAAGTCAATTTTCTTGATTTTCAAGCCAATATATTTTCTTTGTTATTCAAGCCAAAGGGAGGTAAGTTTCCTTTATAGAGGATTCGGACAAGGCGGTTCTAATGGTGTACTTTTTGTTTTGATCTGACTCTTTTTTTAGGAGTTGGGGGGTTTTATATTTCTTGACATTGGAGGTGATCGTCTCTTACTAGGTTGCTAGCTACCGCTGCAACCCGGATTTAAAATTATTAAGTACACAATACCCCGTGTCGAGTATCTTAAACCTAACATAAAAAAAACTAATTTTTAAATTTTCAGGTATTTATCTTGTTTGAATTACAAAATTAGTATTATTGGTTAGACACCATAAATATTTTTGCAGTTTACATAATAAGTTTAGCGATTCTGGACTGAAAACTAAATAATTACAATTATAAGACAATAATATGGAGATACGTACTTTAAGGGTTACAAACCAAAAAAAGTTTGGTTCCAGGATACAATAATAACTTTGAACTGAGATGAAAAAAATTTTTTCTTCCAGGAGACAAAAAGTAAAACTAATTATAAAATTTTCATGTATTTTTGTTGTTTAAATTAAGAACTTACTATTAGTGATTAGGCATCATAAATATTTTTGCAGTTTACATAATAATTTTAGCGATTAAGCCAAAATAGAAAATTTTGGTTCCAGGAGTTTCGGTTACTATTGAGACAAGTAGCTATTATTACTATAGAGGTCATTACCATGAACTGTTTGATTGCTTAAAAATTCAAAGATCTTTGAAAAGACTGCAGTATAAAAATACATCAAAAATGCAATTTTTTGACAAAACTGATTCTACTTTAAAAAGTATTTTATTTTTAATTACAAAAGGCACTAGATGTTGCAATTGCCTTTAAAATGAGCTATTATACAGCTCTCTATGATTTTCCAGTGCCCAGCTAGCTGAGGAGGGAAAAAAAAGCGGAAAGAAAAAAATATCCCGTTTGTGGAGAATAACGTGGTAAAAGTCAATTTTCTTTATTTTCAAGCCAATATATTTTCTTTGTTATTCAAGCCAAAAGGCGGTAAGTTTCCTTTATAGAGGATTCGGACAAGGCGGTTCTAATGGTGAATTTTTTGTTTTGATCTGATTCTTTTTTTAGGAGTTGGGGGGTTTTATATTTCTTAACATTGGAGGTGATCGTCTCTTACTAGGTTGCTAGCTACTGCTGCAACACGGATAAAATAATGAAGATAATATGAATGAACCACAGTGTTCAGTTTCTTTGGAATTGAGTTCTTTTTTAACTATAAATACAAACAGGAAAAAGCCTACGGCTTTTTCTTCTTTTAAATAGTAAGAGACGAAACTCAAACAATCAAGTAGCTAACTAAGTCCAATGTATGGAATGGTTTGTTATTTCAGTGATTGTCTTTTAATGTAATAATTTTGAATACTTTTCGTGATCCTGGTAAAACATACGTAAAAATATTTCTCAATTTACGAAGATCAGTCTGCATTTTTGCCATCTTCTTGTATTTCTGAATGTAATTTTTCCCTTTGTCCTTATGTGTTCTACGGTACAACCTCGCAGAGAATTTAATTTTTTCATTATAGCTTTTGTCACCCCAGTATCTACCCATTATTCTGGTAGCAACTTTTTTTCTTATGTTTGTTTCGGTAATCTATATCGTTATCATACAGTTCCTTGCTCTTTTGTTTGGCTTTCTCATTGTTTCATGTCTATAAACTTCATCATTATAATAAACAGCTGTTTGTCACTATCAATTTTTGCTTGTCTATAAACTACATCATTATAATAACGCTGTATGTCACTATCAATGTTTTAAGTCACGTCACTCATTAGGTCATATATGGTTATTAGTAAAAAATAGGTTTTAGATATTACATCATTTCACTTATTACGTCATATATGGTTATTAGTAGATAATCGGTAAAATATTCGTTCTTTATTATAATAATAGAGTTCGTTCTTTATTATTTATAAAAAATTAAGTTTTCCGTAAAAAATAATTAATTTAAAAGAAAATTAAGTAAAAATAGTACTAGATCTAGAGATTTCCTTTAAAATGAGCCATTGAACAACTCTCTACAATGTTCCAGTGCCAAGCTATCTGTGGAGAAGAAGAAGAAGAAGAAAGAAAGAAAGAAAAAATATCCCGTTTTGGGATATTTTTCTTGGCCGAGTGGTCTAAGGCGCTGGTGTTAGTCACTAGTCTCTTCGGAAATATGGTTTCAAATCCTACCACCGGTATACGATTATGACGTCATTGATCAATCTTTAATATGAAATATGCGATTTTTTCGTAAAAAAACTTATTCTATTTTAAAAATACATTGTTTTAAGTACAAAAAGTTTTTAACACAATTAATTTCCTTTAAAATGAGCCATTGAACAACTCTCTACGATGTTCCAGTGCCAAGCTATCCGTGGAAAAGAAGAAGAAAGAAAAAAATATCCCCTTTGTGGAGAATAACGTGGTAAAAGTCAATTTTCTTGATTTTCAAGCCAATATATATTCTTCGTTATTCAAGCCAAAGGACGGTAAGTTTTCCTTATAGGAATTTTGGACAAGGCGATACTAATGGTATATTTTTTGTTTTGATCTGACTCTTTTTTTAGGAGTTATGGGTTTTTATATTTCTTAACATTGGACGTGATCGTCTCTTACTAGGTTGCTAGCTACCACTGCAACCCGGATTTATTTTATGATAATAATTATTTTTGTTAATTACAAAAGGTTTCTATATACAGCAATTTCCTGTAAAATTAGCCATTAGACAACTCTTTGTTATGGCCAAGAACTGTTTGATTTAATAATTCAGTTACTACGGGTTACAATTCGTTCCTTATTTTTATTATAATCTTATTTTATTTACTATGGACTGAAGTTTGTTCTTTACTGTAAACATCTATAAACTGTTCCACAGTTGCCAATCCATACCTTGGAAGCTTTTCGTTAAACTGACAACATTTCTTTTGGATATTACTATGAAGCTTTGCCAAGGAATTTCTAGCCGACTTTTCAACAGCATCCGCTCTTTCAAAGAGAATTTTAATCTGTAATTTTGAATACTTTTTGTGATCCCGATAAAACATGCGTAAAATGTTTCTCAATTTACAAAGATCAGCCTGCATTTTTGCCATCTTCCCATCTTGCCATCTTCAGCTAGCTACCGCTGCAACCCGGATTATTTTTAATTACAAAAGTGACTAGATGTTGCAATTTCCTTTAAAATGAGCTATTATACAGCTCTCTTTCATTTTCCAGTACCCAGCTAGTTGAGGAGGAAAATCAAGCGAAAAGAAAAAAAATATCCCGTTTGTGGAGAATAACGTGGTTAAAGTCAATTTTCTTAGTTTTCAAGCCAATATATTTTCTTTGTTATTCAAGCCAAAGAGTGATAAGTTTCCTTAATAAGGGTTTTGGACAAGGTGGTTCTAATGGTGTAATTTTTGTTTTGATCTGACTCTTTTCTCAGGAGTTAGGGGTTTTTATATTTCTTAGCATTGGACGTGATCGTCTCTTACTAGTTTGCTAGCTACCGCTGCAACCCGGATAATGATCTTCTTTTAATTTGGCGTTTCTTACTAGGTTGCTAGCTACCACTGCAACCCAGATTATGTAATTAATAGGTTGCTAGCTACCGCTGCAACCTAGATATTTTGTATTTCAGCTACTATGGACTAAGGTTCGTTTTTTACTGTATTTTCTATTCACGTCATAGCTCTAATATAAAACTATGACAACATTCATTATTTATCTAGTAGGGTTTCGCACAAGGTAGTTCTAATGATGTACTTTTGTTTTGATCTGACTCTATTTTTAGGAGTTTTGGGTTTTTATATTTCTTAGCATTGGACTGATCTCTTACTAGGCTGCTGGCTACTGCTGCAACCCAGATTCACATATATATTATTTATGAGAGGCAGCCTGGCCGAGTGGTCCAAGGCACTGGTGTTAGCCACCAGTCTCTTCGGAGGCGTGGGGGTTCAAATCTTACCGCTAGTATACGATTATGTTTGAAAGACTGCAGTGTGAAAAGACATCAAAAATGCAGTTTTTGGTGGAAAAATTTATTCTCTTTTTGAATGATTTATTTTAGTTACTATAGATTTTTAACCCAATTAATTACCTTTAAAATGAGCCATTGAACAACTCCTTACGATGTTCCAGTGCCAAGCTATCTCTGGAAAAGAAGAAAAGAGAGAAAAAAATATCCCGTTTAGGCAGAATGTTGTAGTAGCTGCCATTTTTCTTGATTTTCAAGCCAATATATTTCTCTTGCTGTTCAAGCCAAGGGACAGAAAGTTTCCTATACAGGGTTTCGGACAAGGCGGTTCTAATGGTGTACTTTTGAATTTGATCTGTCTCCTTTGTTAGGAACTATGGGTTTTTATATTTCTTAACATTGGACGTGATCGTCTCTTACTAGGTTGCTAGCTACCGCTGCAACCCGGATTGCTTGGAAAGGTATCCACAAGTATATGCTCTGAAAAGGTGCCAGGGAACGTAATCTCCCCAAATAAAATAATAATATGCATATGGCTTAAATCATATTTCTTTGTGGTCCCATATGGTCTAGTGGCTAGGATAGGTAACTTTCACTTAACAGGCCCGGGTTCGATTCCCGGTGGGGGAAAATTTTTAACTCTATAATCTTCGAACATTTGAACCTTTTATAATTTATAATGATGTATAACATAAATACTGTAATCTTAACTATAGTGAAGTTGCCTATGCAAGTTAGTATAGGGAAGAGTTCGATCTTTATTAAATTAAGGAACATAATTAAAACTTCTTAATATAATAAAAATAATTTTTTTAATTACAAAATGTTTTTAACCCCATTAATTTCCTTTAAAATGAGTCATTAAACAACTCTCTACGATGTTCCAGTGCCATGCTATCTGTTGAATTACTAACCTATACTATAATTGAGTGGCGTATAAAATTTAGTATAGGCAAGAGGTCGTTCTTTATTATAGGACCGGCAACTGTGGAACAGTTTACAGATGTAATGGGAAATCTTATACATCACTGTGAATATATGGAGGCATAATTTTCCTTTACTTAGTTTTAGTTTAAATTCCATGATCGAGCCTTTATGTAATTCGAACAATTTGAACCTTTTATAATTTATAATGATGTATAATATAAGTACTGTAATCTTAACTATAGTGAAGTTGTCTATGCAAGTTAGTATAGGGAAGAGTTTGATCTTTATTATAACTAATTGTGTACTTTGCGTTTTGATCTGACTCTCTTTTTAGAAGCTATGGGATTTTATATTTCTTAACATTGGACGTGATCGTCTCTCACTAGGTTGCTAGCTACCGCTGCAACCCGGATTTATACTTTATCAAAATTTCCTTTTTTAAGTTTTAGTTACTATTGAAACGGGTTGCTCTTACTGTACAGTTCACTACCACGAAAAGTTCGTTCTTTAATGTAATCTTTATTATAATCATTGCTGTATCATTAACTTGTATAGACTTATTTAGTATAGGAAAGAGTTCGTTCTTTATTATAAAGATATCAAAAAGAATTTGACATAATTCAATATCCGTCGGATAGAGCTTGCAGATATCAGGGTGACATTGCCAAGTAACCTGCTGCCCATTTTTTGGTTTTGAATGTTTACTCAGATTGTTATAGGTGACTTCAGCCATCATAATTTCCTTGTCAGATGTAGATTCTGAGCATTTTTCAATAGTTGTCCCGTACTTTTCAGGACAGTTTGTTCTACTACACGGAGAATTTTTTGCCAAATATTCAGTAGAACTAAAAGAACTGTTTAAAACACAGTTAGAAATGCTTTTTTTGAGTCGGTGTTCAAGGAACTTGTTCTAAATCATTAGTCTTACAAACACATATACTAATAACCCTAACAGGCTCGTTTTCGCCATAATTGAAAAACATTGCTTTTCCTTCGCTGTTGATAGGTATGCTTGTTTATATATTTTTATTGCTGCTACATAAACTGCAATTGCTCCTTCCAAAATTAATATACGAATTTTCTAAGAAGTACACCTCCGTATATTCACTGTGTTGTCGAACATTTTCCATTGCATCTATAAACTGTTCCGCAGTTGCCAATTCATACCTTGGAAGCTTTTCATTAAACTGACAACATTTCTTTTGGATATTACTATGAAGCTTTGCCAAAGCATTTCTAGCCGACTTTTCAACAGCATCCGCTCTTTCAAAGAGAATTTTAATCTGTAATTTTGAATACTTTTCGTGATCCTGGTAAAACATACGTAAAATGTTTCTCAATTTACGAAGATCAGCCTGCATTTTTGCCATCTTCTTGTATTTCTGAATGTAATTTTTCCCTTTGTCCTTATGCGTTCTTCGGTACAACCTCGCAGACAATATAAGTTTTTCATTATAGATTTTGTCACCCCAGTATCTACCCATTATACTGGTAGCAACTTTTTTCTAATATATTTTTCGGTAATCTTCATCATTGTGATAACGCTCCTTGATCTTTTGTCTAGCCTGCTCAATTGTTGCTTCTCTATAAAGTTTATCATTGTGATAACGCTCCTTGATCTTTTGTCTAGCCAGCTCAATTCTTGCTTTTCTGTAATCTTCATCATTGTGATAACGCTCCTTGCTCTTTTGTCTAGCCTGCTTCATTGTTGCTTCTCTGTAATCTTCATCATTACCATACCGTTCCTTGATCTTTTGTTTGGTTGTCTCAATTTTTGCATGTCTATAATCTTCATCATTGTGATAACACATCTTGCTGTTTTGTTTTGCTCTCTCAATTATTACTTCTCGATACGCCTGGTCGGTTGAATACCCTTGCTTTTTTCTTTTCGAGATACTATCTCTGTTGTTTGTGTAGTACTGTTTTTTAACTTGCGTATAGCTTGCTTTGATCTAACCATTATCTAATTATGAATTAGAACATTTACAGTTTTGACGCTTCTTATACAGTAATTATGACGTCACGGCGTAATGATTTTATTTCATGACGTCATGGCGCAATGGTATTATCTCATGACGTCTTCAGAAACAACAATATAAATTTTGTGTATTTCTATTCACGTCATAGCACTAATTTATCTAGTAGGGTTTCAGACAAGGTAGTTCTAATGATGTACTTTTGGTTAGATCTGACTATTTTTAGGAGTTTTGGGTTTTTATATTTCTTAGCATTGGACTGATCGTCTCTTGCTAGGTTGCTAGCTACTGCTGCAACCCAGATTCACTTATATATTATTTATGGGAGGCAGCCTGGCCGAGTGGTCCAAAGCACTGGTGTTAGCCACCAGTCTCTTCGGAGGCGTGGGTTCAAATCTTACCGCTGGTATACGATTATGTTTGAAAGACTGCAGTGTGAAAAGACATCAAAAATGCAGTTTTTGGTGGAAAAATTTATTCTCTTTTTGAAATAATTTATTTTAGTTACTATAGATTTTTAACCCAATTAATTTCCTTTAAAATGAGCCATTGAACAACTCTCTACGATGTTCCAGTGCCAAGCTATCTCTGGATACAAAAGAAAAAAAAATATCCCGTTTAGGCAGAATGTTGTAGTAGCTGCCACTTTTCTTGATTTTCAAGCCAATATATTTCCTTTGCTGTTCAAGCCAAGGGACAGAAAGTTTACTATGCAGGGGTTTCGGACAAGTGCCCTGAAGAACGGGGAATGTCCTGCTCAAAGGTATAATTTCCTGAACTTTAAACTACGTGGAACAAAATTGCTATCTCAAAATTTTGATTGGATATGTTTGGGGAAATGGTGGGCGTAGAAGGGGTGTTAGTTGCCTTCCAATCAGTTTCGACAATAAAAAGGGCACTAGCCATTTCAATTTCCAATTGAACAAGCCCTTTTTGAAGTTTTTACGACAACGCATTCTATAAAAACCTTATATACCCCCAGGGCATAGCTTTACAACCCTTGCCCTGAGGGCCATGGGGGAGTGTCCTCCTCAAAATCATAATTTCTATCTGGAAATCAACAACGTTGAACAAAATGGCTATCTAAAAAATTTCGATTGGATGTGTTTGGGGAAAAGGATGGCGAGAGACGGGGGTTCATTGCCCTCAAATCACTTTCGACTATTTAAAAGAGCACTAGAGATTTGAATTTCTAATTGAATGAGCTCTTTTTCAAGTTTTTACGACAAAGATTTCACTAAAAACTTATATGCCCCCAGGGCATAATTTTTAACCCTTGCCTTGAAGACTGTGGGGGAGTGTCCTGCTCAAAGGTATAATTTCCTGAACTTTAAACTACGAGGAACAAAATGGCTCTATCAAAATTTTGATTGGATGTATTTGGGGAAATGGTGGGCGTGGAAGGGGTGTTAGTTGCCTTCCAATTACTTTCGACTATTAAAAAGGGCACTAGCCGTTTCAATTTCTTATCGAATGAGCCCTTTTTGAAGTTTCTACGACAACGCGTTCTATAAAAACCTTATATGCCCCAAGGCGTAACTTACAACCCTTGCCCTGAGGGCTGTGAGGGGTTGTCATCTTCAAAGACATAATTTACAGAACTTAAAACTACGTTGAACAAAATAGCTATCTCAAAATGTTGATTGGATGTGTTTGGGGAAAAGGTGATTGTGAAAGGAGGGTTAGTTGCCCTCCCATCACAATCGACTATTAAAAAGGGCACTAGCCCTTTGAATTTCCAATCGAATGAGCGTTTTTTGAAGTTTCTACGACAACGACTTCTATAGAAACCTTATATGCGTCCAGGGCATAACTTGCAACCCTTACCCTGAAGGCTGGGGGGAGTGTCCTCCTCAAAAAACATAATTTCTATGTGGAAATCAACTCCGCTAAACCAAATGCCTATCTTAAAATTTTGCTTGGATCTGTTTCGGGAAATGGTGGATGTGGAAGGGGTGTTACTTGCCTTCCAATCACTTTCGACTATTAAAAAGGGCACAAGCCAGTCCAATTCTCAATTGAATGAGCCCTTATCGAAGTTTTCTACGACAACTTTTTCGATACGAAGTGCCCTGTTCCAAAGGAAATAATAAAACATTGTGCCAACATCGTTCTTATATGCCCTCAGGGCATAACTTAAAACCCTTGCCCCTAGGATTGTGGGGGAGTGTCCTCCTCAAAAACATATTTTCTATCTGGAAATCAACTACACTGAAGAAAATGGCTATCTCAAACTTTTGATTGGATGTGTTTGGGGAAATAATGGGCGTGGGGGGGGGGGGGCTAGTTGCCCTCCAATCACTTTCGACTATTAAAAATGGCACTAGTCACTCCAATTTCCAATCGAATGAGCTCTTTTCGAAGTTTCTACGACAACTCCTTCGATACGAAGGGCCCGGGTATGGAGAAAGAAAAAAAAAAAAAAAAATAAATAATACATTATGCTCACATCGTTCTTTACTTAGGCAGCGCTATCGCGCTGCCAATGATACTAGATCATATATAAAATTTAAAGTAGATATTACAATTTTTATAACTTGTTACAAGCAGAATCATACAATGCCCTTAAATATTTCTAATCTGTACGTTTCAAGAGCCCAATTTCAGGCTCTTTGGTGCATGCAAGTCTACTTTCGACAACTCTATTTTTCAGGTGTTTATGTTTAAACATAAAATGTTTAAAAATACATTAAAACTTATTTATGTTTAAAGATGTTTCGGATGTTCAACTTTGAAGTAAATGTTCCTCAGCTTCATGGAATTGAGAAAGAACCTGGACTTTTGAAAAAAATCATACATTTGGGCTATTTTTCCGTTATATTCGATATTAGTTTTTTACGTCTCCTCTATTTTCTTACGCATAATTTTCCTTTTTATTCGATATTAGTTTTGACGTCTCCTCTATATTCTGACGTATAATTTTCCTTTTTATTCGATAACTTTTAAGAAAGGTGATCAAAATGAGTGTGGTAATCATCGAGGCATTAGTCTGGTCTCTGTAGGTAGCAAATTACTTACTAATATGATACTTTTTAGACTGAGAGATGCCATTGACAAAGTTTTAAGAGAAGATCAGTGCGCTTTTAGAAGAGGTAGAGGATGCGTCGACCAAATTTTCACTCTTAGGTTAATAATTGAGAGGTACCTGAGTTGTCAAACACCTTTGGTCCTTAGTTTTATAGATTATGAGCAAGCGTTCAATTTAATTGACAGAAGAGCTTTAGCAAAGGTTTTATCCTTGTATGGTCTACCAGACAAATACATTAAAGTGATTAGTGCTATGTACGAGAATAACACTGCTGTGGTTAAGGTAGACAATAAGGTTAGCAGCTGGTTTTGCATTAAGTCAGGAGTTAAGCAGTGCTGTGTTCTATCCCCCTTTATATGGATTATTTTGATGGACTTTGTATTAAGGAGCACAGGAAAGATAATGGGAGACCACAGGATCAAATACGGAGGAAAAAGTCTCCTGGACTTAGATTACGTTGATGATTTAAGCATCCTAGAGGAAAGTGTGAACAAAATAAATGAACTTTTAGAGGTTTTGCGAGTTCTTGGTGCTAGAATAGGTTTGAAAATTAATGTTAAGAAGACGAAGTCACTAAGGCCAGGTATAAGTGAAGATGAAAATGTGACATTGGGTAATAAAAAGATTGATTAAGTGGGTAGCTTCACTTACCCTTGGTAGTATTATTAGTAAAGACGGTGGAAGCAGTGAAGATGTTAAAAGTAGAATAGCCAAGGCTCAGAGTGTTTTTTCACCAATTAAAAATAGTTTGGAAGAATAGGAAGATAAGTCTGCAAACCAAGATTAGAATATTAGAAACTACAGTGATGACAGTAGTCAAATATGGCTCTGAAGCATGGGCGCTTCGAAAAACGGATGAAGATTTGCTAGGTGTTTTCCAGAGGAATTGCTTAAGAATTGTTCTGGGTACCCGGCTGACTGACCGTATTCCAAACAATAGGCTGTACGGAAAATGTGGTTCAATACCGCTCTCTAGGACTATAATGAAAAAAAGGATGAGATGGCTAGGACACGTTGTGCGGATGAAGGATGACAGATTGCCGAAGATTGTTCTTTTTGGCCAACCGTCTAGGGCTAAGCGGAAAGCAGGTCGTCCTCGTTTAGGATTGGAGGACGTCATAATTAAAGATTTAAAGGAAATGGGAACTTCGTGGTAGGGTGTAAAAAGGGAGGCTTTGAATAGATTGGGATGGAGGAGGAGCGTGCGTAGCTGTGTTGGCCTCAGGTGGCTTAGTGCTGCGGGTGAGTTGTTAGTAGTAGTAGTAGTGTTAGTTTTGACGTCTCCTCTATTTTCTGACGTATGTTTTTTTTATTCGATATTAGTTTTTACGTCTCCTCTATTTTCTGACGTATAATTTTCCTTTTTATTCGATATTAGTTTTGACGTCTCCTCTGTCTTCTGACGTATAATTTTCCTTTTTATTCAATATTAGTTTTGGCGTCTCCTCTATTTTCTGACGTATAATTTTCCTTTTTATTCGATATTAGTTTTGACGTCTCTGTTTTCTGACGTATAATTTTCCTTTTTATTCAATATTAGTTTTGGCGTCTCTTCTATTTTCTGACGTATAATTTTCCTTTTTATTCGATATTAGTTTTGACATCTCCTCTATTTTCTGACGTATATGGAACACTTAAAAGGAGGTTTTCTATACGTGCATGAACAAAAATAATCTGAGCTTCTGAAAGAAATCGAAATCGGGGTTTTTCTTTTCAGATTTCAATTTGAATATCTCCTCTGTTTTTCAGATGTTTATGGATCACTTTGAAGAGACTTTTCCAAATTTACATGAAATAGAAAAAGAAGTTCCTGTTCTTTTGAAAAGACTGTGTTGTCATCACATAACGTTCACCAAAGCAAGCTTTTCGTCAAGTATGTATTTTATCTACATTGATATACATTGTTGTCTGTCATTGTTTTCATTATTGTTATATGTTACACAAAGTTATCTACATCTACATTTCAATTCAATTCAATTTTGTTTGAATAAAAACATAACACAATCATCAATAACAATAAAGATCCTAGAAGATAACTTGTGATCTATTATAAGGTTATGGTAGTTGTATTTAAACAGAAAGTAAATACTAAGACTTGTGTCAATTCATGAAATTAGGAGGGAGCAAAAAGTATTGTTTCAAAATTGCGGGGTGGAAATGTTTTTCCCGGAGATTGAACCGGAGATTGTCCGCGAAAAGATGAAAAACAGAAAGAAAAAATATTATAGGAATGAACAATTAGGAAAAAAGAGAACAATTATGCAAAAGAATACATAAGAAGATTAATTGTTTACTTATATAAAGGGTTTTCATTATTTTTTGGAAATATCTGGCTTGCATCACCTCTATTTTACCGGAGTTTTTATTACCTAGTGTGTATGAAGCAGTGTTGGGAAGTAGTGTTTCAAGTAAAAGTAGCCGAATTAGCTCTTGAGAACATGATTTTGGTTCTTGCTTTTTATTTAAGTACGACCATTGTGTTTAGATTGAAACTTCTGTCCGTTTTTTTTTTTTCAAAAGAAAATTAAATAAGCTGTACTTTTTTCTTATTACCTTATCATTACTTATGATAAGTTTTATTGTAAGCTGAATAAGGCCATACAAAAATGTATCCTAAAACACACATCACAGTATAAGGACTTAAAAAATAATCATCTCTTTACTCCCCCACCCAAAAAATAGCACAGAAAAAAACAGCAGCACAAACTTGATTTTCACAAGTTTTCAAAGATACAATGATATAGTATTAGTGGGTAATAAAAAAAGTCATCTTTTTCAAAGTCATCTGCTGGGTCCCCAGGGATTCAAGGAATTCTCCCTCAAAAAATTACTTCTTAAATGAGAAAGCTGTTGGCACCCTGCTAAAAATTTCTGCCAGCCCCTTTATACCTCGATTACATCTGGGGCAAGAATAATCTGCGTCTGAGGCCAGCTTTTTTCTATCAAACACCAGGTTTCTATTTCAAAAAATAAATAATATTTACATAATGATCAAAATTAAAAATCTCTTTAACTTAAACATAAAATTCAACGTGTCTGACCTCCTTACTGCCTGGTTCCAAATCTGGATTTCAAGGTTTTCCGTTCTATTCCAAAGCCGAGACATAGGTGATCATCATTCTCTGGTAGCCCTAGTCCCTCTATTCCGAAACCAAGACATAGGTGATTCATTATTCTCTGGTAGCCCTAGTCCCTCTATTCCGAAACCGAGACATAGGTGATTCATCATTCTCTGGCAGTCCTAGTCCCTCATTTAAAATATAAGATAGTCCATCTTTGGCATTTCTTATATTTATTATTATTATCTTAATGCCATTGATTGTTATAATAGTTCTTAATGAATTCAATGTTTTTCGGGGCCAAAGTTTCCTCGTTGAATCCGACTTGAGATTGGTGCTACACTTCACGTTGTCCAAGCACCGTATATTTATTTCCACTTTTAAATGTAATTTTAAACTGTATTTTTTTTCTTATTGATTTTATTATCGTCATTAACCTTTCTTTTTATGAACCGTTCTTTTTTTATAGGTAATAGATTACTTGAAATCCATGGCAAAATCAATGATTTATAGAAAGCCAAAGAAAGTCAGTCATTTACAAAGTTAGAATTTGAACGCCAGCGCCAACATCATGTTCAGCTTTCGAGTGAGGTCACTTTAGAAAAAGATACCCGTGCGTCTATTGGGAGAGAAATTGGTCTCTCTGAAACCTCTTATAATAAAAGCTCTTGAAAAGGTAAATAAACTTGAGCTCGATGATTCTTTTATCTTCGTGTTGTCAAAGGGGCTGTAAGCCGAGAAAAAATATTAACAAAGAGAGAAGAAAACGCCCAAATTAGATAAAAAATTTTGAGATAGTTGTTTTGTTCTGAATAGTTTAAAATTCCAACAACTATGCCTTTGAGGATGATATAACCCCCCAGAGCCTCCGGATATAGGGGTCCAAATTATGAAATTGGCCCATCGTTTACATGTAGTACTTGATTGGGAAGTATTCAGACATTTTAGGCAAGGGGGTAAGTTTCTGTGGATGGGTTTCTTATGGGAAGAATTTTTCATGGAGAGGGGAGTTTCCGGGGGAATGAACTTTAGGGGAATTTGCCTGAATTTATATAAGGAATTCATTTATTTGTCGCACATCGTTTATTTGCTAAATTTTACATGTGGAGGTGTTCTGGAGGAA
Organism: Artemia sinica; assembly: GCA_027921565.1. Taxonomy (NCBI): domain Eukaryota; kingdom Metazoa; phylum Arthropoda; class Branchiopoda; order Anostraca; family Artemiidae; genus Artemia; species Artemia sinica. Next base: position 59,388,444 of record CM051266.1, on the reverse strand, counting down.
TCAGGCAAGGGGGATTTATTTCCAAGGATTTAAATTAAATATTAAACTTTTTCAAGGCTAAAACCAAAATAAAACCAAAAAAAAATGTATAATGCTTATACGCCCAAGGTCGCAAAGGATTTGCAAAAATCCTTCAAATATCCAAGGATTTGCAAAGATTTGGCACTTTAAGCTATGGGTTTGTATGTATGTCTTAGGATTTTTCTTCAGGTTTTAAATAAGGTTTATTTCGGAAAATTTCTTTACAGGCCCAGATGAGCCTAATTCGCATTTTCGAGTCAATAAACACAAGATGCAAAAAAGCAAGCCAATATAATATTGTTAGCTAGGAAAAAATTTCAAGGGGGTTGAAAAATGTTAAAATTCCTTTTTAACTTGAAATAATCTTCTTACCTTATAAATTTTATTGAATTCTCTTAAAAATTAAATAAAGGTTATAAACTTGGAGATTAATTGATGCAACTTACGCCTTTCAGATAAAAAAAATTTTAAGAGCACCTCCTAAAACCTGATATGTCTGCTCCTATATCGTTTTATAACGAAACGACTGGTTAAGTTGGGTAGCTCAGGTTTACACGGAGGAAGGATGATAGAGTGCCAAAAAATTGTGCTCTGGTCTTCCAACAGGATCAAACGAAAATAGTTTGTCCTTGAAAGGAGTGGCAAGAGGTCATATGAAAGGATTTAAAGGAAATTCATGGGAGGAACTAAAGAGCGAAGCTTTGAACAGATTTCGTTGCGGAGTGTGAGCAGACGTGCTTGCCTCAGGAGACTTGATGCGGGAATGAGATTTAATAGTATAATATCCCTTTTTGTTAAAAAGTGGACTCTGGGTATGTGAGACTTGATATCCATTGCATTAACCGGCTTCCTTTTTCCTGCAAAGATAAAAATGCAACAACGAAAAAAGTCGGTGAGTTGAGAAACGATTATGTAAAGCCTAATCCATATGTATGTAATCCGTAATAATGGGCCACAAAACCATACCATATCAAAAATATTATATACAAAAAAAATTAAATACCACAATGGGCCAGAAAACCATACCATACTATTGGGGTGTAAGTACGGGTGTCGCCACTTATTTATGCAAAAATGGCGCAAAAAGGTTGCCATGCCACCTACTCGAAGGGGAGAACCCCTTGTCGGCCCAAATGTTAGTGGGGTTCCCGCTCTTACCCCAACGGTTAAGAGCGTTGCCACCAATGTTCGTGGTGTTTAGTTACCAGTGTTATACCGGTAGGCCACAACGCCACTGGCGTGGTAATATACGGGGTGTCACCACTTATTGGAGGGAAAGCCCCAGCCACAAATTATAATGGTATGCCCGTGTCTACCACACGGGTTCTGCAAATATCGGGTTTGGTACTACCCTATTTACAGTATACCCTGTCCCAGGGTATGATAACGCGATCGAGTGGTCAAATGGCCACTTTCTAAAGCCTAATGTACCCACCTTGGGTTACGGCTAGAAAATCTCTTAACTCTCTCCTTGGAGGTGACAAACCTCCCTGTCAATATAATAATGACGGTACCTCGTAACTCTTCCTACCCTGCCTGGGTTACGGAAACTAGTACACAGTTTGTTGAAAATACCATACTTGTATTCTTCCAAAAGGTCAAAATAGTACCACAAAAATATATACATCCCCGAATGGGGCAAAACGCAGACTAAAAATAATAATAATCTTTACAGCACTGTCCGTAGGGGTTGACCGTCACTTGGCCCAGCCAATCAGCTACATCCCCATTCAAACCTATTCGAACTCTTAGATTTTATCTTTCAATGACTCCCAAACCAGGAAGTTCAAAAATAAACTTGGTTCAAAGCTTAACTATTGCAAAACCACTATTGCTTAGTAACGGGAATTTAACCTGTCTTTTGAAATTATACTATAAGCAGATGAAATTAAGAAAAAGAAAACAGGTCAGTTATCTGAAAGGAAAAGAAACAGGGATTGGAACCCCAGCACCTCCCCACGTAAGATAAATGGCCACCCACTTGCTACCTTGGTCCACCCTTACAAACATAAACACTTAACTTCAACTTTACAAAATGCATTTGCCATCTCTCTTCCACTAGTGTCTGTGCTGCTACTTTCACCGCTTGGAACTGGATCGGTCGTCCTCGACAAATTTCTACTGTAGGACCACCATGGTCTACATCGTATAGTCTCTGCATTAATGTTTGAAAGTCGAAATCTTCAAGATTCGTAGATAATCATTGTGTGCAGCACAATCCAAAACAAAAATTTTCTCGCTCTCACGAATTTACATTTGAGAGAAGCAGAGAATCAGTTTCTGGCACATATGATGATGCCAGCCATCGTGAAAAATTGGCTGTACTACCCTTTTAATTTCCATCTGTGGCAACAGCCCCACATCTCAATCAAAAAGTAAATTGCCCTTGGCGTAATTTCAAAATAATATAAGGGCGAAAATGCAAAGGCCTGTGAAAACGAAAAGGGTACTGGAAATGAAGTAAAATTTTTCACGAACCATGAATCGTCTTTTTTCTGGGTTCCCTCCCCTGGGATAATTAACTGAAGAATATACGTTGATGCTAATTGAAGATGAAACTTAGATACATCTCCCACTGAATACAATTTGCCGGAAATAATTGTCGATTCCCATGAAGAATAACAGCTATGAATAGGGTTACTGGACAAGGGTTTGGGTGAAGTATGAAGTGACTGATAGAGAGTATCCCCCAAGGGCTCCAGATCAGAAAGGCAGCAAAATCTCGGTAAAGGGATCACAACTCGTCCGCCAGTGGTGCATTGAGGAAAAGGGCTATCTTTTTGCGACTTTCCGCAGGGGATCTTCTCCAAGAGATTCCTCCCCCTCATAAAGAAACTAACCCTCTTTTGAGTTGATCAGACCAATATCAGATTCATTCCAAATTTTTCAAATCCGACTCGACATTCCATATCTCCATACTTTCTCCCAACCCGTTGTAGGTCATTCATCTCTATTTTGTAACCATCTTGTATTATTCCCCATGGGGTCTTTGACCTCTTTTTCCCCCTTATTATTTATGTTTTCAAGGGACAGCCCATCCAACATTTTTTATTTTTCGCAAACTGTAGGCTGAATCTCCAAATGTCTCTTTTTTACACTCATCTCTTTTCATCTCTACTTTTCTCAATTTTGTTATTCTCCCAAAATACTAGATCATCGTTAAATCTGATTTGAACTCCAGTGTTCACATTCTTTGACTGCATAACTTCATTGTAGGTCCATTTGATATTTCTTTTCTCTCTCTTTTAGTCTTCTTTATTCTTACCTCCGAAACAAATAGTTCATTATCAAATGGGAATTGAACTCCGACATTTGGTTTTTCATATTGTACTAAAATTTCTCGATTTTTACGAGGAAAAGCGCGTACAATAAATTTCTTCTCCTTATTCTCTGGTACAATCAGTGCTTCATTCTGGCCTGTACTTGTTAGCGTCTCATATTCATTAAAAGTGTTCTCAAGTTTTCCATTTTCTAGAAATTTTCCCGAAAAATCATTCTCGCGCGTCTTATTTTCAATATTTTCTGCAAAGATATCTTCAAAGTCTCCTCCTACTAAAACATCCACTACTAGCATAGGTACTAACCCTACTTTTATCGTTTTTCTCTGGACCGTACTGTCCTTCTTTGCAATTTCTATTCTTACCCAAGCACACGGGCATTGGTGCTTATCTCCATAATAACACACTGTTGTAATATTATTTTTATGGTCTATTTCCGTCTTTTTAATTAGGTCCATTCGCACAAAAGTTTGCTCACTCCCTGATTCAATTACCATTTCGGTCAATTTTCTGTTTAATTTTCCTTCTATTTTATGTGATTTCATAAACTCGTCAATATTTCCTTGAATATGTGCTATAGCCCAATTCGTTCTTTTATTGGTTACTTTCTTATCTTTTTTTATGGCAATTTTTAGAAAAAAGGCTCCGAGAAATCAATTTTTACCAGATTATCATCATTTTCACTATCAAGCATTTCTTTTTTCCGATAGGGCGGCACAGCCTCCCAATTTATTTTATGGGGCCGGTTCACCTTCCCCCGTAATCAGCGAAGTTGTATATTTTCTTGTAAAAGTGTTTAATGTTTGGTAATTTTTATTTTCTCGCGATTAATTCTTAGACAAATTATTATGGCTATCTGATAGCCTAGAAGTTAGTTGTGATAAAATCTCACTTTCAGGAATTCCCCAGCTGGCTTCGGTCAGGCCTATCATGGTTCTTTTAAACTCTTCCTTTTTTTCTCTAGCTATTCTTCCTTCCTCTTTTGCTCTCTGGCTTTTATTTCAGCCTCTATGCGCTCTTGTCTTTCCTCCTCTATTTTCTCTTTTACTATTTTATATAAAGTAGAGGTATATACTTTTTGTGGTCTAAAATTTTTCTTAATTAATAGAAGAACCCAACCAATAATTTCCATCTGAAATTTGTCAACCCTCTTATTTACTCTTCGTAGGGTTGAAAATTTGCTCTAAGTGCTGATTTGTACGCCTTGTACAAAACAGCGAAGTTGTATATTCACTTCCTTTCGTTTTTCCTTAACAATTTCTTCATATATTTCTAAGTACTTTTATCGGCCTCCGTAAGGATTTTTAAAGCAATATCTTCTGCCTTGCTAGTTCCGTTGAATTCTGCTACTCTTAACAAAGCTCCTTATTGCTATGATTAATGTCGTTAGACAAGATTCTTTTTAGAAAATCCTGGTTGCTAAATATCTTAGAACGACTATTTAATCTATAGCTAGCCTTTTTAAGGTTAGTTGGTCTCCATACATCCGGAAGGAAGAATTTTTTCGGTTGATCTATCTCAAAAGCCACCAACTGGGCCTTTTCTTCTCCACCTCTACGTTTCTATTCTTTCATGTCTTTTCTTTATAGGCTACTCTAGCCCTTTTGTCCTCTTTTCTATTCTTTTTAATTTCATCTTTCTCAGCCTGCATTTTCCCCTCATATTCTCGGTGCTCTCTCTCAAAGGCCTCCATATTAGCCTTTCTTTCTATTTTCCTACTTTTTCTATGGACTTCACTCGCCCTTTTTGGTCTTGAGTTAATCTCATCTCTGTCCGACATAACTTCAAAGTTCCGTTAACTTCAAATTACCTCTTCAGTCTAAATGAAAATTCTTTTATCCATTTAACTTCCGGTCTCTCGCGAAAAATTGTTTTTGACACGCAGCAATTTTAGCCTTATATTTTTGAATACTAATTAGTTGCGTGATATATTGATTCGTAAATTTTTCAATTATGATCTCACAAGGCACAGCCCATAATAGATCTTCATAATTCTATCAATTGATTCCGAATTTCTTTCTTTTCTCTTTATATGTAACCACAATAGGCTACTATCACTATGTAGGCTAACTCGACTAGTCTCTTCGAAAACGCAGAATTCTTTAATTATCAACGCTGTTAATAATTCCTGTTCTTGCTGCCACCACTTATTGGGGTGTAAGTACAAGTGTCGCCACTTATTGATGCAAAAATGGCGCAAAAAGGTTGCTATGCCACTTACTCGAAGGGGAGAACCCCTTGTCGGCCCAAATTTTAGTGGGATTATCCCGCTCTTACCCTAACGGTTAAGAGCATTGCCACCAATGCTCGTGGTGTTTAGTTACCAGTGTTATACCGGTAGGCCACAACGCCACTGGCGTGGTAATATACGGGTGTCACCACTTATTGGAGGGAAAGCCCCGGCCCCAAATTATAATGCTATGCCCGTGTTTACCACACGGGTTCTGCAAATATCGGGTTTGGTACTACCCTATTTACAGCATACCTATTCCCAGGGTATGATAACGCGATCGAGTGGTCAAATGGCCACTTTCTAAAGCCAAATGTACCCGCCTTGGGTTACGGCTAGAAAATCTCTTAATTCTCTCCTTGGAGGTAACAATCCTCCCTGTCAATATAATAATGAAGGTACCTCGTAACTCTATTCCTACCCTGCCTGGGTTAAGGAAACTAGTACAGAGTTTGTAGAAAAATACTTACTTGTATTCTTCCGAAAGGTCACAATAGTACCACAAAAATATATATATCCCCGAATGGGATGAATACGCAGACTAAAAAAATAATAATAATCTTTACAGCACTGTCCGTAGGGGTGGACCGTCACTTGGCTCAGCCAATCAGTTACATGCCCATTCAAACCCAATTCTAACTCTTAGATTTATCTTTCAATGACTCCCAAACCAGGAAGTACAAAAATAAACTTGGTTAAAAGCTTACTTATTGCAAAACTACTATCGCTTAGTAACGGGAATTTAACCTGTCTTTTGAAATTATACTATAAGCAAATGTAATCAAGAAAAAGAAACAGGTCATTTATCTGAAAGGAAAAGAAACAGGGGTTGGAACACCAACACTTACCAAAAAAAAAAATAGTCTTGACATTGAGAATTCTTAGTACGTAGAAGAAGAAGAAGAAGGTTCAGAAAGATATTCCCGGGTAAGGGAGGTCAAAGTCGGCTAGAGTAAATTTTTAATTTATTATTTTTAATTTTTCCAAGGAACCGGATGTAATTCAGACTGATCTAAGGAAGAATCCTCCCTCTCCCTTTTTATGCGAAGAAATGAATATTTTCAATATTTCAAAAGAAAAAAAAAATCAAACGGTTAGGATGTTAGTTCAAATTTAGAGTGAAAAAAAAATCGAGGAAAATAATCAAATATGTCTAAGATAGTGCTGCCTTTCAAAACGTCCAATTGTTAATCTGTTCTCTCTCGTTTTAGACACGCATGGATGTATAGGTAACTTGGATGTGTTAAAATGCTTTAAAACCCTTGTTCATCCAATGCTACATTCTGCATTCTGAATTTTATTCTGAACTGTGTAAACTTGTTTGATCAGCTTCAAATACTCACTGGCTCAACAGTAATAGGGAATGGAGACACACCGAACTTTGGCAATTGAAATGGTGCTTACGGAATCATAACCCTAGTGCGTAACTAACATTTTAGTGCCATCATTTTGCTAATCCCTGCTTCACTTAATTAAAAAGGTTACAACTGTGTTGATATGGTATGGTGGTTTTCAACCCCTACCGAAGTAACATATGGCCTTCTTGATTAATTGATCTAATTTTTTTTTCAGTTTAATGCTGCCGATCAAAACTTTCGATCGCTAGCCCGAACCATCGGGTTAATCCCTCAGACAGGAGATCTCTGCTTTGACCCACAGGAGTACATAAGGAAAACGGATATGCTCGGACGATGGAAAAAAGTGTTGTTCAACCAGCGCTACGAAATACTCTTTTGGAAAAGAAGCAACGATTAGATGAATTACTGAGTATAATCAAAAGGTTTGCTATTATGAGCCTTTTTACTTTTAATAAAATCCAAAGGTGATGGTTTGTATAGATCTCTTGTATCACTTTTTGTATAAGTACCTAAACTTATATGTTAAAAGTAAACAAGAAAATATTTGTTAAAAATGTTATTTACAAAACAGAATTTGCTAAATTGTATTCTAAACAAAGAAATATGTTTAATGTTTTTATATTCTAATCAAGATACCTCTGACTTCTCATCCCCCTCTGAAGGACAGAGAAGGTTGACTGAGAGCAAAAAACCAATGGGATTTTAACATATATGGAGGACCGAATGTCATGGTCAGCAATATTAAGTCATCTCTTGATATCTTGGTCATTAAGGATCTCAAGTGCACTAAGCTATCAAAACCTGCACGGTGCATGCTGTGGTAAAGCCTTAATATGAAGAAAGTGTATGAAACGCCCGTAGTCCTAAAAAAGACAGTAGGCTTAATTGCTCATACGTGTTTTGTATCAAATCTCGGGGCTGTGAACCATGCTGAAAAAAGTACCCAGTTAGGTCAATTAATAGTTACTTCTTCCTTTTTTTGAGGGGGGGGGGGGTAAACAAACAATTGACCTAAGGTTTCAGGCCATATATGCCCATTGTCTCCCCAGCATAAAAAGATAAAATAACACAATAGTCGATGGGATAATAGATGCCCCCCCAAGGGCATGGTGTTTTGAGACAGGCAAGTCTATCTTTTTCCTTTTGTCGATGAACATTTGAAGATAGTCTCAAAGCTTCTAACATTCCCCCTCCCTATCCTGAGAACCCCATAGGCGAGCTTGAGACTTTCTTGGACAGGCAACAGTCGTTTCTCAAAGAGAGGGGAGAGTCACTCACCCTTCTTTAGCCATCAGCAACACGCAACACCTGATCTTCAGAGCTAGTACTAGCAAGAGAAATTCTTCCTTCTACCCCGAATTACAACTCATGGCATCTTCTCCTGCGCCAGGGTCGACACTTCATATGTCGAGGGGGATCAATTTCCTCCCCATATGGTTTGGCACCCATTACTGGCTTCAGTCTTTGTAACCTCGACAGCGTATTCCACAAATTACCCTGCCTTATGAGCAATCACTGGGCAAGATCATTGACAATATATCAAAACCTCGTTCGTGGGTTAGATAGGGATTGAAAAGTGTTTTAATTTTTTTCTCCACTAATATCTCAAATAAAAAAAAAGATATATATAAAAAAAATTTGGAAAGAAAACAGACAGTAAAGTAAACTACTGGAAAAGCTCCGAATGCCAAAAAATAGGAAGGAAAATTTTCATATATACTTGAAATACTACCTTGTTTGTACTAAATGGCTACTAAATATGGTTATTAATCATGATGTGAAATAATAAAAATAAATTAATTTTTATGCTAATATCGTGTTATATTCACCATTAACATCCAAGGTTTAGGTCCAAGTCCAAGGCTTAGGAAGTTTAGCTTATTATTCAACTCTACCCATAGGCGTAGGGAGGGGGCAGCTGCCCCCCCCCTAGACCTTCAAATTTACACTAGATATGGCTGAAAAGCAGATGGTTTGGAAAAAGCAGTTGATAAAACTCCATCACACCATTGACTCCCCCCCCCCCTAGACGAGATGCTGCCTAATGCTGCTTACGCCCATGACTCTACCATCAAAAGTTTTGTTTTTCCTGTCTAGAGTGACCAGTTCGATTTGAAAACGTTTGAATCCTCTATCACTACTACCCTTTTTTGTATCGCTCCTTTTTTCTCACATTTTGATTTTCTCTTTGAGGAGGGGGGGGAGGGCTTTAAAGTTAAGTGTTCTCTATGATTGTTCTTGTTTACTTAGTTTCTGTTTCTTTCTCTGGCATTTTAAACTGAAGGTATCATTTCAATTTTTTATTACGCTGCTGTATGTCTTAACTTTAAACTGGTTTTAACCGTAAATCATGCCTGGACACATGGTGGGATAGAGATGATCTCCCCTACGATTGTTCCAAAGGACCCTTCCAGGGAAATTCTGTCCTAGAGCCATAATTTTTGGTTGTTGTCTTGTTGCCCTCCCTTCTCCATAAAAATTGTCATTATGTCACTCCCTAAATATTAGACTGTAATGTGTGGTCCATTTGCTTTTGCCTTATATTTTTCTTCTTCTTAACGTAAGAATTCTAATGACATGGTTCTCCTAGCGAAATCTTTTTGTGTATTTTTTCGTTTCTCTCACTATCCCTCCTCCTCCCCCTCTCTCTTTCTCTAAAAGGAGGAAAAGTTAGTCATTTATCCTCCAATTATAGAATCGAAGAAGAAAGAGAGGAAGACAGTGCAAAAAGGGATATGAGTCAAGAGATAGTCAAGCAAAGTGAATTCGACATGCAATTTATGGAATCTGCAATGAATGACTATGCAAAAATGTCAGGAAATTGTAAGTTACTGGTGATATTTGTAAAAACAAAAATGTTATAAATTTCAAATAAAATTCATTGCCTTAACCCAATTTACTATATCTATACGTCATTGGAAATGCATCTTGAAACCAGATAATTTGACATATCCCCCCCTTCTCCCAGAAAATTAGCATATCTTGTGATTCAACGGATATTCTGGAAAGAGTTTCTAGAATTATAAGAACATACCTTCAAACTACAAGGATTGTCTCTATGTATTTTTTTTTTCAAATCTTTCTCATTTAATTATTGAACACAAAATTTTTAACTTATTAGTCCGAAATCACAGTATTGGAGTAAAATATTATTTTGATGGACCTATCCCAAAAAGCTGGAAATTTTGAGCCTAAAAATTCATTTTTTTTGCTCCTTAGGTCCCTTTTCCCCATGCGCATTAACTGATCTACTGGCATATCCCCTAATATCTTATGCATAAGTATGTAGTTCTGTAAAATTCTTAGTGCTACTCAAAAAAAGTGTATAGTAACGGTTCATTCTGTGTAGGCTACGTATAAGTTTTATATGCAAATACAGTTGTAATTGAATACAAACATATAGTTATTTTTAATTCACAGTTTTTTTTTTTGTACTAATATCAAATCTTCCGCTTTGTAAGAGAAAAAAAAGCAACAGAAACTTCACTCGTATTTTTTCTTCACAAAATCTGAAAACAAATCATCAACCCTTTTCTTACTTACCATTCTTCCGTACTTACCTCAAACTTTTTTGATTTTTACATTCTTTTGCCAGTATTAAGTGTCTCACTGTTTTTTAAGCTTTTTTTTGTTCTTGTCCAATTTATTAACCCGAAATTTGAATTCGGACTTTCGAGGCTTGTGATAGTGGTAATTTGAAATAAAATATCTTATCGTTTAGTTACTTGGGGCGATGAAGAGAATCTGGAGGAATATATTATATTTAGTGTGGCTGCTGTTTGCAGAGGTGTCGTACCAAAGAAGTGTTTTCTGTGGGGGGGGGGAGGGATATCCAGCATGGAGTTACACTTAAGACAAAGTACTGTATTCAGACTGTTCCTCTTACGTCTAAAGGTACTGACATTTTCATTCTTGTAAAAAAAAAAGTCAAAAGCAGTTTACTGTGCTGACCTCCCACAACCTTGGTGATTCTTCCTTTCAGAACAGCTTAGCCAACAGTATTTTGCAATTAGCTCAGGTGTGTGAGAATATAAGAAACGACCTTGATGCAGGAAAGTGATGGTACCTAATGTCTATTTTTTTAGCTCAAATTGTTCGAATCAAGTCAAAAATATAATAAATATAGAATTTTGAAATGTTTTTTTTTTCAGGACGTAGTCTGAACCTTAAGCCTATTTAATGAGGTTTTATTCATGAAGAGAAATGATTTTCAGAGTTACTGTTTTGCCTTTGTTTGATCATAAATAACAACTATGAACACACCTAAGGCTAAAGGATAAAATGTGACGAAGCATCTGAGAAATAAAAATATGAATAAGCGAATAAGATGGGTTTTATTTTCATTTTGTTTACTTATGCCTAGAAAAGACACTTATTCCCATTAGATTCTTTTTCTCTGTTTAGATCCTACTTAGCTGATCTTACAGAATTCTGCTAAGATTTTAGTCAAAATAGCTTAAATTTAAATTATTGTGCCGAATAGGATATTGAATAGAGGATAAAAAACCTCCGAAGTCATTGGTGACGCAAACTCAAATGATTTTATTGTCAAACGACTTACACGACCATGCCGATCATTGGCAGTTCTTGTGATAATAAAAGATAAGGTACTGACATTTTCATTCTTGTAAAAAAAAAAAGTCAATAGCAGTTTACTGTGCTGACCTCCCACAACCTTGGTGATTCTTCCTTTCAGAACAGCTTAGCCAACAGTATATTGCAATTAGCTCAGGTGTGTGAGAATATAAGAAACGACCTTGATGCAGAAAAGTGATGGTACCTAATGTCTATTTTTTAGCTCAAATTGTTCGAATCAAGTCAAAATTATAATAAATATAGAATTTTGAAATGTTTTTTTTTCAGGACTTAATCTGAACCTTAATCCTATTTAATGAGGTTTTATTCATGAAGAGAAATGATTTTCAGAGTTACTGTTTTGCCTTTGTTTGATCATAAATAACAACTATGAACACACCTAAGGCTAAAGGATAAAATTTGACGAAGTATCTGAGAAGTAAAAATATGAATAAGCGAATAAGATGGTTTTATTTTCATTTTGTTTACTTATGCCTAGAAAAGACACTTATTCCCATTAGATTCTTTTTTCTGTTTAGATCCTACTTAGCTGATCTTACAGAATTCTGCTAAGATTTTAGTCAAAATAGCTTAAATTTAAATTATTGTGCCGAATAGGAAATTGAATAGAGGATAAAAAACCTCCAAAGCCATTGGTGACGCAAACTCAAATGATTTTATTGTCAAACGACTTACACGACCATGCCGATCATTGGCAGTTCTTATGATAATAAAAGATAAGGTACTATAAAAAAACTTACAAATCACAGCCATAGCCATCGTCACACAAAATTGTATGTTGACTCCAAATATCCCAAATAGTCAGACCAAAACCTAAGAAATTGAAGTATCAATTCTCTGCAAAAAATAAAATAACTCTAGTTCAAATTAAAAAAAAAAACAAAAAACTTTAAAGTCGACAACAAAAAATAAGAATAATGAACTAAAACAAACAAATACGTACAATTGTTGACGAGTGAGTGTATTATTAAAAATCTTGACAAAAAAGGGAACAAAAATTTCGTAACGCATATGTCGTGCTGGTATTGCCTTCATTTTTGGTATCGATTCAGCTACTTGTCGTGGGACCTATTGGCGCGAAGAGAGATACTCAGGGAGGAGGATTTCACTAAGCCGTGGATTTGCCAAAATGTCGGCACCAAATTTGAAACGCAATTCATCACAACGTGCCGAAAGAGTTGTATAAGGGATTTCGGGAAATTTAGAAACTACCAGAAGAGCTGGGTATTTGATCCTTTCCAGGTGGTCCCTCTGGTCAAGCATTGGGTATGGAAGGAATGCTTCAGTTACTGGCTTGTTTTTACAATAAAAGGTAATATGCCAGTCGCCTAACTTCTCGGCCTCCGGAATTGAACCCTGTGTCGCATATTACCTAGCGAAGCACCAATCCGCCACGTAAAGGGCTTTTGATTACATTTTATTCTTAGTCCTTATATCACTAATCTGAGAAGAATTAAAAAAAAAAAAAAAAATAAGAAAATGACATCTGAAAAAAAAAATATAGCCTCAGAGGTAAGATAAGAGTTCTGAGATTTTGTTATGTCTTCTTTTGCAATTATTCAGACGCTTTCTGAGACAGGGACGTAAGTAGGGGAGGTGGACTATTGAGACTCGGCCTTCCTGAAATCCTATATTTTTTTAATTTATGGACATTTCTTATTCAAATTATCATTCCTCCCCCCCCCCATCTACTCCGTGAAATAAATCTTTCGCACGTGGCTGGCCACAGGTTCATGTCTATTTAACCTTGCATCACTTTTGTCAAAGCTTTAGCCCTAAATATTGTTTATGTTATTTTCTTGAAGTTGTGTTAGATTTTATTTTCCATTGTAGAAATATCACTAGGAATATTAATTAAAATTTCTATTGTAGAAATATTTAGAAATCGCTGAAAATACGCACTGTCTTACAAAATTAAAATATAGAATGTCACAAACAGAGACTGGGCAGGTAATTTTCTCTAAAAGCTTTACAAATCTTTTGATTTTCAGAACATTCTTATAAATTAATACACACAAAATTAATGAATGATTATTATCTTCCAGACAAAGGAGCTGAGGAGATATCGTAAAACGTATGCAGAAGTAAGGAAGAAAGTTGATACGAAGGAGCTGCATATCCAGAAACTAAATGAAATGCCTTTACTGTAAGTTTCTCATATCAGCAGTGTTTATCCTATGTTCGAATATTATGTTTGGATGTATCTATGGGAGACACTTTCCCTGTGTATGTATGGGAAACGCTTCATACATCCGTACTTAGTATAGATAAAATTTGTACAACATTTTTTCACAGATTTTAATTCTTAAATGATGTCGACTGGAAGTAAAAGTGAAAACAAATTAAAAATGTAATATTGAAATTCATTAAATAGTTTCAAAAATAATATTTATGTTAATACTTATCATCACAGATAGTATTTAACAATACTATCATCAGAGGTACTATTGTTACGAAAAAGGATCATTTTTAGTTTTTTAAATACAAATAACATCAAAATACAAACATTTTTGCCCCCGGATAAGTCTTGAGTCTGTTTATGCCTGAAAATCGGGATTTTTTAAGATTTGTACGATGTCCACTGTATGAAGTTTCTAATGTACTATTACTTGTTTCTACTATACTATTACCTTTTCGTGTTTTTTGAAGTTTATGAATTTTCTACTGTACTATTACTTGTTTCTACTATTCAATTACCTTTTCGTGTTTTTTTTTAAAATTTATGAAGTTTCTACTGTGCTATTATTTGTTTCTACTGTACTGTTACCTTTTAGTGTGTTTTTTTGAAGTTTATGAAGTTTCTACTGTACTATTACTTGTTTCTACTATACTATTACCTTTCGTGTTTTTTGAAGTTTATGAAGTTTCTACTGTACTATTACTTGTTTTTACTGTACTATTACTATCTACTATACTATTACCTTTTCGTGTTTTTTGAAGTTTATGAAGTTTCTGCTGTACTATTACTTGTTTCTACTGTACTATTACTTGCTTCTAGTATAATATTACCTTTTCGTGTTTTTTTTTTTTAAGTTTATGAAGTTTCTACTGTGCTATTACTTGTTTCTACTATACTATTACCTTTTCGTGTTTTTTAAAGTTTATGAAGTTTCTACTGTGCTATAAACTTGTTTCTACTATACTATTACCTTTTCGTGTTTTTTGAAGTTTATGAAGTTTCTGCTGAATTACTATTACTTGTCTCTACTGTACTATTACCTTTTTGTAAGTGTTACCTCGTCGAAACGTCAAAACAAATAAGTAAAACTAATTAATTGATTTTGAAAGCGCTTTTCGTCCGTGAAAGTTCAAAACATTGTCAAACTATTGATTCCCCACAACCACAACTAACCTTTAAAGAAAACCTACACTTTCTTAAACTGTTTGGTACTGTTTAGAATTATATTATTGTATTAATAATTTTTATTAAGATTATGTATTCGTTCACCTTTCTTAGTTTTATCATTAAAAATTGGGTTCCCGATTCTTCTCATTTCTTGAAGATATACTATATATGTCTGTGCTTTATCTGCTGTAGCTGCTATATGGCTCTGCTTTATCTGCTATATGGCTCTGCTCTATGGCTGTATTTTTATCTGCTGTATTATTGTGCTCTAAGGCTTTGCTTTGTCTACTCTATATGGGTCTTCTCTATGGCTGTGCTTCATCTGCTATATGGCTCTTTTCTGTAGCTGTGCTTTATCTGCTCTATGGCAGTATTGTATCGGCTTTATGGTTCTGCTCTATGATTTTGCTTCATCTGCTATATGGCTCTGCTCTATGGCTGTATTTTATGTGCTTTATGGTTCTTCTCTATGGCTGTGCTTTATCTGCTATATGTCTCTTTTCTGTGGCTGTGCTTTATCTGCTCTGTGGCTGTATTGTATCGGCTTTGTAGTTCTGCTCTATGACTTTGCTTTACCTGCTATATATGGGCTCTGCTCTATGGCTATATTTTATGTGTTTTATGGTTCTTCTCTATGGCTGTGCTTTATCTGCTATATGGCTCTGTTAATTTTTTGTGCTTCATCTGTTCTATGTGCTTTAGCTGCTGTATCTGCTACATGGCTCTGCTCTGGTTGTGCTTTATCTGCTATATGGCTTTCTCTATGGCTGTGCTTTGTCTGCTCTGTATGCTTTATATGATACATGGCTGCGCTGGGCATAGCCCAAATTCAAACAATCAAATGTCTTGTCACTGTTCTTTGTGCTTTAATTATACTAAAAAAAAA
This sequence comes from Artemia sinica, assembly GCA_027921565.1. Classification (NCBI taxonomy): domain Eukaryota; kingdom Metazoa; phylum Arthropoda; class Branchiopoda; order Anostraca; family Artemiidae; genus Artemia; species Artemia sinica. The sequence continues at coordinate 59,372,729 of CM051266.1, read as the reverse complement.
ACATTCATGGTTGATAAAACTTCAACAGAGGCAGTATTATTACGAAAAGGGAAGAATCCTCTTAGTTGTTTTTAAATACTATGGGCATAAGAATGAAAGCATTGTTTTCCCCCTTGACTCACCTCAGGTCTATTAATGCTTGAAAGTTGTGACTTTCTTTGCTTTTTCTTTGGCTTGTTAAAAAGCTGTGTGTTTTTTTAGGGCATTGTCACATTTTTTGTCAGTGCTGCCTTGTTGAACCGTGAAAATAAATTAGTAAAACTAATAAGTTAAATTTAACAGCGCTTTTTATCGGTAAAAATCGAATATTGACAACCCATAGATTCCACTATGTTTTTTAGTCCTTATATTTAGTTTTCTTTTTATGATTTAAATTTTTATTCTTATGTTTTCTGTGCTGTTGTGATTATGTGTATCCCGATATTCATTTTTGTAAATTTATTTAAATATGTGATTTTCTCTTCTAAAATTAGTACCTTCTTCTTGAAAGTGAATGTATATGCACACTTCTGAATATATTTAGACTTAATATTTGCTTCCAATACTAAAAGTACGAAAGTACACGGTAGTCTGCCTGAGACTACCGTGAAAGGCGATGGGAGACCACGGAATCAAATGGGGAGGAAAACGTCTCCTGGACTTGGATTATGCTGATGATCTAAGCATATTAGATGAAAGTGTGAGCAAAATGAATGAAGTTTTAGAGGTTTTGCGAGTTCAGGGTGCTAGAATTGGTTTGAAAATTAATGTTAGGAAGACTAAGTCACTAAGGTTAGAAATAAGTGAAGATGAAAAAGTGACGTTGGGTAATGAAAAGATTGATCAGGTGGGCAGCTTTACTTACCTTGGTAGTATTATCAGTAAAGATTGTGGGAGCAGTGAAGATGTTAAAAGTAGAATAGCCAAGGCTCAGGGTGTTTTTTCACAGTTAAACATTTGGAAGAATAGGAAGATAAGTCTGCCAACCAAGATTAGAATATTAGAAGCTACAGTGATGACAGTGGTCAATATGGCTCTTAAGCATGGACGCTCCGAAAAGCGGATGAAGATTTGCTAGATATTTTCCAGAAATTGCTTAGGGATAGTTCTGGGTACCCGGCTGACTGACCGTATTTCAAACAATAGGCTATACGAAAAATGTGGTTCAATACTCTCTAGGGCTATAATGAAAGAAAGGTTGAGGTGGTTATGGCACGTTCTGCGGATGAAGGATGAAAGATTGCCGAAGATTGTTCTTTTCGGCCAACCGTCTAAGGCTAAACCGAAAGCAGGTCGTCCCCGTCTGGGGTGGGAGGACGTCATAAAGAAAGTTTTACTCGGATTTCATAGAACAGTCTGCTTTGAATAGTTTCCACTTAAAACACTCTATCTGGTTTCGTTTTGTTGATGATATCGTTTCTGTTTGGGAACATGGACAAGACTCTCTAAGAGATTTTTTGGCACATTTGAACTCTTTTGATTCGAATCTCCAGTTCACAATGGAACTCGAAGATTCAGATAAGCTGCCTTTCTTAGATGTTTTGATTATAAAAACTAATCCTAGTCTTGAATTTTCTATATATAGAAAGCCGACTCATAATGATCGATATCTACATTTCTCTTCCCATCACCCTCCTTCTGTAAAAAGAGGGGTAATAATCTCTTTAGTCGACAGAGTTTTTAAAAATTTGTTCCCGTAATCATATAAATTCTGAACTACATAAAGAAAGAAAAACGAGCAAAAATGGGGTTTTTATAGGTCAAATGAAGATACTGAAAAAACGAAGGGAATATTTCGAGAGGACAAACGCCTCTCTTCTTCAGCGCGAAACGAAACGATGTATCAATAAAAGACAAAAATTAAAAGAATTAAAACCAACTACCTAACAACCATAAAAGCGAGTTATTCGCCAATATCCGCGATTTGCACAAAATCCAAAAAATATGAACTGCTTAATATAATTAAAAAATTATATTCTGAACTAAATTATGTCAAGGATATTCTTTTTTGCAATGGTTACCCAATCAAACTCATTGAAAATATAATAGATAGACGATTAAAAAAGATAAAAGAACAAAATAGGGAGCTTGTCCCCCTTGATTCGGTTACACCGGCAATTGAGAGAAAAAAACTTTCATCGTTTTACCATGCATACCGAAACTTGGCGATAAACTTAGAAAAATTTTAAATAAACATAATCTCTCTGTTTCTTTCAGAACCGAACAAAAGGTTGAACATTTTTTTTAACTCAGGAAAGGATAAAACAGACCCTGTACTGGGTAGTGGTGTCTACAGAATCCCGTATTCTTGTGGAAAATTTTACATTGGTAGAACCCATCAACAACTAGGTGAACGTTTGCATGAGCAAAAAATTGCAATAGATAAGTCCCTGAGATTAAAAAGTAACAATGACAACTTTGATTCGGCATTGGCTTCGCATATTTTCGTAAACCCGACCCATCTAGTTCTGTTTGACGAGGCAACTTTAATATCAACTGTTAATGGCGTACCACAAACTTTTAAGGAGGTAATTGAGATAAAAAAATATATGAACCAAAATTTAGCAATAAATAGAGATACTGGAGATATTTCATTAAGCCCAATTTACGACAGTTTAATCTTGAAGGACTCAATCAATATTTTCACCCGAAAAAACTTAAAAGAACCTATTTGCATATCTAATGGAAACCGAAATTGTAGACCAGCCAAAATAATTGCAAGACGAAAGATCCTTACACAATCATCTTGGTAAATTTCATTTTCATTGATTCCTGCCTGGTTTTTTATTCAGTGTTTGTTCTGTCTTTGTACAGGAAACTTCGAAAGGTTAGATTCTCGTTTTTTTTTGTTTTTTTTTTCTTCTCTTTTTTTTAGCACTGAGGACGACTTGGTGGAGGTCCTTGTCGAAATATTTGCTTATATTTTGTCATCTTCATGGTTCGCTGGCTGACAAAATCCTCGTTTTTTCACCCTTTTTTGATTTTATTTTTCATTTTGTTACTTTCTCTCTTCTCTGAGTTTCGTTTGTCATGTATAGCCAGTGTGGTCTAAGAATGTATTTGCACCATATATGGGCATGGAATCCCCAGGGAGAATGATTGCGTAATCGATTGATTGCGTAGCCTAGTCTAACCTCATGAGCTGGTGACGGGGGCATCATATATGGGCATAGCCTCCCTAGGGGAAATGGATTTCCGAGAACTTGATTGCGTAATCGATTGGGAATTTTATTGATCTAGGACTCATGACGGGGTTCCATTTATGGGCATTGATTGCTGAACGAACACCATGCTATCATCTACAATTGACTCTAACGCCGAACGGGACTCCATTTATTCTTGGTTTATTAATATCTGATGGATAATGTCAAGGTCGATTTATTTTTTGTTGTTCTTGTTGTTGTTTGGCCAAGTGTAATGTCACGAGGGGTTATTTACATAATCGCTAGAGAAATGTATTGATCTAGGGGAACTAAATTTCCAAGGTTGATTTATTTGTTGTTGTTGTTTGGCCAAGTGCACGCTAGGGGAGAATGTTATGATCCAGAAATAGGAAACAGGATCACGTGTCTCCTTCTAGACCAATCAGCGAGTCGGTTACATCTCCTTCTATACCAATCAGAGGCTCACTTACATATGGTTTTCCCCATTACATCGCAATTCGCCCTTGGGATTTCGTATATAACGGACATGCATTGTGATTAAATTATCAGAAAGTATTGTGACACAGAGGAAACAAGAATGAATATTATTTATGAGCATGAAGCATTGACAACCTCACTTTACAATGTAAGTTCTGTTTTAGTACATTTTCATTTTTTATTTTCAAAATAAAATTATTTCCTTGGTCACCCTTAAGTATATTTAGGTAAGTCTCCCCTCCCCCTCCCACTATAATGCAAAATCCTCCACCATGCTATCTTTATACTCGCTAGAAAACGTAAAATGTCTTCTTTTTACCACATAAACCCCCCTCAAAACCCCCCCCCCCCATGTTTTTACAACGAAATTTCTCGCGATAGATATAATTCTATTTTTTCGATAAATTTTTACTTTTCTGTATTGTGATCTTTTCTGTAACTGACTTCTGTCAATTCTTAGACATTATGCCACGATGTTTTTGACGTAAGCTCTCCGCGCGAGGTTATAATAAATTTTGGCATCCCATTTTTCCTGTTTTGTTTACATTAGCAGTTTTAGCCAATCTAGGTTTTCAATGCTTTTTGCGCAATTCTGTGTTTGTCTGAAAATAGCGGAAAACATATTGTCTGCAAAATTAATATTAATTGGCATTGGAATTCTATATTCAATGTGTGTGAGCGAAACAAGTTATACCCCCAAAAATTATTGCTAACAATATTTTTAGGACATTGCTGAAAGGAGGGGGGGGGGGAAGGGGCTTCCTAGTGATAAATGCTTTTCTAGACAAAATTATGGGGAGTACTAATTTTCCTTCTGTAAAAAAGGGGGAAATTATTTTGATACTAATTTTGTTTCTTTTTTTTAAGGCAAATAGTGAAGAATGTATTGACTCTGCTCCATTGAAGAGAGCAAGGGATAATAATGCGACCCCTGCGAAGGCGACAGTTATACAATATGGTCGCTGGTCGAAGCCACCGAAACAAGTGTTGCCTACCCAAGCCACAGCCCAATCTGCGCAGGATTGTGACATCGCTTGCCCATCCGCTCAGCGTGGACCTTCAAGAGCTGCCCCACCTACACAATGTTAGGAGGTACAGCATGCTTCGCCTGGGCCTTCGGGCACTCAAATACAACCAGAATTTGCAAATGTGAGCATTTTTTTTACCTAACCTATAGAAATATCTAAAACATAGCCATTTTTCATCGCGCTGTAAAAGTGTTTGTGTCTCAGAGATATTAAAATATTAAGCCCCCGCCCCAACCATTGTTTTAAAATTTCTCTGCTCCCCCCTCCCTGAGAGAAATCTAAATATAATGTAATTTTTTTTTGCTTGTCAAAGAAACCACTCTTTTTTTAATCATTCCTATTTTCTCTGCCTACTGTAGACATCTTCGTGGCATCCCATTTTTTCCTGTTTTGTTTACATTAGAGGTTTTAGCCAATCTAGGTTTTCAAAGCTTTTTGCGTAATTCTGTTCTTGTCTGAAAATAGCGGAGAACAAATTGTCTGCAAAATTAGCGATAGATATTTAGGACATTGGAATTCTATATTCTATGTGTGTGAGCGAAACAAGTTATACCCCCAAAAATAATTGCTAGCAATATTTTTAGGACATTGCTGAAAAGGGGGGGGAAGGGGACTTCTTAGTGATAAATGCTTTTCTAGACAAAATTATGATTAGGTTATGAGTACTAATTTTCCTTCTGTAAAAAAGGGGGAAATTATTTTGATACTAATTTTTTTATCTTCTTTTGTAAGGCAAATAGTGAAGAATGTATTGACCTCCCTCCATTGAAGAGAGCAAGGGATAATAATGCGACCCCTGCGAAGGCGACAGTTATACAATATGGTCGCTGTTCGAAGCCACCGAAACAAGTGGTACCTACCCAAGCCGCAGCCCAATCTGCGCAGGATTGTGACATCGCTTGCCCATCCGCTCTCCGTGGACCTTCAATAGCTGCCCCACCTACACAAGGTCAGGAGGTAGAGCATGCTTCGTCTGGGCTTTCGGGCACTCAAATACAGCCTGAATTTACAAATGTGAGCATTTTATCTTACCTAACTTATAGAAATATCTAAACATAGCCATTTTTCATCGCGCTGTAAAAGTGTTTGTGTCTCAGAGATATTAAAATATTAACCCCCCCCGCCCCAACCATTGTTTTGAATTTCTCTGCTCCCCCCTCCATGAGAGATATCTAAATATAATGTAATTTTTTTGTTTTTGCTTTGTCAAACCACTCTTTCTTTTTCTTTCTTTCCTATTTTCTCTGTTCTCCCCACTGTAGCCATAAACTGTTGCTATCTCTTCGATAATATTTTTCGTTAATTTCTAGCCTGAATTACTTGGCATAGATTGACTAGATTCTTTTTTATCTCAAAATGTTGCTGTTTTTTCGCAATTGAATATTATGGTTTATTGTATACAAGGAGGGGGGCGATCGCTGTCGCACCAGGGAAGCGCCGCGGGGCCCACTGTGGCGGGTTGGAAAAGTGCCCCGAGGAGCGCTGCGGGAAGTACCGTAATGATCGGCTCGGAGGGGAGCATTAAATACTGGAAATTGAGGGGGGGGGAGTTGTTTGAACAAAATTAAATTGCCTTCTATGTAAAGCGTTTTAGATTTTCGTTAAGTTGGATTTTCTTTCAGTGGAATATCGATTGACTAGTGTATATGCTACTGCTATTAAGCGTGTTTTAAGCAATAATAATCCAATTTAAAAAAAAAAACAGTAGGGTGATTTAGACACTTTGAAAATAAGCTATTTTTTCATTTATAGGATGCATTGGTCCCATACTCGTCATCATCATCATCCTCATACTGTTGGAGAAGGAGAGGACGCGACTATGGGGCTCTCCAACAATTCAACATGAGACAGTATCATACAAGAAATACGGTTTAATATTGATGAGTTTTTAACTGATTATTTTAATGTAGATTATAGCACAGTTTGGCAGAGGGACTTGAGTCAAACACCTTGCAGCTTTTGGATGATTTTACCCGGGAATTAACAGGGAATCCTTCTCTAGCCCCCGATAACCTACTTCCACTTCAATCGAATGAAGTGGATTCCCATACCCCCAATATTGAACAATGTGGAGGGGGTGTTGATAATATATAAGAGGGGGAGGGGGAGGGGGGTAATCTCCAATTTACAACTTTTCCCGAATTTCAATTAACAAATACAATTTTAAATGCAATAGTTGTCTACACTGCAACTTTTGGTGACCCATTTAATTCGCTTTTGTGTGGTAATTTTGTGTTTGACCCCGTAGAAATTGTGCATGACTATGTAGATAGAATTCGTGCACTGCTGGAAAACCAAATTCAATTGTGGGGAGGGGGAAGGGATTCAATTAAGGTTTAAATTGTTATAAAAATGTTCTATTTAAATGAGGGAAAAAGCGAAGTTTACCACCATTATATACACTCCAAGATGCGTTTTGATCTATCCAAATTTAGAGAATTTTGAGGGTGTTTTTTTCCGAGTGGGTAGGTCATATTATTACGCATCTTGAGAATTATAACGAAAATGGGAGCGCTCTGTAGTTCTTTATGTTGAAAATTTAAGCGTTAATATCTGTAAATTTAAGAAAGATTTTATTTTAAGAGGGGGGGGGGGGGGCAGGTGGGGGGTATGATAGGGATACATTTTTAAATTATAATCCAGATTTAGTAGGTTGTCATGGTGTCCAGCGGATCTGTTTTGAAACAGGTCAAAAATGTTTCAAGTACGCTTTCTTCATTTCAGTTTTCCGACCTTTGAAAGAGGGCGCTAAAAAGACGAATTTAGATTCCTGGGCTGTACATGGGGAGGAAGGGTCCAATTTTCCCATTGTAGATTTCACTTGTTTAGAGGGAAAATACCCAGTAACGCTAAGATCTATTGATATTTTTGAAAGGGTCAATGCCCATTTAAATATCGGTATTACTGTGGTTCAGTCTGAAACTGAATTTGAAGATTGGGTTAGTTAAAAAAAGAAGGGGATGATTTCCCAGTAAGGGGCCCGTCAATTGAACTGGTCAAACACTGGGTTTGGTTGTCATACGCACCACCATCTAGTGACCTTATCAATTCAATTGGACATTTTAATCCTATTACAGACATCAGTAGAGTTCTTGGGGAGGGTAACAAAAAGGGGAAATATTTCTACTGTCCAACATGCCTGTCTCGATTCCGTAAAGATATTAAACTACGGGATCATATGAGGCACTGTAGGCGGCATGGCTATCAGACAGTGGAAACGGTTTCAGGGAATACGGCCATTTCAAGCTTCAAAAATTTCCAAAACACCCTCCTCCAGTGCAACAAAATATCTTTGGATTGTGAAGCTAAGCTGGTGGAAGTGAACGATCCTTGATTTCCAAACCGAATCAAAGAAACACCAAGCTATTGCAGTGTCCTATGCCCATGCGCAAAGAGACAATTCTAACACCATGCAGTTGTTAGAAATAGTAGAAACATTGGATGAGAGAGAGTGCATGATCAAGCCACTGACTAAATTCATTGGCACAGCTAATGGCACTATTTCTCGTTTGAGAAATACCGATTATCCTATGGTGTTGTCTGCAGAGGATCGTCTCACGATTAAAAATAAAAAAATATGTTGGGTTTGTAAGCGGGAGTTTGAAGAGGGGGAAAGGGGGCTAAAGGGAAAAAGAGGGGACGGGGAAAGTCAGAGACCACAATCACTTGTGGCAGGAAATATCCTCTGGGGGTAGTAATTTTAGAGGGGTAGCGCATCAATCGTGTAACTTAAATGTTAGCCAACAGTTTTTTTATCCCAGTTTTTTATCCACAATTCAAATTATGATTTAAAATTTATTTTACCGGCACTGGCACGCATGCACAGGGAGGGAGGGGGAGTAGACAGTCCATGGGTAAATAATTCATTTACCTATAACATTATTCCCAAATCGGCCGAGAAGTTGTTGCTTCTCGAGCGGAAATAGCAGGTAGTAAATAATGGGCATACGTGTTGGAATAAAATCAGGTTTTTAGATTCCTTTAGTTTTTTCCCAAGGCATTGAGTCAATTGATTCGAGTGCAGAAAAGCGACAATTTTGATAGCTTTCCCTTGCTTAAACAGCACTTTCCAGACAATGAAATGTATGATCTATTGACCTGCAAAGGTGTATACGCATACGACTATTACTGTTCTGGCGCTCGCTTAAGCGAGGTGCAACTACCTCCAATTGAAGCTTTTTACAATTCACTCACCAGTAGTGAATGCACAGCCGAGGACTATGAGTTTGCCAAGAAGGTGTGGGCTAAGAAGAATTGTAAAAATGGGTGGGATTATTGTAGACTGTACTTGGCCAGTGGACGTTTTAACTCTGTTGGACATAGTCTGTAAGAACACAGACCAAATCTATTCAGAGTTCGGGTTAGATATAGGATATTATTTTTCCACACCACATTTGGTGATGGATTTGATTTTAAAAATTAGTGAAGAGGAAATGGGCCTAATCACTGATGTAGATCAGCACCTTTTTGTAGAGCGTTCAATAAGGGGAGGGTATGTTTTTCATGGGGATCGCGTCTTGTCAACCGATCCGAGCGGACAAAACAGCAACACCGGTGCAAAGTTAAATGCAGTGTTCTTGGACATGAACTCATTGTACCCCTTGGCAATGTCTCACTACTCTTCGCCGTGTGGTAACCATCAATGGCTTGAGAATCCTTGTGAGTTTCCTGACATTACCACCGTCGAGGACAATGGGCCACAAGGATGGTTCTTTGAAATTGACGGGCATATTCCACTGGCGCTTCACGGCTCAGTCAGAGATTTTGTTTTTCCCTGTATCAATCGACCCGTGAGCAGGGACTCACTCAGCCCCTACAATCGATCATTGGTCGAGGATATGGGGATGCACTGGACCCCCTCTAAGCAAAACCTGATTGCTGATTTGGACCCTAAGGAGAATATCGTTGTTTACCATGTGCTTTTGCACTGGATGGTGAACAATGGTTTCAAGATCACCAAAATACATAGGGTCCTACAATTCAATCAGAAACCATATTTAAAGACGTTTATCGACACTTTTTTTGATAAACGCTCTAGGACAAACTCCAGAGTAGAGAAGGAAATGTACAAACTCATTCATTCTAATTCAGTGTTTTGGCAATATGTGTAAAAGCGTACGTAACAGATCTCGCTGCGATGTCTTGACTGACCCTCTAGAGTGTGCACGAATTATTGCCGACCCCAATTTTACATCGTTCACGAGCATAGAGGCTGGCATGGTTCTTCTACACAGGAAAAAGAGAAATGTGGTACTGAACAAGAATATAGCAGGAGGTAGTTCAGTACTAGAAATTTACAAAAAGCTCATGTTGTCGTTTTTTTACAATGTGTGCAAGGTGCAATTGCCACGGGAGGGGGAGGTTCAAGTTTACTATGGGGATACAGATTATCTGCTGTTAAAGGTAAAAACTGAGGATTTATTGGGTGATTTAGAAAATGGGAACACATCAGCTCGCGGATGGATTTCACCAACTGGAATCCGTCCCTCTACCCCGAGTTGATGAAACGTCAAGCCCCAACCAACTATTAATGTTAAGATCAGAGACGGGGAGTGATTTGATATCCAGGGGGGTGTTCCTGGGTCCTAAAGTTTATTGCGTTGAAACTCATAGTGGGGATGAAAAGCAGGCGTGTAAAGGGGTGCCTACACATTTTGTAAAGAACAATTTCAACATGAGCGTGTACAGAGAATGTGTAGAAAGTAGCCTAGTGCCGAGAGCACAAGTGCTTGCAATTCGCTCTCTACAGTAGAGAAATTATACTGTGAGAGTGGAAAAGAATGCAATGTCGTGTATATCCGACAAAGCCTATGTGCTCGAGAATGGTGTAAGTGTGCTGCCTCATGGCCACTACCGTATTTCAGACCGAGTTGAATGCATAGACTATCGCAATCAACTTGGTCTGGATAAATTAACCTAATCAACTAACCCAACCACTAACCACCACCACCAACCTTTCATAAATTAAATGCTCTAACCCTTTCATAAATTAACTAACCTCATCTAACCACCTTAACCCAACCTAACCTACAGCAGCAGTGACGACAACTATTGTACTGTTTCACCACCGCGGGAGGGCCCTTCCCGCGGTCGGCGCCCCGGGGGGTGGGGGTCCCGCCCGCAGCCGGCCTTTGGCCCCGCGACCCTGGGGGGGGGACCCACTTTTAAATTCATAATGTTCAACTGTGCTATCTAAATTTTTTTTGTTCATGTTCCAAGTGTTTTTTTTTTCAAGTGTTTTTGTCGTACAGAAAAGTGTGCTACTCTATGCTAATGTACATAAAATATTCTTGCTGTACAAAAAGTGTTTTTTTTTAAGAGTATAAGTGTTGTTCTTGCTCTTGTTCGTGTTCTTGTACAAAAGTGTTTTTGTTTTTTTATGTTGTACATAAAGTGTCATTTTTATGTTGTTGTTTTTGTTCATGTTGAACAAATAGAGTTTACACGTTGCAAATAAATGACCATGAAAAATTGTTTTTGTCAGGTTCTTGTTGAACATAAAGTGTTATTGTTATGTTGTTGTTGCTGTTGTTCATGTTGAACAAATAGAGTTTTCATGTTGCAAATAAATGACCATGAAATATTGTTTTTTTGTTGTTCTTGTTAACGTAGATAGATCTATGGGAAAATTATTACTACTACTACTTATTCATTGGACACGTATGATTTACAGTTAGTTGTAGTCCGACTGTTGTCAAAAGCAGCATGTATCAATTTAAAACACCCTTCAGATCGTTTTTCTGTGTGGTCCCTCAATGTCGGGGAAAAACAACACTTTTAGCTAAAATAATTGAAAATTGTCAGAAAATGTTTTTGGAAAAGCCAAAAAAAATCTACTATTGCTATAATATTTGGCAAGAGTCCTACGATCAAATAAAAGCCATTGCCACAACCATACCAATACAATTCATACGGGACTTGATGTTTTCAATAGAATTGAACCGAACTCGTGGCTGATTATTGATAATTTGGCTGAATCCATTGAACAGTTCTCACAGGAAATGCTACAACTGTTCACTGTTCGCTCCCACCATGAACAACATTTCCATAACCCTAGTTCTACACAATCTGTTTCATCAGAGCGCAAATGTATGTGAACCCTTGCTTTGAATTGCACCATCTATATTATCTATCGAGTTGTTCGTGATACTAGCTCGCTAATAACTAGATATACCACGGCACCCCTAAATTTCTGTTGTCAGCGTCTCAGGCGACTAAGAAGCCCTATGGTTACATTTTGTTGGATTATAATCAGAGCACACCCGAGGATCTACGAATAGTCACCGACATTTTTAACAATGAAATTGCAGTATATCTTCCGGTGAACCAGTAGAAAAGACTATTAGTTGCCATTATGACACTGAAGAAACTACACGAACAACGGCATTTATTTTCCGTTTTAGGCACTTCAAAACCTCCACTCAGGAAGGCCATACTCAAACATGGTGGTGACAATGATTTCATTAATCTAATATCTGAACTTTGTTTAAATTTAACCGAGGGTAATGTTCAACTTCCAGAAGGTGTTAGACAACAGACAAAGCAACATCGTTCCACAGTACACGCCTTGGCTTGTAAAAACAAGGGGAAAATTTTTAAAAGACAACGTCTCCTTCAAGCGGGCGGTAGCTTTTTCACGCTTTTACTGCCAATAATTGCAGGACTTGTAAACAGTTTTCTCTAGAGAGAGAATGGCTAAACCCTATAAATTGACACCATTTGAACTTGTCCTCTCGCCCGTCGAACATTTTGAAGACAATCTAAGCAAATTCATTAATGATGAGAATATCGCCGATGACAAAAACTGCTTTTACTTCAAGATGCATTGTGACGTGTGGACAAACATAAACCTTATCGTGAGCGACCCACCGTCACCACTGTTACCGATCCCTCTAAACAGGAAACATCTCAAGATTCTGCAGCAGCAGCAGTGCAATCCAAGGAGAAGGAAATGAATTCAATTATATTGAAAATTGGAAACCTATTGCCACTGACCTATCGTGAACAGAGTAAAAGAGTATCATCATATCTCATGTTGGAAACTGGTGATGATCATCATCAAGTTCAAGTCAACAGCACAGGGAAATGAATTATAATTCAGGAAAAAAGTTATAATCTAGTTGATTTAATTTGTGATATGGTGACGAATCGTAAAGGAGTTTTTTATCATTTGACAATAATCTATACACCTTTTTAAGTGTATCAAACTTCCCCAAAAGTCTTATTGGCAATAAGCCAATTCTAAAGAAACTAAGAGAATATAGTCCTCCAACAACACCAACACCATTTTAAAAAAGAAGAACTCAATATTTGAAAATACTAGCAGCAGAAGCAGCAGCACCACTGATTTTACAATACCTGTGGCTGCTAGTCAAAAGCGAAGACGAATTGATTCACCCTCCAGTGTGCAAAAAGGGGAGTGGACATTACACTACGTGTTTGCATTCAAAATGGATGAAGTTCTGAAAGGTGTCTATGAAAAATATTGGTGAAGCGGGAAGTTTAAGTTCTCCCAAAACGCTTTCTAAAGTTGTCTCTGGCAGCACATTAAAAAAAAGCAAAAGAGTATCTGGAGAATGAACCGAGTTACACACTGCATCGGAATCACAGGCTTCATGGCAAACAATATCGACAAACTAAAGCCTTTTTCCCTATGAATATAATGCAAACGGATCTTTTAAAACTTTAGACGCAGTTCAACGGCGTCACAATGCGCCCTACAAATATATTCTTCTGGCAATCTGTGTCTTTAGTCGTTATGCCCTATGCCATTCCATTACGGTCAAAGAGAGGGGTTGAAGTTGCTCAGGCCATTGAAAGTATTCTTGAACAGGATTGCTATAGAAAAATTCAATCGGATCGTGGTAGTGAATTTGTTAATCCCCATGTACAAAAAGTTCTATTGAAATATAATACATCACTTTATCATAGTCACAGCCCGATAAAGGCTGCATTGGCTGAACGATTAATAAGAACAATTCGTCTATTAATTTAAAGATATTGTACACTGAAAAATACATCTGCTTTTATTCATGATTTAGATAAAATCATGCGGATATACAATCATCGACCTCATCGATCTCTGTCCAACTCAAGCCCTCGGGAAGTTCACTACAGTGAAAGTACATTTGATGCTTTTTCTAAAGCAATATTCGAACGGTGGAAAAAGAAAAAAATGTGAAGAAGAAATTAAATGTTGGTGATACTGTTTGAATTAATAGAACCACCAATATTTTTGAAAAGGGGAATTATTTATGGAGCACCGAACTTTTTAAAGTGTCCAAAATCCTGGACACCGAACCTACGACATATCGACTGCGAGACACCAAAGATGATGAGATTCTCGGTGGTTTTTTATGAACAATGAACTGCAAAAAGTTAGAAACACTAGTGAAATTTATCAAATTGAAAAGATATTAAAGAGTCGTACTCGTAGGGGAAAGAGACAGTTGCTTGTTCGCTGGCTAGGATATAACTCAGATTTTGATTCTTGGGTCAGTGATGAAGATATAACAATGCCCAATGATTTCTATGTGATTTTCATGTCCAATGTTTCTGATCGTCTCTACAATGACTTGAATAGAACAAGTGCTTTTTGGACAAAACTCTCTCCCCACCATCAAATTTGACAACAATGGAAAGTATGAAGTGGCTCTTGTCGACTGTATTCTCAAAAATACCTACGACATCCTGAGAAAAGATCGTAAATATGAAATAAAAATTAGACCCTATGATTGGCCGCCACCACCATCCTCAAGTGATCAAGAACAAATTCAAAAGATCAATTGGATGGATTATCCATATATTGAAGTACTCTACGAGGAACTCACCTGTAATGAATGATTTATGTCGCTCTATTAATAAAAGAATTTCCGCTTGTAAAAAAGGAGCTTTTCATTTCAACTATTCAAAGGAGGAGGGTAAGATCTACATTAGTTCACCTATTGCCAGCGAAAAGGTTATTCTCAATGATAACCTAAAGGATGTTCTTGGCTTTAAGCTCAATATAATAAATGGTAAAAGTGCCGGAAATACTAATTTCATTTTGCTGACTACCCGCCTGCCTTCTCCACAGACACTTGTATATTTCTCTACGCTTCATTTGTGGAAACATCTCGGGTTGGTAATTCAAATGTACCCCTCCTACGAGTTCTTCAACGAAAAAACCAATCAAGAACATATTCACCACTACAATATAAAGCATCTTCAGTATATTCCCGTAAACACTTCCTATTTGGAACTCTGTCAGTTTAACACTAAGAACTGAATTAGGTGATCCAATAGCAATTTCAAAAGGTTTGGCTGTGATTACATGCCATTTTAGTCCCTTCGTTCAACAACAAGATGTCTAATAAAAAAGTGGTATTAACGTCCTGATATTGACTGCTATGTTAATACTCTTAGCCCAAGACAACAGGGCAATGGAATAAACTATTACAAAGGTCGCTCGTCAATGTCTCGCTATGGTTTTGGCAGTTGGTTTGCTAAGCTGTTTCGCTCTTCACTACCACTGGCTAGAAAATATCTTTTTACCGGCTGCGACAGATTTTGCATCCTCTACACTATACGATTAGGGCTCTGGCAAGGATTTTAAAGAAAGTGCTACGGAAAAATCTTAGGTCCAGTGCGTGAAACCTTGGCGAGGGATTAAAACAAAATGGTAAAGGTTTTAAAAAGGTCGAGAAACACTGCATCACTCATCAGTCTCCACTCAGGTCGGAAACGAAAGACATCATCCCTCTAGTCAAAGAAAAGAACGAAAAAGCCGACACGTAGTGTAAATAGAAGAAGAAGCACCTGGAAGAGAAACTGTTAGATCGAAACTTGATTTCTTTTCCTAAGATGTCCTACTACCTACCGCATAAGGATTCTCAACCTTCAATCACCGCCTCATTGAATCTATTCAACGCAGAAAATGTTGATGTGAGTGTCAAGCATGGATACTATGAACAATTTTATCCTCGACAACCCCTCTCCGATAATATTCACTTTCAAATTTTATTCCAATGAAGACTACTTTATGGACATGTCTTCAACATTTATAGATTTACAAATGAAAGTCCGGAATTCCGATAATACAATGCCAATTCGGGCCGATGGAATATCCTATGAAAATTGTATATTACATAATTTATTTCGTCAAATTAGTGTCTACATCAATGGCAAGCTGGTGAGCACAAGCAATAATCTCTCCAATTATACATGCTGATAACACCCAAGTCAAACAAGAATTGAGAGGCACCTGCAATGGATATGAATGTATTACTAATACTGATAGTACAGATGCACTTAAAAATGCTACAAGTAGTGAATTACATCTAGTTGGAAAAGTATATCATGAAATATTTAATGTACCACAATGGCTGCCGCCCACTGTTACAGTGGATATAAAACTGACGCTTGCACCATCCAATTTCATATTGAGAAAAGAACTTGTTGCCAATCCTGATGTAAGTCTCTTCCTCACCTCGGCAATACTTCATGTACGCAAACAACAGGTTATGAGTTCTGTTGCTTTGGCAGTGGAAAATGAGAGCCAGTGGAAATAATATTAAACTACTTGTTCCTCATACAATCACCAATCAACGTCATATTGCCATGGGGTCACGCACCTTCACCGATTCATCCTTTATCAATGGTGAAATTCTGTCAAAAACTCGCTTTGGCATTTGTAAAAAGCGCTAGTGCAATAGGATCGTTGACTGGATGCCCACATAAATTCGAGATGTTTGGACTTTCATCTCTTGTGTGCAAAGTAAACGGCATCCCACTCTACAATCTGTCTTTTGATAAATCCTATAGAACATTGTATGAGTTGACCTTGCAAACCCTAGATCATGATTCACAACTATTTGAAAATGGTATAACCGAAGATATGTTTGCTAAAACACTTGGTATCATTGTACTAGATTTGTCTGGCACACAGGATATGAGTATAGTACGTACGGGGAGTGTGCGTTTTAGAGTGTACATTTGCCGACCCATTGGCTGAGAGTATTGCACTAATCTCACAAAATCAAAATGAAACCTATAGGGAAATCACTCCCGAAGGCAGTGTTCTACTAGACTTGGCGCCATGAACACCAGTCAAATAATCAATGTATTTAATATGGATCCTTACATGTCCCAGTACAAATCCTATTGTCTGCCCTCGGACTTTCTTGGAAAAATTCAAAGTGTCAACAATACCTTGATTATTGTTAATAGCAGTCCGTCGACTGTGCTGACGGGTCATTGTCTGTGCATCTTTCAAACAATTAAAACGATTGAATTTTTTGATCCTCTTGGCCTACCCTACACATTTTAAACAACACCCCACATCAGCAACTATATTGAGAGCAGTGGGAAAACTATTATTCAAAATCGGAGGAGGGTGCAGGATCTAACAACTAAAAGCTGTGGCTTCCATGCGCTACTATATTTTGTGTTCCGATGTCGCGGCTATACTTACAAGCGGTTTCTCCACATTTATAGTGACAATCCACGTCTGAACGACTTTCTAGTGGAAAATATCTTCTCAGACCTGTACAGTATTTATTTCAGTGCCCTACGAGTAAAGTGCTTAAAAAATGTTTGTGAATTTGTTTATTAATAAAATGCATATATATACAACAATGTCTTTAAATCTTCACTTTAGATTTCTTCTTCTTCGGTGTATAGGCAACTGTCGTGAACCACTAATGTTGGTAAATCATTTGGATTAACTGTATTTTGATCTTGATTGACTGCAAACTCAGGATCACATTTCCTACAGTACAATGTAACTTCACTCTTGTGACATCTCTTTGTATAGTCAATGATACTATTTGCATTCATATTATGAAATTCACGAGTTTCAATCTGTCTATTTGAAGCAATATCACGTAGAGTGTTTTCAAATGGTGAATCACATTCGGTAACTGCCAAATAAAAATCACTTGGTTTATAGTCATAGTAGGCAGTGTCGTCACAACGATGACGTAGAAACCAAATTGTCTTGTTACCCCAACAGTTGAATCGTAGACCAGATTCTTCTTCCCAGAATAATTTAAATCCACGACGATACCAATCTCGTAGAAATAAACTAAAATCACGTTTGGGTTTCTTTCCAATCATAGTGGGGTAAGTATTCTCCCCACTGATCACATTTATCATAGTGACAATTGGAGCACAGGTGCCCTCTAGGGTGAGAGTCACAAATCTCTTCAAGACATGAATTACATCCTTTAATTTGTACTGTATAGCCTCTATGTAATTTACAAGGATTACATAATTTACACTTTTCACTATAGTCATCAATAATTGTACAATTCTCACACTGAGTCCAACTGCCAAGAGTTTACATGCATAGTGGACATGTATAGAGACATTTTTTGGTTTCCGATGTCAACTCTCTCACAGATAAAAAGAAACTGATCCTCGTTCGATAAATTCAGTGAAGGGAATGAGGAGAGGAGTAACTCTGTGACGTTACCTCTTTGGAATGGAGGAGCCATCTGCATTGAATCCATTGGCAATGTTTTCAAAGGTATATCCACGATATGATTCTGCTTTGTTCCAATTAATATATCAATAAAATGAGTATAAGCATTTGAGTCACATCTTAAAAGTTTCATACAATAGTTCAATGGGGGGGGGGATAAATCAGTTCTCATTATATTGTCAAGTGTTCCCCGAGAGAATATCCTGCGTTGAAGAGATAAGTCGAGAAATTTGTCATCCAAAATCAAATGTTTTTCCATAAACACTAGATTTGATCTAATTCTCTCTTTCTCAAATTTATTCATTTTTCAATCCTTTCACTCTGACTGTTGACTCTAGACTGATCCTGATTCGTTAGCCCTAACCTGACCTGACCCAAAAAAAGCGAACATTTTCGATTTCAAAATAATTTCATTGAATAATTACAACAACAACAAAAATACTAAGCATGTACAATTAGCGATAGAGTTTATTGTCTTCGATAGGTTTCACTAATGCACTTAAAGCACATTGAAGTCTATTCACATGTGCTATATTAACTTTTGCAGCGACAAATAATTGATCCTCCATTTTAAATTTGCTCAAGGATATCACATATCTTGCATATACTTCATCCCATTCCAGACAAAGCCGTGATCCTCTCGTGATTTCCACCGCAATGTTTGGTGTTCTTGTATTATTACCATCAACTGCACTATCAACTTCTAATAGTGTAAACATTCCACTCATCAACAAAAATATATATCCAAATGAGTAAAGTCAAACTGTTCTTCTCACTCCTTTGAATTCTATTCACAGACTAATAAAAACTATAGCGAAAACCCTTTCCTTATATTCTCTGCAATCCTCCACCGCTAATATGTAAGCGAGCCTCTGATTGGTCTAGAAGGAGATGTAACCAACTCATTGATTGGTTTAGAAGGAGACAAGTGATCCTGTTTCCTATTCCTGGATCATAACATTCTCCCCTAGCGTGCACTTGGCCAAACAACAACAACAACAACAAATAAATCGACCTTGATACATCCATAAATTGCTGTACTTGTCGGGGATATTATGTAATCAATTGACAAAAACCATAAAACATCCATAAATTGCTGTTGACATCCATGAAAAAAAACAAATAAATTGACCAACACACATAACCGTCCATGAAACATCCATCAAAGTGAGAAAAATCCTGTTTTTTTTTCATTCTCAATGACAAAAATCATAAAATATCCATAAATTGCTGTTGACATCCATGAAAAACAACAAATAAATCGACCTTGAAACATCCATCAAAGTAAAAAAAATCCTGTTTTTTCATTCTCACTGACAAAAACCATAAAACAGACATAAATTGATGTTGAAATCCATGAAAAACAACAGATAAATTGACCGAAACTCATAACCGTCCAAGTCCAAACATCCATCAATGTGAGAAAAATCCTGTTTTTTTCATTCTCACTGACAAAAACCATAAAAAAGACATAAATTGCTGTTGACATCCGAGGAAAACATCAAATAAATTGACCAACACTCATAACCTTACTTTTACTATTTACTTTCGGCGGGAGCCAGATGATGAACTGTCCTGCCTGGCACCAAAGGATCTTAGGATGACTTCCGACGACCACTTGCTCCTGTCGGCTGCAGCTTCTCCGGCGATCTTCAGCCAGTCTTTGTCCCATCTCCGACCGTGTGTCCTGAATCCTCCCCACGGTTCCAGGTCCTCATTGAATTTTTGCCACAGGTTCTTCTTTTGTCCTCCTGGTTTACGTTTCCAGGAGGGGGCTGGTTCGCAGACAAGGACGTCTCGACATATCGTGCCTTCGGGACGGCGCAATGTGTGGACGAGCAGCTTCAGGCGACGTATTTTAATGATAAGCGATAGCTCTTCTGATTGGCCACAGCGACTCCTTACTTCACTATCGGAAATCCTGTCCCATCTCTTAATGCGGAGGATGTAACGAAGGCAGTGGTAGTCGAACACGTCTAAAGTTCTCGCATCTTCAGTCTTCATCGCCATGTCTCGCAAGCATACAGAAGTACTGCTCGAACAGTTGCACCATAGATTCTGACTTTTGTTTTGGTTGAGATCTCCCGTCTGGTCCATAATGCTTTTGGTTGAGATCTCCCGTCTGGTCCATAATGCTCCAAGGACACTCATAACCGTCCAATAAACATCCATCAATGTGAGAAAAATCCTGTTTTTTTCATTCTCACTGACAAAAACCATAAAACAGACATAAATTGCTGTTGACATCCGTGAAAAACATCAAATAAATTGACCGACACTCATAACCGTCCAATAAACATCCATCAATGTGAGAAAAATCCTGTTTTTTAATTCTCACTAACAAAAACCATAAAAAACATACATAAATTACGTAAAAAAAGTTGTAGGTGGCAGCAGGGTTGAGGGATGGGACTGGTACTCCCCTTTCTACTTTCACTGTGGAAAAGAAATTTGGAAGAATGGAAAGATATGATTGCAAAACAAGATTCGAATATCAAATAATATAATAGCCTAATAACAGTAATCAAGCATAGTTCAGGAGCGGTGTCGCTTCGAAATGCGGAGGATGGTTTTTAAATGTTTTCCAGAAGAATTGTATAAGGTTAGTCTTGCAGGAACTGTTTTGACCGTCCGTATATCAAACAATAAAAAAATATAAAAATATGTGTTTCAACCCTCTTTCTTTGGTTATAATGAAGAAGGCTAAAGAGGAATAGGCTATGTTTTTGGGGGTGAAGTATGAGAGATTGCCAAATACTGCGCTTTTGGTTATCAACAGAGGAAAAACTAGAAGTAGGGAGCCCCCGAGCGGAGTGAAAGGTAAAATTTAAAGGATTTTACGACTTAATTGGAAGGGATAAAACGTTAGGGTTTTATTAGAAGTTAGGGGTTTATTAGGTTAAAGCTTAGGGTTGGAGGAAAAACACGTCAGCTCTGTTGGCATTATGCGGCTTGATAATAAATAGAGCTTTAAATATCTGCTCTTAGATTCTCAATTGAGTTGAATTTCAAGGTATAGTCTTTTCTATTACGAATTTAGGGGTTGTGTCCACCTCCTTCGCCTTGAAAATGCGGGATCTTATTTTCAAAAATATTGATGGGTAAGTTTAAAATTAATCAGTCTGTTATTGTTATTATTATTCATTTGAAAACCTGAAAGTACATAACCAAACCAAGTAGCAGATAGAGAAAAAAGAACAAAGAAAATAAAACATACGCAATTTACAATACTAAACACTAATGAAACCAATAAACTAGTGAATGCAATACAACCACTTCAAAAGAAGAAGGACAATTGAGCAAAATGAAAATAAAGCTACTTAGTGTTTACTGGAGTATTTAGAGTCGTGATTCTCAAAATGGGGCGCAGGCTTCACTAGTGGGGCGTGACAATATCTTGGTGGGTCATGGGCAGGACATGCATCCATTGGCTGACTACAATTTAGAGCTTGAGTTTTGAAAGAGACATGTTCCCTGCGAATAACGTCATATTCAAGCGCATTAAAAAGCAAAAAAGATGCATGATATTGATGCAATGACATTCTACATTCCAAAAAAACTGTTGTATTCAAATAATTTATTCCATTAATATAAAATAATATTCAAAATTGAACCGTCATATTTTTAAAATAAACCCAGCCAGTAATTAGAACTCTGTTTCAGAAATAATATCAGCTTACCAGATGCAAACGCCTGATTTTTTTCGGGGCGATAACAAAAAAAAACTAGTTTGAACAAGAAAGTTCCAGGCAACTGGTTTTGGGACCCAAAAAGGTACCTAGTTACTAACTTTTAAGCTTCTTTCGGGTGAATACGTGTCAAATTTTGAAAAACTAAATTTGAATATCACGAAGAGGAAGGACTCGGTGGGGCATGATCCAAAATCGGTTTGGAATCAATCGGGAACTGAGGATCGCTTGGGAACGGATTTAAAGTCGAGCTGTTTGATATCGAACAGAAGTTCAAACTTACATTCTACAATCTATTTACAAAGGAAAAATAGAATTATAATAGCTTCTTGTTATTTCGCAATAACTAAAAGCTGTGATGCTTATTAGTAGGGAGTATCTATGGAATTTGCTCGGGGGTATAGCGATTCCCATGCTATGATTACCAGACTGGTTATTTGGCAAGGTATAATGTAGTCAAACATGTTTTGAGAGTATGGTCGTAATAATATAACTTAAGCAGACAGGTTTTTTTCTGTTAATCTATGGAATTTGCTCGAGGGTATGGCAATTTCCATGCTATGATTACGAGACTGGTTATTTGGCAAGGTATAATGTAGTCAAACATTAAACGAGATGTATTTGATGAAAGCAAAAAGGGTTTAACAGATGATTAAGAGGCTTTTATAAAAAATAATACAGGGAAGGGGGCAATGTATCAATTCTAATTGGCGTTTGATTGTGATTTGCAAAAAAGGGGTAATTAGTGATTGGAAAATTTTTTACATGAAATCACTGAATAAAATATTTTTGGACCATGTACTTGACGATGGAGAAAAAGGTTAATGTGATTAGCAATTATGAGCGAGGATTCCCCCATTGGTTCCTGGTAGTAGGCTACGCATATCAATTTGAAAATTGGACAGAATGAGGTATTTGTGGTTGGGATTTGAATAAAAGGAATTTGTGTATTAAGTTGGAACTTTCAGAGAGTGCTTAAAGGGAAAGTCAATTCACCAAAAGGAAATATTTGCACGCTCATGCTGGGGTCGAGTTGCACGGGAGTTGAGTTGCACGGAGGGTTGAGTTGCACGAGGGTTCAGTTAAAGGGGGTATAGTTACACGGAGGTTTAGTTAAATGGGGTCGAGTTGCACGAGGGTTAAGTAGCACGAGGGTTCAGTAGCACGGGGGTTCAGTTGTACGGGGTTTCGGTTATACAAGGTTTTTTTCTTTACTTGGCGGCCATTCAAAAAAGCGAGGATTTCTATTAAATAAATAATTCTTATACATTTTAAAATAGCTTTAGGGGGTTTGAGAGACTCTGTTGTTTTATTCTGTTTTATTCTAAAGTGCTAAGACATAGAGTGCTACAAACACCAGAATAAACTGTAGACATAGAGCGGTGCATGCGCCGCTTATTTTTCTGTATACCCGATAATTCATGGAGATAGTATAATGAATTTTGCAAATTCAATAACGACGTAATTATTATTGTGTGTGTGTGTGTGTATTTGTGTGAGCGGTGCAAGCGCCGCATCTACTCGATAATTCATTGAGATAGTATAATGGATAGTGCAAATTCAATAACGATGTAATGATTGTTGTGTGTGTGTGTGTAAGTGGTGTATGCGCCGCGTCTAGTCGATAATTCATAGAGATAGTATAATGAATAGTGCAAATTCAATAATGACATAATTTTTGAATGGCATATATTTATTTCAATATCATTATTTCTTATGTTTGATCCGGGTGGTGAAATTTTTTCAATATACATATCAACTGAATTGTATTTTAATACTGATTTTGAATATCTTTAAATTATTTCGTTTACCTTAATCCATCAAAATTTATGAGAAAATTAAGAATTTTTGAAGTAGAAATTCTGATATCACGTAATTTGTTTCCGCAGCGCGTTCCATCTGACTTCAGAGGCATGATTACTTATAGATTAAAGGAATATATATATATATATATATATATATATATATATATATATATATATATATATATATATAATATATATATATATATATATATATATATATATATATATATATATATATATATATATATATATATATATATATATATATATATATATATATATATAATATATATATATATATATATATATATATATATATATATATATATATATATATATATATATATATATATATATATATATATATATATATATATATATATATATATATATATATATATATATATATATATATATATATATATATATATATATATATATATATATATATATATATATATATATATATATATATATATATATATATATATATATATATATATATATATATAGGGGTTAGAAACGTATTTTCAACCTGTAAGAATATTTCAACGTGTGTGCACATGTGTGTGTGTGTGCGTGTGTGTGTGTGTGAACGTGTGTGCGTGTGTGTGTGTGTGTGTGCGTGTGTGTGTGTGTGTGTGCACATGTGTGTGTGTGTGCGCATGTGCATGTGTGCTATTAACAAAATTTTTAATTCATTATTCACTTGTTTTATAAATAATGCTATAAGCAAAAATTTGTAATTTATTATGCATTTGTTTGATAAATTCGAATCCAATTAAGAAAAAAAAATTTTTGATAAAAAAAGTGTGCTATAATTCTGATAAAACTTTCGTCAAAGAAAAAAAACTTATTCCATTCATTTTCTAGTTTCAGGGGAAAACTATGAAAACTTCTGCCTTCCCTGGTCCGGGACTTCAAAGTATCATGGTTAATTGTCCCCTCTCACCCGATGATGTTAATGAAGGTATGTCATTTAATATCCCCCTGGATTTTCAATTTACAGCTGAAGAAATGGACAGTCTTATGCAAATTGTTGGACCTAATTTTTCTGGGGACATTTTTGACGATAGTTTTATAATTGGTGAATTGGGTCCTGTACAAATAGGTGCAGGACATGAAAATAGTGTCACGTCCTCGGAATTACGTGAATTTTATTTGTTAGAGTCTGCTCTATGTCACTTACAAACATATAGGGTAGATTTTAACCCTCCCGAGGAAAACGTGGTTGACGGGAGCATTATTTTAAACAGACCCTGTAAATGTTCTCCATAGCTACATCGACAGAATTCGAGCACTCATTGATATTCAGATTCAGAAATGGGGGGGGGGGTCAAGGGGGGGATTAAAGCATCAGTAAATCAAAAAGTTTACTTACAAAAGGGGACATCTGGGGATATTTTTTATTTTCATTTTTCAACTGGCAACCAAACTTTTTACTCTGGTCTAAATGAATTTTGAGAGCAAATTTTTCAACTGAGTAAATAAATTAATATAAACTTGGGACACGTTTAAAGAGAGGGGAAGCGGGTCCACAATTTTATACATTGAAAAACATGGATCTGAATCTCAGTAGATTTAAAAAAAAACTTTATTTTAAGGGGGGCAGGGGGTACTCGACGAATAAAATGCCACCCAGATTTGTCGGCTACAAGAGGAGTTCAAGGTTTCGATTTTGAAACGGGGCTGCAATGCTTTAAATATGCATTTTTAGCAGCAGCCCATAAAACATTAAAAAAAGATTCATCAATGACAAATCTCGACAGCCTTGCTCGTAACGGTGGAGAAAATTTCCCTAAAGTAAATTTTGACTGTTTAGAGGGAAAGTATCCAGTGTCCTTGAAAGAAATAGCCATATTTGAAAAAGCAAATGAAAATCTGGGTTGGGGGTGGTTGTTCTCCAGTATGACACGGAATTTTTAAATGGGGGAAAGAAACCAAATAAAAAAGGGGTTTTGTATTCAGTTAGGACACCGATGGTAGATAATGTTAAAAATTGGGTTTGGGTTATTTACGAACCTCCCAAAGATGAAAATTTCTATGGTTATTTTTCCCCGTTACAGCAATAAATCGTCTCCTATCCCAAAGCACGAAGAAAGGAGAATGTCTCTATTGTCCCATGTGCCTTTCCTCATTTAGATCTGAGCGAACATTCTCGGATCACATGAGGCATTGCAAAATTCATGGCAATCAAAGAATTGAAATGCCGACAGAAGGCAAAGATACTTTACAATCTAAAAATTTCCAAAATTCCCTGCAAGTTGATAAAGTATGTTTGGATTGTGAATCAAGACTGGTGGAGGTATCTGACCCATCAAGGCCAAATATAGTCGAGGAACACAAACTAGTTGCGTGTTCCTATGCGCATGCCCGTCGCGATTCCAATAATAAGATGTAGTTGGAAGAGTTTTTTTTGCTATGGATGAGGAGCGTAGTATGGAAAAGTTATTGGTATCTAATAAAAACAGCAAACACCGCAATTTCACGATTGCGTCACACCAGCTACCCAATGACATTATCAGATAAGGAGCAACTGGCACTAGAAAAGGGGACAATTTGTTGGGTTTGTAGGAGTGTTCTTGTCCCAAAAGACGCGGTCCTGGATCATAATCACCTTATTGATCCCAATTCAACGGGAAAAAGTAACTTTTGGGGGTGGGCTCACAATTCATTTAATTTAAAAATTAAACAGCAACCCTTTCTTCCGGTTTTTATACATAACTCTAACTACAATCTGAAGTATGTACTACCAGCAATGGCACATCTTCAAATTAAATGGAACAGTGGATCATGCATGGGTGATACAGCTTTTCCTACAATATCATTCCTAAATCATCGGAAAAGTTGCTTGTTTTGGAATTTATGTGGAAATTTGCTGAAGACGACGTTGAGTACACGAATAAAATTCGCTTTTTAGATTCCTACAGTTTTTCCCCCAAATCATTGAGCGAATTAATTCAAGTGCAGAAAAACGATGATGGCTGCATTGCTTTCCCCCTTCTCAAGCAACAATTTCCAAATGATTTATATGATTTGTTGACGGTCAAGGGCATATATCCTTATGATTATTATTGTTCCATGTCGATATTCACCGAGGAAACTATTCCTTAGATTGAATCGTTTTACGACAGTCTACACGATCGTAGGTGCACCCCCGATGAATATAATTTTGCTAAAAAAGTGTTGGCAGACGGAGGGTGTAAAATGGGTTTGACTACTGCAAGCTGTATTTTTCGAGGGATGTGTTAACTTTGTGTTAGACATTATGTGTAAAAATACGGACAAAATCTATGGGGAATTTAATCTTGATTTGGGCTATTATTTTTCATCTTCTCATCTGGTGATGGACCACATCCTAAAAATTAGTGGGGAAAAAATTGGGCTAATCAGACATTGATCAGCACCTGTTCATAGAAAGGTCAATGAGGGGTGGATACGTTTTTCATGGGTATCGTATCTTGGAAACTGATCCAACTGGAGAGAATACGGGGACAAAATCCGATACAGTTTTCCTTGATATGAATTCTCTCTACCCCTCCGCCATGTCCCATTATGCGCTACCTTGCGGTGACTATAAATGGCTCAATGACCCTCAAGCTCCTCATTTCTCCAACATTGACAACAGTGTTGAGGAGAATGAACCGGTTGGATGGTTTTTTGAATTTATGGGGAGATACCAGTTGAGCTTCACGATTCAGTAAAGGATTTTGTTTTCCCGTGCATCAATAGACCTGTGACTAGGAACTCTTTGAGCCCCCGCAATAGGCGTTTAGTCGAGGTGGACGTATTGCATTGGTCACCTTAAAAACAAAAACTTATTGCTGACCTTCTGCCAAAAAAATATTGTTGTGCATCACGTGGCTCTAAAATGGCTAAACGTGGCTCTCCAGTTTAGCCAAAAACCATATCTAAAAACGTTTATTGACACTTTTGTCAAGAAACGTTCTGAAGCACAAACGAAAGCCGAAAAAGAAATTTTTAAGCTCATTTTGAATTCGGCTTTCGGTAAAATGTGTGAGAGTGTTCGCAATAGGAATCGTTGTGACGTCGTGACCGATCCCAAACAATGTGCTCGAATTATTGCCGATCCAAATTACACTTCCTTCACGATCATTGGCCCGGACGTGGTACTATTGAATAGAAAAAAAAGACGCATTGTATTAAATAAAAATATTGCTGCAGGCTGTTTGATCTTGGAGATCTCTAAAAAGCTCATGTTGGAATTCTACTACAATGTGGCTAGGGTACAGTGGCCGAAAAAGGGGCAAGTAGAGGTCTGCTACGGGGACACAGATTCTCTACTGTTAAAAGTAAAAACCCCAAATCTAATTGATGATTTCGCGCACGGTGAAATTATCAGCTCACGGATGGACTACACCAATTGGAGTGACCTTTACCCAGAGCTAGTGAAACGTCGGGCGCCAAATCAGCTTTTATTTTTTGAATCAGGAACGGGAAGCGACATGATTTCCCGTGGTATGTTTGTAAGTCCGAAGGTGTACTTTATACAGACACACGACGAGGAAATCAAGAAACGTTGCAAAGGAGTGCCCACGCGCTATTTGGATAAGAATTTCGACATGGACATCTATAGGAATTGTATTGTTCAAAATACAATTCCACGAGCCAAATTGCTGGCAATTCGTTCCCTCAACTACAGGAACTTTACTGTAAAAGTAGAAAAAATTGCCACAAGTACCATCTCCGACAAGGTCTATATTTTCAAGACGGTGTGACTACCCTCCCCCTTGGGCACTATTTAACTTCAGACCGGGCCGAATGTGTTATCAATGGGGAAAGTCTCGGTTCGAATAAAGTCCAGTAAATTTTTCCCAAAACCTTTGGGGGGGCCTCGCGGCCTTTGGAAGGGTGGGGGAGAGCTTCGCAGCCCGAAGGGGGGGGGGCGACCGCCAGCAGGGGGCACACCGCCAGCCACTACCAAAGTTATCTTTTTTTTACTTTTTGTGCAGATTTTTGACTTTTTGTGCAGAGCAGATTTTTTTGCTTTTGTAAATATACATGTTTCATTGAAATTAAAAAAAAATGTGACATTATCTTAAGTGCTTTATTCTAATAAATGTTGTATTTTTTTCTATAAATAAATAAACAAAAAAATATGTATTTATTTAAGTTTTTTTTTCTTTCAGTGCCTAAGTAAATGTTGTATTTTTATTATAAATAAATTTAAAAAAAGAAGTGTATTTTTTTCATGTTTAATGTGCTTTTTTTCAATGTAGTATTTTTTAAGTATTGTTACTTTTTTATGCATATAATAAAAGAAAATATGATTCTTTATTCGTCTTCTTCTTCTTATTATTATTCTTGAACTTAGAAGTAGTAGTAGTAAGGAAATTATTTAGTCATTAGACAACTATGGTCTACAGTTAGCTGTCCAAGTGAACTACTGAAGGGAACATGTATCAATTTTAAACACCATTCAGATCGTTTCTGTGTGGGCCCTCAATGTCGGGCAAAACAACACTCTTAACTAAAATAATTAATAATTGCGATAAAATGTTTGCGGAAAAGCCGAAAAAAATCTACTATTGTTACAGTATTTGGCAGGAGTAATACGATAAAATAAAAGCAATTGCTGCCACCACGGGGTTGGTGCAGATACAGTTCATACAGGGACTTGATGTTTTCAACATTATTGAACCAAACTCTTGGCTGATCATTGACGATCTGGCTGAATCTATTGAACAATTGTCCCAGGAAATGCTGCAATTGTTCACCGTTCACTCTCATCATGAACAGATTTCCGTTACTCTGGTTCTACACAATCTCTTTGATCAGAGCAAATGTAAGTGAACACTTGCATTGAACTGCACCAACTATATCATCTACAGAGTTGTTCGTGATTCTAGCTCGCTAATAACTCTCAATAAACAAATCTATCCAGGTGCCCCCAAATTGCTGCTCTCAGCATACAATCAGGCAACTAATAAACCCAACGGTTATATCCTATTGGATCTTAATCAAAATACACCCGAGGATCTGCGTGTAGTCACAGATGTTTTTGACAATGAAATTACAGTATATCTCCCCGTGAACACTAAAAAGATCTATTAGTCGGTATCATGACACTGAAGAAATTACATGAAAATAGACATCTGTTTTCAGTTCTAAGCATTTCAAAACCCCCGCTTAGGAAAGCCATACTCAAACATGGTATTGACAATGATTTCATTAATCTAATATCTGAAATTTGTTTAAATTTGACCAAGGGAAATGTTCAACTGCCAGAAGTAGTTAAGCAACAGGCAAAGCAACATCGTTCCATTGTACGTACATTGGCCTCTAAAAAGAAAGGAAAGAATTTTAATAAGAAACGACTTCTTCAGGCGGGCAGTAGCTTTTTCACACTTTTACTGCCAATAATTGCAGGACTTGTAAACAATTTTCTCTACTGAGAGAATGGCAAAACCCTTTAAATTGACTCCAATAGAACTCGCTCTCTCACCCGTGGAACACTTTGAGAACAATCTTACTTACTTTTACTTTTACTTTCGGCGGGAACCAGACGATGAACTGTCCTGCCCGGCGCCAAAGGATATTGGGATGACTTCCGACGACCACTTGGACCTGTCGGCTGCAGCTTCTCCGGCGATCTTCAGCCAGTCTTTGTCCCATCTCCGATCATGTCTCCTGAATCCTCCCCACGGTTCCAGGTCCTCCTTGAATTTTTGCCACAGGTTCTTCTTTTGTCCTCCTGATTTATGTTTCCAGGAGGGGGCTGGTTCGCAGACAAGGACGTCTCGACATATCGTGCCTTCGGGACGGCGCAATGTGTGGCCGAGGAGCTTCAGGCGGTGTCTTTTAATGATAAACGATAGCTCTTCTGATTGGCCAAAGCGACTCCTTACTTCACTATTGGAAATCCTGTCCCATCTCTTAATGCGGAGGATGTAACGAAAGCAGCGGTGGTCGAACACGTCCAAAGTTCTCGCATCTTCAGTCTTGATCGGCCATGTCTCGCAAGCATACAGAAGTACTGCTCGCACAGTTGCACCATAGATTCTGACTTTTGTTTTGGTTGAGATCTCCCGTCTGGTCCATAATGTTTTTTTCAGACTAGTAAACACTCCCCAGGCTTTTGCTATGCGGGCAGAGATATCCCTTTCAGCTCCGCCATCTGGTGTTATGATAGAGCCAAGATACTTGAATTCCTCAACACTTTCTATTGGCTCACCGTCGAGGGTAACTTGGCAAGGAGCAGGTTGGTTGAGAGCCAATACTTTAGTCTTTGAGAACAATCTGAGTAAATTCAATGACAACGAGAATATTGAGGATGATAAAAAACTGCTTTTACTTCAAGATGCACTTCGCCGAGTGGACAAACATAAGCCCTATCGTGTGAAGGCCACTGCTGCTGCTGCTATTGATCAAACTGTTCGTAGTAACGAACTGTAAGTAAGGAGCGACCCGGCTCAATGGTAACCGAAACACTAGAAAACGGGTTTTTGATAACAATAGATATACCAAAAGAATCAGATTTCAATGCTGATTTCAAATATATAACTGAAATATAAATATATATTTCATCAAGTTTAGTGCTACCCATCAAAAGTTACGCGCCTGAGAAAATTTGGCTGATTTTCAAAAAAAGAGGGAAAGACCCCCTAAAAGTTATAGAACCCTAATGAAAATCACACCATCATATTCAGCGTATCAGAAAACCCTACTATAGAGGTTTCAAGCTCCTATCTACAAAAATGTGGAATTTTACATTTTTTGCCAGAAGAAAAGATCACGGATGCGTGTTTATTTGTTTTTTTCCCCCAGGGGTGATCGTATCGACCCAGAGGTCCTAGAATATCTTGGGAGGGCTCATTGGAACGGAAATTAAAAGTTCTAGTGCCTTTTTTAAGTGACCAAAAAAAATGGAGGGACACTAGGCCCCCTCCCACGCTTATTTTTTTCCCAAAGTCACCCGATCAAAATTTTGAGATAGCCATTTTGTTCAGCATGGTCGAAAATATGATAAATATTTCTTTTAGGATGACTTAATCCCCCGAAGTACCCAGAGGGAGGGCTAAAAGTTATGCACTTTACCCAATGTTAACATATAGTATTGGTTATTCGGAAGTATACAGAAGTTTTCAGGAGGCTTTTTTTTCTGGTAGTGGGAGGGAAGGGTGGGTCGGGGGTTATGTTGGAGGATCTGTTCATGAAGGAAGTTTTCATGGGGGAAGGGAAATTGCCATGAAGGGGGCGCCGGGCTTGCCAGCATTATTTATTGGTTATTGGGAAGTATACAATCATTTTCAGGAAGGATGTTTTTCTGGAGGGGGGGGGGAATGCTAGAGGAGGGGGTTACTCTGGAGAATATTTTCGTGGAGGATGTTTCTTTGGGGTAAGGGACATTTCTATGATGGGGGCCGGATTTCCAAGCATTATTTAAAAACGATCAGAAATTAAATAAAAAAAACAAGTTTTTTTCAACTGAAATGTAAGAAGGAATATTAGAACTTAAAACGAACAGAAATTATAACGTATGTGAGGGGGTTCTCCCCTAAGTCAATACCTCGCTCTTTACGCTACAGTTTTTTTTAGTACTTTCAAAAGAGCTATCTATTCTAATTAAACGGCCTTTGTGATTCAGGGGTTTGTGAATAATTTTTTTTTTAACTTTTAACGTAAAGAGCGTGGTATTGACTAAGGGGAGAACCCCCTCATATACATAATAACATATACGTAATAAAAAAACAATAAAAAAACAAGCGATACGGCTCAATAGTAATCGAAACTTTTAAAAACGGAATTTTGATGTCAATAAATGTATCAAAAGAATGTGTTTATAATGCGGATTCTAAATATATAAATTTTATTAAGTTTAGTATCACTCATCAAAGGCTACGAGCCTGAGAAAATTTACTCGATTTTTTAAAGAGGGGGGAAACATCCCCTACAAGTGAAAGAATTTTAATGAAAATCACACCGTCAGATTCAGCGTATCAGAAAACCCTGATACATAGGTTTCAAGCTCATATCTGCAAAAATCTGCAACTTTGTATTTTTTGCCAGAAGAAAAATATACAAATATAGAAGTTAGCTACGTAGGTTAATTTGTAAAGACATCCATTTAGCAAAAGAAAAGTAAAATTTTTATGCGAATAAAAGCTGCATTAACTAAAAAACGATCAGAAATTAAATTAAAAAAAACAAGTTTTTTAAACTGAAAGTAAGGAGCGACATTAAAACTTAAAACGAACAGAAATTATTCCGTATATGAAAGGAGCTGTCCCCTCCTCAACGCCTCGCTCTTTACGCTAAAGTTTGACTCTGTCTCACAACTTTATTTTTTAAAACAATAAAAAATTTAGCGTAAAGAGTGAGGCGTTGAGGAGGTGACAGCCCCTTTCATATACGGAATAATTTCTGTTCGTTTTAAGTTTTAATGTCGCTCCTTACTTTTAGTTTAAAAAAATAGTTTTTTTTTCATTTAATCACAAAAAAAATCATCTCAAAAGTCTGCTGGAACACAATTAAAGAAGAAAGAATTGGATTCAATTGTATTGAAAATTGGAAATCTAATGCTCCACTCATATTGTGAACAAAGTAAACGACTCCTAACCTATCTCATGGAAAGTGGTCAAGATCATATTCAAGTTGAGAGCAATGGGAAAGGGATTATAATTCAGGGCAAGAGCTATAATCTATTTGATTTAATCTATGATATGGTTACAAATCGTAAAGGACTATTATCATTTGACACTCATCTATAAAATTTTCTAAATACATTAAACTTCCCCAAAAGTCTTATTAGCAATAGAAAAATTCTAAAAAATTAAATGAACATGCACCATCAACATCAACAACAACACCATTAAAATATGAAGAAGAAGAAGAAGATTTTAAATCAATTTTGGAAAATACTAGCACACCACTGACAGCTAGACAAAAGCGAAGACGTATCAAGTCAACGTCACCACTACCACCACCAACCGCCAGTATACAAAAAGGTAGCGGACGTTACACAACGTGTTTACGTTCAAAATGGTTGAAGTTCTGAAAGGTGTTTATGAAAATATTGGTGAGGTGGGGAGTTTAAGTTCCCCCACCACTCTTTCCAAGGTCACTGGTGTTCACACTAAAAGTGTACAAGACTATCTACAAAATGAATCAAGTTACACTCTGCATAGAAATCATAGACTTCGTGCTAATCAATATCGAAAAACTAAAGCCTTTTACCCATTGCATATAATGCAAGCAGATCTCCTGACTCTAGATGAGATTCAAGGACGTCACAATACACCGTACAAGCACATTCTACTTGCAATCAGTGTTTATAGTCGCTATGCATATGCAATTCCATTGCGATCAAAGAGAGGCGTTGAAGTTGCTCGGGCCATTGAAAGTATTCTCGAACAGGATTCATATAAAAAAAAATCAAACGGATCGTGGTAGTGAATTTTTTAATCCCCATGTTGCAAAAGTACTAGTGAAATATAGTACACTGCTCTATCATAGTCATAGTCCTATAAAGGCTGCATTGGCATAACGATTGATAAGAACTATTCGACTTTTAATTTCAAGATATTGTACATTGAAAAATACACCGGCTTTTATTCATGATTTAAATAAAATCATGCTGATTTATATTCAACGACCTCATCGATCATTGTCCAACTCTAGGCCAACGGAAGTTCATCATTCTGATCATGATACAATTGACACCTTTCTTAAACAGTATTCCAATGAAACGATTGTCAAGAAGAAAAATAAATTCAATGTTGGTGATACTGTTCAAATTAATAGAACAACTAATGTTTTTGAAAAGGGGAATTACTTGTTGTCCACCGAACTTTTAAAGTGGCAAAAATCCTAGACACTAAACCCATAACTTATCGTTTGCGCGATACCAAAGATGAAGAGATTCTCGGCGGCTTTTATGACTATGAATTACAAAAGGTTAAAAATAATAGTGAAATCTATCAAATTGAAAACTATATTAAAGACTCGTACTCGCAGGGGTAGGAAACAGTTACTTGTTCGGTGGCTAGGATAAAACTCTGATTTTGATTCTTGGATCGGTGTTGAAGATACTGACAATGCCCAATGATTTCTATGCAACTTTTATATCCAATGTTTCCGATCCTCTCTACAACGACTTGAATACGACAAGTGATTTTTGGACGAAACTCTCCCCCGCCATCAAATTTGACAGTCAACTGTATTCTCAAAAATACCTATGATATCCTTAGAAAGGATTGTGTGTATGATATAAAAGTTATACCATTCGATTGGACACTCTTTGTCGACTATGAATGGGTTGAAGCACTTAAATCTACCGAATATCACATGCTAACTTGAAATATATTGAATACGATAATATGACAGATTTGTGTCGTACAATCATTAGAAAAATCTCATATCGTAGAAATGGTAAATTCCATTTTAATTTTTCATTGGAACATGATAGGATTTACATTACTTCACCTGTTGACACTGAAATAATTATTCTCAATGATAGTCTGAGAGACGTTCTTGGCTTTAAACAGAATACGATCAATGGGAAAAATGCTGGCACCAATTACGGGATGGATCAAGTAATTTTTGCTAATTATCCACCTGGTTTCGCCTCGGACTTTGCATATTTCTCTATGTATCCTTTGTGGAAACATCGAGAGTCGGTAATTCAAATTTCCCCCTCCTACGTGTTCTTGAACGAAAAACAACTAATGAACTTGTTCATCACTATAATGTAAAACATCTTCAGTATGTTCCTGTAAACACTTCGCATTTGGAACTCTGTCAGTTAACACTAAGAAGTGAATTGGGTGACCCTCTAGCAATAACAAAAGGCTTAGCAGTGATTACATGTTATTTTCGACCCATTGTCGGCGACAGCACAATCACCTAAAATGAAAAATAGAAGAATTCCATTTGTCTGCCCCGATATCGATTGCTATGTTGGTGCTTTGAGTCCACGTCAAATAGGCAATGGATTGGACTACTACAAGGGTCGTTCTACAATTTCTGGCTATGGTCTTGGTAGCTGGTTTGGTAGGCTATTTCGTTCTTCACTACCCCTTGCCAGAAAATATCTTAGGGCCTTCTGCATCAAATTTTGCTGCCTCCATACTACAGGACTGGGGGTTGGGCAATAATTTCAAGGAGAGTGTTAAGGAATTTATTAGATCTTCAGCAAGAGCCGTTGGTGAGCAATTAAAATCTCGACAAAATTGGGAGGGATTGAAAAGGATGCGTGCACGTCATTCACTCATCAGTCTCCACCCAGGCGGGAAGCGAAGGACATCAACAAGGTCTTCTAGGAATAAAACAAGGAAGACCAATAAGAAGAAGAAGAAAAAGAAAAAGATTGTTAGATCAAAGAAGGATTTCTTCTCTTAAGATGACTTATCTCCCCCACAAGGAAGCATATCCATCAATTAGTTCCTCATTGAATCTATTCAATGCTGAAAAATGTTGATGTCAGTGTCAAGTATGGCTACTATGAACAATTTCATCCCCAAAAACTCCTCTAGGAAAATATTCACTTTCAAATATTTTCCAATGAATACTATTTCATTGATTTGTCATCAACATTTATTGATTTAAATGTTGCGGTGAAGAAAAAGTCAGATAATACAACTCCAAATGCTTGTGATGGTCTCTCCAACGAGAACTGTATTCTACACAACCTATTCAAACAATTAATGTATTTATTAATGGAACATTGGTGAGCACTAGCAATAATTTATCAAACTATGCAAGCTACATACAATTTACAATGATGACACCAAAGGCGTACAAGGAGTTGAGAGGACAATCATTGGGCTATGAATATCGATCAGGTGTTGATACTGACGGTGAGTTGACTACTGCAGTGACCCAGGAGTATCATCTGGTTGGAAAATTAAATCATGAGATATTCAATATATCCCAATGGCTACCCCAATGTCAGGATTGACATAAAGTTACAGCTGGCCCCATCGAATTTCATTTTGAGAAAAACACTTCCTACAGCAACCGATGCAAATGTCATTATCACATCGGCAATTCTCCACGTCCAAAAACAACAAGTTATGAGCTCTGTTGCATTGGCAGTGGAAAAGCTAAGAGCCAATGGCAACAACATGAAAGTCCCCCATACGATCACCAATCAACGTCACATTGCCAGCGGCTCTCGTAGCTATAGCGATTCATCATTTATCAATGGAGAAATCCCATCAAAATTGGCTTTGGCCTTTGTGAAGAGTGGCAGTGCTGTTGGATCCTGGACTGAATCCCCCATGATTTTAATTTTTTCGTCTATCTAGCCTTGTGTGCAAAGTGAATGGTATTCCACTGTACAGTCTATCATTTGACAAAAAATCCTATAGAACTCTGTACGAGTTGACCATGCGATCCCTAGATCATGACTCTCAACTATTTTGAAAATGGAATAACCGATTCAATGTTTTCAAAAAATCATGGGGTAATTGTTTTGGACTTGTCGGGGACTCAGGATATGAGCATAGTACGAACAGGGAATGTACGTTTAGAGTGTACATTTTCCGATGCTTTGACTGAGAATATCACGCTAATATCACTGAGTTAATTTGAAACCTATTGGGAAATCACACCCGACGGCAGTGTTCTACTAGACTTAGCACCATGAACACAAACCAAATAATCAACGTATTTAGTATGGATCCATACATATCCCAGTAAAAGTCCTATTGCATACCTTCTGACTTCATTGAAAAAATTCCAAGTATTAACAATACCCTAATCATTGTTAATAACAGTCCATCGACTTTGAAGACCGGCCATTGGCTATGCATCTTTCAAACAGCGAAGAATATGGAATTTTTTGATCCTCTTGGCCTATCGTATAAATTCTACACTCCATACATCAGCAACTTTATTGAAAGCAGTGAGAAAACCATTATTCAAAATCAACGAAGAGTACAGGATTTAACGACTAAGACATGTGGCTTTCATGCACTACTCTTTTTCATGTTCAGATGTCGTGGCTACACCTACAAGCAGTTTCTCGACATCTACGTTGACTTACCTCGATTGAACGACTTTCTAGTGGAAAATATACTTACAAGCGTATTTAATTTTGATTTTAGTGCCCTACGAATAAAATGTTCTAAAAATATATGTGAAATTGTTTATTAATAAATGATAAAATTTATATACATGATAAAACGATGCTTCTACTCTTTAGATTTCATCTTCTACTAGGTATAGGTATTTTTCGACAAAAACTAGTGCAGGTAGATTATCTGAATTCACAGTGTACTTATCCTGATGTACTGCAATGTCAGGGTTACATTTTCTACAGTAGAGTGTAACTTGACTCTTGTCATATCTCTTTGTATAGTCGATGATACTATTCTCATTTATTCTATAGAATTCACATTTTTCAATTTGCTTATTTGAAGCAATTTCACAAACAGTGTCCTCAAGTGTCGAATCACATTTCGTCACAGCCAAATAAAAATCAGTGGGCTTATAATCATAACACCCATTGTCTTCACAACGATGACGTAGGAACCATATTCTTTTGTTGTTCCAGCAGTTGAATTGCTGACCCCGCTCCTCATCCCAGAACAATCTAAAACCACGACGATACCAATCTCGTAGCAATAAACTAAAATCACGGTTGGGATTCTTTCCCATCATACCGGGATATGTATTCTCCCACTGATTACATTTATCATAGTGGCAATTGGAGCATAGGTGCCCTCTAGATGAGAGTCACGCACCTCTTCAAGACAGGAATTACAATCTTTAATTTGTACAGCATATCCTTTATGCAATTTACACGGGTTGCATAATCTACACTTTTCATCATACTCATCAATCATTGTGCAATTCTCACATGATGACCAACTGCCCAGTGTGTACATACATAGCGGACATGTATGGAACATTTTTTCATGTGTTGACACTCTCACTGCCACGATGAAACTGAGCTAGCAACAACAAAAATTGTCTGAGATAGAGAGAGAGGAGTAAATCATCCTTGAGCACCTAGTTATAGTTAAGAGTTTATAGTTTTAGCTTAGAGTTTTAGTTAGAAATATTGTTTAGTTTAGTTTTAGTTAAGAGTTATAGCCTAGAGATTTAGCCTAGAATCTTAGCTTAGAGATTTAGTTAGAGTTGAAGTTTAGTCTAAACTAGCATAACCACAAAATTCCACAAAATTGCATAGAAACACCAAAACCATAGGTTAGATTAGGTTAGGTTAGATTAGAGGTTAGATTTCTCCACTTTTAAGTTAGTTAGGTTAGATTAGGTTAGCTTGTCATGAGCGCTCATGATAAGCTAACCTAATCTAACCTAATTTAAACGTGGAGAAACCTAACGTCTAACCTAACCTAACCTATGGTTTTGGTATTTCTATGCAATTTTTGTGGTTATGCTAGTTTAGACTAAACTTCAACTCTAACTAAATCTCTAAGCTAAGATTCTAGGCTAAACCTCTAAGCTATAACTCTTAACTAAAACTAAACTAAATAATAACTCTAACTAAAACTCTAAGCTAAAACTATAAACTCTTAACTATAACTAAACTAAACGAAACTTCAACCCTAACTAAAACTCTAATCTAAGACTTTAAGGTAAAACTCAAAAACTCTTAACTAAAACTAAACTAAACTAGAACTCTAACTAAAACTCTAAGCTAAGACTTTAAGCTAAAACTCTTAACTAAAACTAAACTAAGCTAGAACTCTAACTAAAACTCTAAGCTAAGACTACAAGCTAAAACTCTAAACCCTTAACTATAACTAAACTAAACTTCAACTCTAAGTAAATCTCTAAGCTAAGACTATATAGTAGAACTCTAAACTCTTAACTAAACTAAACTAGAACTTCAACAAAACTCTAAGCTAAGACTCTAAGATAAAACTCTAAACTCTTAACTAAAACTAAACTAAACTAGAATTCTAATTAAAACTCTAAGCTAAGAACTCTAAATTCTTAACTATGACTAAACTAAACTTCACTTTCAACAAAAACTCTAAGCTATGACTCTATGATAAAACTCTACTCTTAACTAAACTAAAGTA
This sequence comes from Artemia sinica, assembly GCA_027921565.1. NCBI lineage: Eukaryota > Metazoa > Arthropoda > Branchiopoda > Anostraca > Artemiidae > Artemia > Artemia sinica. The sequence continues at coordinate 59,333,109 of CM051266.1, read as the reverse complement.
AAACTCTAACAAAAACTCTAAACTACGACTCTAAGCTAAAAAGTCTAAATTCTTAACTATTACTAAACTAAACTTCAAATCTAACTATAACTCTAAGCTAAGACTCTAAGCTAAAATTCTATAATCTTAACTAAAACTAAACTAAACTAGAACTCTAACTAAAACTCTAAGCTATGACTCTAAGGTAAAACACCAAACTCTTAACTAAAACTAAACTAAACTAGAACTCTAACAAAAATTCTAAGCTAAGACTCTAAGCTAAAAAACTCCAAACTCTTAACTAAAACTAAACTAAACTAAAACTCTAAGCTAAGTCTCGAGGGTAAAACTCCAAACGCTTAACCATATCTAAACTAAACTAGAACTCTAACAAAAATTCTAATTTAGGACTCTAAGCTAAAACTCTAAACTATAAACTATTACTAAACTAAACTTCAACTCTAACAAAAACTCTAAGCTAAGACTCTAAATTCTTAACTATTACTAAACTAAATTTCAACTCTAACAAATACCCTAAGCTAAGACTCTAGGTGTACCAAGTACACCTAAACTGAAAACTAATTCATTAAATTGGTCAAGTGCAAACTTACACAGCCATATACGTCTTATATTAGTGTGAAAAACCGATAATTCATTTTTTAAGGAGAAAGATCGCCTGTTTACATAATGTATTCCAATATGAAAGTTCGTTGCTAATTTCAAAAATTAAGAACGTGTACTGTTAAACAGCAGAAAATGACCCAAAAATAAATAAATCAGCATATAGCCTTAGAAAGTGTTGTTTTCTTGTATGTTCTGGTAAAAACAGAAATCGGAACCTAGTTAAGCAAAGCTCCTTTCTTTGAAAAATACTTTTAAGGAATGCTTCTTGAAATGAGCTTGGCTAGACTAGGCCTAGTCTTGATGTTACTAGTATTTTTGGCATTCCAGGATCTTTTAACCATGAAGCAGTGTAAAGGTAAACATTGATGATTCTAAAAGAAAGTATCAATATATATGCTACCCTATTGGTAGTTTTTGCAGACCTAATGTCTTCCACTGATAGCCTACCTTATGTAGGCTAAGGTAAGACACTTAGTAGGCTGTATGATTTGCTTGAATACTTGATAAAAAATCTACCTAATAGTTACTATATAATAGTAGCATATACCTTTTATGTTTTTTTTTTATATTAGAAATACAAATTACTAGGGTGAGCACGGTTTGACTAGGCCTATTAAAGTTATTGGTTCTTTATACTCTAAGCAACAAATATTGTCATTTACTCTTATATACAAAGCACTATAAAATCAAAACAATAGGCAATATTGTGTTTCCTTTAAACATGGAGAATGATATAAAGTCTTCTGTATGACTTTTTAAACATCAAATTATTATAGAGAAACATGAATAAAGTTATACAGAATGCTTTTTGGTCTTCTTATTGAATATATGATCCACTAAAATGTCATTCAAAAGAAATTACATTACCCCACTGATACATAGAGAAAACAACTAAGTCATACAGATGGCCTTTCATAGTTCCAAATGCAGTTCAGGCAACTTGGTGGTCACATATCAATCCTAAAACTTAGTCAACCTACCTGAAAATTTATGTGGCCAGGAAATTAGGCTTAGGATGCTTCTTCATCAGCAAGTTCCATAGACATTGTCTGTTGTGAGTCAGCCCAAAAATCTTAGTCATCTCTATTGGAATTCAAGTAGACTTTCCAAGTAGGCCTGTCTGCCTAGAGTCTAAGACATTTTGACCAAGTTTTTAGGATTAACATGACCACTGATTCACCTGCACTTGCAGTCAGCAGTCAGAAAAACCCAATCTATAAGCCAAGACAGTTACACTAAAACAGAATTAATTGAAAATTGGTTGACTGAAAAGTTGCCTGACCTTGTGTACAAACAATTGGCAGAGGGTCTACCTGCCTAAAGTCTTAGACAGGCAACCCAATTTATAAGCTCAGATATTTACACTAACACAAAATTCATTAAAATTGGTTGACCCAACAAGTTGCCTGGATTTGCAGGTGAACAAGTGACGTAAGGTCTGCCTGCCCATAGTCTCAGGCAAGGGCAGCTGAGTTTTAGGACTAACATATGAACATCAAATTGCAACAAACCAACCAGCAACAATAATAATAATCGATTGAATTTTCAGAACATATATCCTATAGGCCTTCAAAAAATTATGGGTATTTATTAGTGAAAAGGATGTCACACTGTTATACTAAAGCAATGCAGGAAAAACAGGTACTGTTCTAATATCTGGGGAACATGCGAGAAGTTAAGTTTGGTTAATGCTAGTCAAATAAAACAAAATAGGATAGAAATATAATAGTTTAGAAACAAATTTTGGCTGTATATTTGCACATTAGGAGGGTGGGGGTAAAGCATAGCATATAATAAATACATAACCTAAACTAACCTAGGTACCTTTTTTCCTCCTAAACCCCAAAAAACTAAAGCTTGAATATAGTTCCTGGAGTGAGAAACCCCTTGTTTATAGAGCATAAGATAGGAAATTACTGGGTAGTGTTATCTCTTCGGAGATATTATGTCATCAATTGACAAAAAACCATAGAACAGACATAAATTGATGTTGTCATCCAAGAAAAACAACAAATAAATTGACCGACACTCAAAACCATCCAAGAAACATCCATCAAAGTGAGAAAAATCCTGTTTTTTTTCATTCTCACTGACAAAAACCATAAAAATAGGCATAAATTGATGTTGACATCAATGAAAACAACAAATAAATTGACCGACACTCATAACCATCCAAGAAACATCCATCAAAGTGAGAAAAATCCTGTGTTTTCATTCTCACTGACAAAAACCATAAAACGGACATAAATTGATGTTGACATCCAAGAAAAACAACAAATAAATTGCCCGACATTCATAACCATCCAGAAAACATCCATCAAAGTGAAAAAATACTGTTTTTTTCCATTCTCACTAACACAAAACCATAAAACAGACATAAATTGATGTTGACATCCGAGAAACATTTCTAACTTCTTATGGTTTTTTATGGTTAATATTTCTAACTTGTTCACCTTTAGTTAGAAATATTGTTTAGTTTAGTTTTAGTTAAGAGTTATAGCTTAGAGGTTTAACCTAGAATCTTAGCTTAGAGATTTAGTTAGAGTTGAGGTTTAGTCTAAACTAGCATAACCACAAAATTCCACAAAATTACATAGAAAATACCAAAACCATAGGTTAGATTAGGTTATGTTAGAATAGAGGTAAGGTTTCTCCACGTTTAAGTTAGGTTAGATTAGGTTAGCTTGTCAGAGTGCTCATGATAAGCTAACCTAATCTAACCTAACTTAAATGTGGAGAAACCTAACCTCTAACCTAACCTAATCAAACCTATGGTTTTGGTATTTCGATGCAATTTTGTGGTTATGCTAGTTTAGACTAAACTGCAACTCTAACTAAATCTCTAAGCTAAGATTCTAGGCTAAACCTCTAAGCTATAACTCTTAACTAAAACTAAACTAAATAATAACTCTAACTAAAACTCTAAGCTAAAACTATAAACTCTTAACTATAACTAAACTAAACGAAACTTCAACCCTAACTAAAACTCTAATCTAAGACTTTAAGATAAAACTCAAAAACTCTTAACTAAAACTAAACTAAACTAGAACTCTAACTAAAACTCTAAGCTAAGACTTTAAGGTAAAACTCTAAACTCTTAACTAAAACTAAACTAAGCTAGAACTCTAACTAAAACTCTAAGCTAAGACTCCAAGCTAAAACTCTAAACCCTTAACTATAACTAAACTAAACTTCAACTCTAAGTAAAACTATAAGCTAAGACTCTATAGTAGAACTCTAAACTCTTAACTAAACCAAACTAGAACTTCAACAAAAACTCTAAGATAAAACTCTAAACTCTTAACTAAAACTAAACTAGAACTCTATTTAAAACTCTAAGCTAAGACTCTAAGCTAAAAACTCTAAATTCTTAATTATGACTAAACTAAACTTTAACTTCAACAAAAACTCTAAGCTATTACTCTATGATAAAACTCTACTCTTAACTAAACTAAACTAAAACTCTAACAAAAACTCTAAACTACAACTCTAAGCTAAAAAGTCTAAATTCTTAACTATAACTAAACTAAACTTCAACTCTAACTATAACTCTAAGCTAAGACTCTAAGCTAAGACTCTAAACTCTTAACTAAAACTAAACTAAACTAGAACTCTAACAAAAACTCTAAGCTAAGACTCTAAGCTAAAATTCTTAACTCTTAACTAAAACTAAACTAAACTCTAACTAAAACTCTAGGCTATGACTCTAAGGTAAAACACCAAACTCTTAACTAAAACTAAACTAAACTAGAACTCTAACAAAAACTCTAAGCTAAGACTCTAAGCTAAAAAAACTCTAAACTCTTAACTAAAACTAAACTAAGCTAGAACTCTAACTAAAACTCTAAGCTAAGATTCCAAGCTAAAAATCTAAACCCTTAACTATAACTAAACTAAACTTCAACTCTAAGTAAAACTATAAGCTAAGACTCTATAGTAGAACTCTAAACTCTTAACTAAACTAAACTAGAACTTCAACAAAAACTCTAAGCTAAGACTCTAAGATAAAACTCTAAACTCTTAACTAAAACTAAACTAAACTAGAACTCTAATTAAAACTCTAAGCTGAGACTCTAAGCTAAAAGCTCTAAATTCTTAACTATGACTAAACTAAACTTCAACTTCAACAAAAACTCTAAGCTATGACTCTATGATAAAACTCTACTCTTAACTAAACTAAAACTCTAACAAAAACTCTAAACTACGACTCTAAGCTAAAAAGTCTAAATTCTTAACTATAACTAAACTTCAAATCTAACTATAACTCTAAGCTAAGACTCTAAGCTAAATTTCTATAATCTTAACTAAAAACCAAACTAAACTAGAACTCTAACTAAAACTCTAAGCTATGACTCTAAGGTAAAACACCAAACTCTTAACTAAAACTAAACTAAACTAGAACTCTAACAAAAATTCTAAGCTAAGACTCTAAGCTAAAATTCTAAACTCTGAACTAAAACTAAACTAAACTAGAACTCTAACTAAAACTCTAAGCTATGACTCTAAGGTAAAACACCAAACTCTTAACTAAAACTAAACTAAACTAAACTAGAACTCTAACAAATACCTTAAGCTAAGACTCTAAACTAAAACTCTAAACTAATAACTAAAACTAAACTAAACTAGAGCTTCAACAAAAACTTTAAGCAAAGAATCTAAGCTAAAAACTCTAAACTCTTAACTAAAGCTAAACTAAACTAGAAATCTAACAAAAACTCTAAGCTAAGACTCTAAGCTAAAATTCTGAACTCTTAACTAAAACTAAACTAAACTAGAACTCTAACTAAAACTCTAAGCTATGACTTTAAGGTAAAACACCAAACTCTTAACTAAAAGAAAACTAAACTAGAACTCTACCAAAAACTCTAAGCTGACTCTAAGCTAAAAAACTCTAAACTCTTAACTAAAACTAAACTAAACTAAAACTCTAAGCTAAGTCTCGAGGGTAAAACTCCAAACGCTTAACTATGTCTAAACTAAACTAGAACTCTAACAAAAATTCTAAGCTAGAACTCTAAGCTAAAACTCTAAACTCTTAACTATTACTAAACTAAACTTCAAGTCTAACAAAAACTCTAAGCTAAGACTCTAAGCTAAAACTCTAAACTATTAACTAAAACTAAACTAGAAGTCTAACAAAAACTCCAAGCTAAGACTCTAAGCTAAAAAACTCTAAACTCTTCACTAAAACTAAACTAAACTAAAACTCTAAGCTAAGTCTCGAGGAGGTAAAACTCCAAACGCTTAACTATATCTAAACTAAATTAGAACTCTAACAAAAACTCTAAGCTAGGACTCTAAGCTAAAACTCTAAACTCTTAACTATTACTAAACTAAACTACAACTCTAACAAAAAAAAAAACTCTAAGCTAAGACTCTAAGCTAAAACTCTAAACTATTAATCAAAACTAAACTAAACCAGAACTTCAACAAAAACTCTAAGCTAAGACTCTAAGCTAAAAACTCTAAACTCTTAACGATAAATAAAATAAACTAGAACACTAACAAAAACTCTAAGCTAAGACTCTAAGCTAAATTTCTAAACTCTTCACTAAAACTAAACTAAACTAAAACTCTAACTAAAACTCTAAGCTAAGACTCTATGGTAAAACACCAAACTCTTAACTAAAAGTAAACTAAACTAGAACTCTAACTGAAACTAAAAGGTAAAACATCAAAATCCTAACTAAAATTAAACTAAGACACTTAGTAGGCTGTGTGATTTGCTTGAATATTTGATAAAAATCTACCTCATAGTTACTATATAATAGTAGCATATGCCTTTTATGCTTTTTTTATATTAGAAATACAAATTAATCGGGTGAGCACTGTTTGACTAGGCCTATTAAGGTCATTGGTTCTTTATACTCTAAGCAACAAATATTGTCATTTACTCTTATATACAAAGCACTATAAAATCAAAACAATAGGCAATATTGTATTTCCTTTAAACATGGAGAATGATATAAAGTCTTCTGTATGACTTTTTAAACATCGAATTATTATAGTGAAACATGAATAAAGTTATACAGAATGCTTTTTGGTTTTCTTATTGAATATATGATCCACTAAAATGTCATTCGAAAGAAATTACATTACCCCACTGATACATAGAGAAAACAACTAAGTCAAACAGAAGGCCTATCATAGTTCCAAATGCAGTTCAGGCAACTTGGTGGTTTCATATCAATCCTAAAACTTAGTCAACCTACCTGAGAATTTATGTGGCCAGGAAAATTAGGCTTAGGATGCTTCTTCATCAGCAAGTTCCATAGACATTGTCTGTTGTGAGTCAGCCCAAAAATCTTAGTCATCTCTATTGTAATTAAAGTAGACTTTCCACGTAGGCCTGTCCACCTAGAGTCTAAGACATTTTGACCAAGTTTTAGGATTAACATGACCACTAAGTCACCTAAACTTGCAGTCCGCAGTCAGAAAACCCAATCTATAAGCCAAGACAGTTACACTAAAACAGAATTAATTGAAAATTGGTTGACTGAAAAGTTGCCTGACCTTGTGTGCAAACAAGTGGCATAGGGTCTACCTGCCTAAAGTCTTAGACAGGCAACCCAGTTTATAAGCTCAGATAGTTACACTAACACAAAATTCATTAAAAATTGGTTGACCCAACAAGTTGCCAGGATTTGCAGGTGAACAAGTGACATAAGGTCTGCCTGCCTATAGTCTCAGGCAAGGGCAGCTGAATTTTAGGACTAACATATGAACATCAAATTGCAACAAACCAAACCAGCATCAATAATAATAATCGATTGAATTTTCAGAACATATATCCTATAGGCCTTCAAAAAATTATGGGTATTTATTAGTGAAAAGGATGTCACACTGTTATACTAAAGCAATGCAGTTAAAAAGGTACTGTTCTAATATCTGGGGAACATGTGAGAAGTTAAGTTTGGTTAATGCAAGTGAAATAAAAACAAATAGGATAAAAATATAATAGTTTAGATACAAATTTTGGCTGTATATTTGCAGATTAAGAGGGTGGGGGTAAAGCATAGCATATAATAAATACATAACCTAAACTAACCTAGGTACCTTTTTTCCTCCTAAACCCCAAAAAACTAAAGCTTGAATATAGTTCCTGGAGTGAGAAACCCCTTGTTTATAGAGCATAAGATCGGAAATTACTGGGTAGTGTTATCTGTTCGGAGATATTATGTCATCAATTGACAAAAAAACCCTAAAACAGACATAAATTGATGTTGTCATCCAAGAAAAACAAATAAATTGACCGACACTCATAACCATCCAAGAAACATCCATCAAAGTGAGAAAATCCTGTTTTTTTCATTCTCACTGACAAAAACCATAAAAACAGACATAAATTGATGTTGACATCAATGAAAAACAACAAATAAATTGACCAACACTCATAACCATCCAAGAAACATCCATCAAAGTGAGAAAAATCCCGTTTTTGATTCTCACTGAAAAAAACCATAAAACAGACATAAATTGATGTTGACATCCCAGAAAAACAACAAATAAATTGCCCGACACTCATAACCATCCAGAAAACCTCCATCAAAGTGAAAAAATACTGTTTTTTTTTTCCATTCTCACTGACAAAAACCCTAAAACAGACATAAATTGATGTTGACATCCGAGAAAAACAACAATAAATTGACCAACACACATAACCGTCCAAGAAACATCCATAAAAGTGAGAAAATTCCTGTTTTTTCAAGTGAGAAAAATTCTGTTTTTTTTTCATTCTCAGTGAGAAAAACCATAAACCACGTGGTCATGTCACGAGTCAATAAGGCCTTTCTACTAGTTTCATTATAGCTTCATTTTTAGTTGGTAAGAATTAATACACAGAAAGCTGATTTTGTCGACCTTTAGACGCCGGGAGTGAAGTGTGTGTTTATGAAAATAGGTGACTGCTTGTCTGTCTCTGAGACAGACAAAAACATTGTAAACTGTAAAACAGACAAGCCAAAATTGTAAATTGTCATATATTTACGATAATTTTTCCCTGATTTCATGGAAAATAAAAAAAGTTTGGTTTATTATAAATCATGACCTTTTACTAGTTTTTACAAGATTTTGGGAAATTTACTAGATCCTCTAAATTTACTAGATTTTTTTACTAGATCTAGTAAAATCCTACTGACGGTGGCAACCCTGTTTATGATGGCTGCTAAGATGGCAAACATTGGGGTCAGAGGCGACGTAATGCTTTTTTATTGTTAACCAGGAAATAATGAAATTCTTAACTAGTATACCTTTAGAAATTAATTTCTAAGATAAAATAAACACAAACATAAAATTTAAAGACTAGTTACGCCCAATATTATATTCTTCAAATCAAATAAACAAAACAATTTAAAAGTATTGTTAATATATTTTGTTTTTTTTTGTCTTCACTACATAAAATTCCCAACATCAGGTCTTTTACAAAAGTACAAATTGTTAATTTTCATAAAATGATCAAATGAATCGTATTTTTCAAATGTTTTCATAAAATGAATAATAATGTATCAATTGAATCATATTTTTCAAATCATAATTTTCAAAATGAATGAAATGGAAAACTTTTCTAATTGTCCTGATATTTTCCAACTTCTTGAAGATATGAAGCCAGGAAAGTACTTTTTTTTTATTTTTTTTTTGAAAGATTAAATACAAAAATTAGATTCCAATTAATAGGTTATACATGAAAGGAAGTGTTAAAGAGCTGTTAAACTATTTTATTATTATTTTACTGTTAATAAAAGCTTGCTTTCAGAATCTCCAGAAGATGGAAACAGGTGGATTAATACTATTTTTGAAGAATTAAAATATTCAATAAATGCAGGGAAAAGATTGAGGTAATATGAGTTATTTTTAACAGTTTATAGCTTATTGTAGTTTCACGTAACTAATTGAATACTAAGTAGCTTTGTTAAGTTTTTTCTTTTGACATTTAAACAAAGATGGTTTGCGATATTAAGTCAAGCGAAATTAAAATGGGTATAGCCAGGATTTTCCCTGTGAGATTCAAAAGCCCACATTTCGCTAAAGCCTCCTCTGAAGTCGCGCGCGACTCTAAGTGAACCTAGATCAACCCAAGAAAAATGTTTTTTGCCACTCTAATAAGTTTATCGTTAGACATAGCTTAGTGCGTGACTCTAAGTGAACCTAGATCAACCCAAGAAAAATGTTTTTTGTCACTCTAGTTTTACCAATCAAACTCCCCCTAGAAGTCATAGAACTTTAATCAAAATCATACCGTCCGATTCAGCGTATGAAAAAACCTTATTTATGAAGTTTCAAGCTCCTATCTGAAAAAATGTGGAATTAATTTCGTGAAGTAATTGATACTTAATGAAGAAAAAGGTGAAAATTAGAGGTTGCAACAAAAAAAAAAACACAAAAATCAACTCACTTCACTACAAAACCATCTGATGTGATCACGACTATGTCAAAAAACACGAAATTACTACTACTAGTACAACTCACTGCACTACAAAACCATCTGATGTAGTCGCGGCTATGTTTGATCAAGAAAATATCTGAATGCATTTAAGGTATAGCATGAATGCTTGCAAAAAACACGAAAATACTACTACTAGTTTTATCAAGAAATATCTGAATGCATTTAAGGTATAGTATGAATGGCTTGCAAAAAAACACGAAAATACTACTACTAGTAACAACTCACTGCACTACAAAACCATCTGATGTAGCCAGGGCTATGTTTTTATCAAAAAACACGAAAATACTACTACTAGTAACAACTCACTGCACTACAAAACCATCTGATGTAGCCAGGGCTATGTTTTTATCAAGAAAATATCTGAATGTATTTAAGGTATAGTATGAATGACTTGCAAAAAACACGAAAATACTACTACTAGTAACAACTCACTGCACTATAAAACCATCTGATGTAGTCACGGCTATGTTTGATCAAGAAAATATCTGAATGCGTTTAAGGCATAGTATGAATGGCTTGCAAAAAAAAAACACGAAAATACTACTACTAGTAGCAACTCACTTCACTACAAAACCATCTGATGTGATCACGACTATGTCAAAAAACACAAAAATACTACTACTAGTAACAACTCACTGCACTACAAAACCCTCTGATGTAGTCACGGCTATGTTTGATCAAGAAGATATCTGAATGCGTTTAAGGTATAGCATGAATGGCTTGCAAAAAAAAAATACCCAAAATACTACTACTAGTAACAACTCACTGCACTACAAAACCATCTGATGTAGTCACGGCTATGTTTTATCAAGAAAATATCTGAATGCATTTAAGGTATAGCATGAATGGCTTGCAAAAAACACGAAAATACTGCTACTAGTAACAACTCACTGCACTACAAAACCATCTGACAGCTCAGAAAAGTAAAAAAATAGCAACCCACACATCCCAAATCATAGATTTCAGACAACACACACCAACGAAAGACTAAGAAATCTAGCTCTGAAAAGTCCAACTAGCAAACTACACATCCCAAATCATAATTTTCTGACAACACCCACCTATGAAAGGGTAGGAAATCCAGCTTAGAAAAGTGAAAAATAGCAAACCACCCATCCCAAATCATAGGTTTCAGACAACACATACCTATGAAAGACTAAGAAATCCTACTCCGAAAAGTCAAAAAAAAAAACATCTGATGTGGTCACGGCTATGTTTGATCAAGAAAATATCTGAATGCATTTAAGGTATAGTATGAATGGCTTGCAAAAAAAACATGAAAATACTACTACTAGTAACAGCTCACTGCACTACAAAACTATCTGATGTAGTCACGGCTATGTTTGATCAGGAAAATATCTGAATGCATTTAAGGCATAGTATGAATGGCTTGCAAAAAAAAACACGAAAATACTACTACTAGTAACAACTCACTTCACTACAAAATCATCTGATGTGATCACGACTATGTCAAAAAAACACGAAAATACTACTACTAGTAACAACTCACTGCATTACAAAACCATCTGGTGTACTCGCGGCTATGTTTGATCAAGAAAATATCTGAATGCATTTAAGGTATAGCATGAATGGCTTGCAAAAAACACGAAAATACTACTACTAGTAACAACTCACTGCACTACAAAACCATCTGATGTAGTCATGGCTATGTTTTATCAAGAAAATATCTGAATGCATTTAAGGTATAGTATGAATGGCTTGCAAAAAACACGAAAATACTACTACTGGTAACAACTCACTGCACTACAAAACCTTCTGATGTAGTCACGGCTATGTTTTATCAAGAAATATCTGAATGCATTTAAGGTATAGTATGAATGGCTTGCAAAAAAACGAAAATACTACTACTAGTAACAACTCACTGAACTACAAAACCATCTGATGTAGTCACGGCAATGCTTGATCAAGAAAATATCTGAATGCATTTAAGGTATAGTATGAATGGCTTGCAAAAAAAAACACGAAAATGCTACTACTAGTAAAAACTCACTGCACTACAAAACCATCTGATGCAGTCACTGCCATGTTTGATCAAGAAAATATCATACACACCTATGAAAGGCTAAGAAATCCAGCTCAGAAAATTAAAAAAATAGCAACCCACACATCCCAAATCATAGATTTCTTAGTCGTATGTTTACCCGAATATTTAACAAGTACCATTTTTTCCATACCATCCATAAAACTCAATTCCTGCTAGAATTATTTAAACTAAATAGTTACCCCTGCTCTAGAAAGTTCGGTAAAACACGATAGCCTTATTTATAGTGAAGCATTCTCGTTAAATTGACAATACGCTCCAAAATATCACTTGTGTATTATACAGTACACTATCATCCCATCTCCTCCAAATCGCAAATCCCCCCCCCCTCGTTAAGGTATAGTATGAATGGCTTGCAAAAAACACGAAAATACTAGTACTAGTAACAACTCACTGCACTACAAAACCATCTGATGTAGTCACTGCTATGTTTTATCAAGAAAATATCATACACACCTATGAAAGGCTAAGAAATCCACCTCAGAAAAGTAAAAAAATAGCAACCCACACATCCCAAATCATAGATTTCTTAGTCGTATGTTTACCCGAATATTTAACAAGTACCATTTTTCCATACCATCCATAAAACTCAATTCCTCCTAGAATTATTTAAACTAAATAGTTACCCCTGCCCAAGAAAGTTCGGTAAAACACGATAGCCTTATTTATAGTGAAGCATTCTCGTTAAATTGACAATACGCTCCAAAATATCACTTGTGTATTATACAGTACACTATCATCCCATCTCCTCCAAATCGCAAATCCCCCCCTCGTTAAGGTATAGTATGAATGGCTTGCAAAAAACACGAAAATACTAGTACTAGTAACAACTCACTGCACTACAAAACCATCTGATGTAGTCACTGCTATGTTTTATCAAGAAAATATCATACACACCTATGAAAGGCTAAGAAATCCAGCTCAGAAAAGTAAAAAAATAGCAACCCACACATCCCAAATCATAGATTTCTTAGTCGTATGTTTACCCGAATATTTAACAAGTACCATTTTTCCATACCATCCATAAAACTCAATTCCTCCTAGAATTATTTAAACTAAATAGTTACCCCTGCCCTAGAAAGTTCGGTAAAACACGATAACCTTATTTATAGTGAAGCATTCTCGTTAAATTGACAATACGCTCCAAAATATCACTTGTGTATTATACAGTACACTATCATCCCATCTCCTCCAAATCGCAAATCCCCCCCCCCCTTGTTCAACTGAATCCCTCCATGTAATTGAACCCCTGTATAACCGAAACCCTGTACAACTGAACTCCCATGCAACTGAATCCTCGTGCTACTGAACCCCTCATGCAAGAAGAAGAAGAATACGGAGAATTAATAGTCTTTTTGTTCACCATTATAGATGAATAAACGGATTTAGCCAATGGAATGAAGTCCTATTCCTACAAGTTAAGTTAGAATAAAAGAAACAGTAAAAGGTAACCCCCTCCCCTCCCCCCATTAGAATAAAAGAAACAGGTAACAAACCCCCCTCCCCCCCCCCCATGTAACTGAATCCCAAGCTTCTGAACCCCATATTTATAGTGAAGCATTCTCGTTAAATTGACAATACGCTCCAAAATATCACTTGTGTATTATACAGTACACTATCATCCCATCTCCTCCAAATCGCAAATCCCCCCCCCCCTCGTTAAGGTATAGTATGAATGGCTTGCAAAAAACACGAAAATACTAGTACTAGTAACAACTCACTGCACTACAAAACCATCTGATGTAGTCACTGCTATGTTTTATCAAGAAAATATCATACACACCTATGAAAGGCTAAGAAATCCAGCTCAGAAAAGTAGAAAAATAGCAACCCACACATCCCAAATCATAGATTTCTTAGTCGTATGTTTACCCGAATATTTAACAAGTACCATTTGTCCATACCATCCATAAAACTTAATTCCTCCTAGAATTATTTAATCTAAATAGTTACCCCTGCCCTAGAAAGTTCGGTAAAACACGATAGCCTTATTTATAGTGAAGCATTCTCGTTAAATTGACAATACACTCCAAAATATCACTTGTGTATTATACCGTACACTATCATCCCATCTCCTCAAAATCGCAAATCCCCCCCCTCGTTCAACTGAATCTCTCCATGTAAGTGAACCCCTGTATAACCGAAACTGTGTACAACTGAACTCCCATGCAACTGAATCCTCGTGCTACTGAACCCCTCATGCAAGAAGAAGAAGAATACGGAGAATTAATAGTCTTTTTGTTCACCATTATAGATGAATAAACGGATTTAGCCAATGGAATGAAGTCCTATTCCTACAAGTTAAGTTAGAATAAAAGAAACAGGTAACAACCCCCTCCCCCTCCCCCCATTAGAATAAAAGAAACAGGTAACAACCCCCCTCCCCCCCATGTAACTGAATCCCAAGCTTCTGAACCCCATATTTATAGTGAAGCATTCTCGTTAAATTGACAATACGCTCCAAAATATCACTTGTGTATTATACAGTACACTATCATCCCATCTCCTCCAAATCGCAAATCCCCCCCCCCCCTCGTTAAGGTATAGTATGAATGGCTTGCAAAAAACACGAAAATACTAGTACTAGTAACAACTCACTGCACTACAAAACCATCTGATGTAGTCACTGCTATGTTTTATCAAGAAAATATCATACACACCTATGAAAGGCTAAGAAATCCAGCTCAGAAAAGTAAAAAAATAGCAACCCACACATCCCAAATCATAGATTTCTTAGTCGTATGTTTACCCGAATATTTAACAAGTACCATTTGTCCATACCATCCATAAAACTTAATTCCTCCTAGAATTATTTAAACTAAATAGTTACCCCTGCCCTAGAAAGTTCGGTAAAACACGATAGCCTTATTTATAGTGAAGCATTCTCGTTAAATTGACAATACACTCCAAAATATCACTTGTGTATTATACCGTACACTATCATCCCATCTCCTAAAAATCGCAAATACCCCCCCCCCCCCCCCTCGTTCAACTGAATCTCTCCATGTAAGTGAACCCCTGTATAACCGAAACTGTGTACAACTGAACTCCCATGCAACTGAATCCTCGTGCTACTGAACCCCTCATGCAAGAAGAAGAAGAATACGGAGAATTAATAGTCTTTTTGTTCACCATTATAGATGAATAAACGGATTTAGCCAATGGAATGAAGTCCTATTCCTACAAGTTAAGTTAGAATAAAAGAAACAGGTAACAACCCCCCCCCCCCCCCCCATGTAACTGAATCCCAAGCTTTCTCGTTACCCCTTTTTTTTGCAAATGTTAATCAACCATTTCCGATTCGTCGTTAGGTATTTTTCAAATTTATAACAAATTACCTCAGTTAACAGCTCCTTTGGGAGTTACCTTAACTGCTAATCAGTTTAATCCTTTTTTTTCTCCATTGATACAATCAATCACTAATTAATATCGTTCATTGTCTGAGTAAATTAAGTTATCTCCTGCCCTACAGAAATGAGGGAACAAACCAATTTTTTTGTCTGCTTTTCAAAATGATCGTATTTGGAAATCTGTCATTTAACACTAAGAAGTAAATTGAGTTCCTTTTATTCAAATCACCTATCAAGTTATCAAAAAACTTGTCCGTTAAACCATGCAAACCATCTCCCTCAAAACACTTTTCAGTCATTTCTCGTTAAATTGACAATACGCTCCAAAACATCACTTGTGTATTATACAGCACACTATCATCCCATATCCTCCAAATCGCAAATCTCGTTACCCCTTTTTTTTTGCAAATGTTAATCAACCATATCCGATTCGTCGTTAGGTATTTTTCAAATTATAACAAATTACCTCAGTTAACAGCTCCTTTGGGAGTTACCTTAACTGTTAATCAGTTTAATACTTTTTTTCTCCATTGATACAATCAATCACTAATTAATATCGTTCATTGTCTGAGTAAATTAAGTTATCTCCTGCCCTACAGAAATGAGGGAACAAACCAATTTTTTTTGTCTGCTTTTCAAAATGATCGTGTTTGGAAATCTGTCATTTAACACTAAGAAGTAAATTGGTTCTTTTATTCAAATCACCTATCAAGTTATCAAAAAACTTGTCCGTTAAACCATGCAACCCATCTCCCTCAAAACACTTTTCAGTCATTTCTCGTTATATTGACAATACGCTCCAAAACATCACTTGTGTATTATACAGTACACTATCATCCCATCTCCTCCAAATCGCAAATCTCGTTACCCCTTTTTTTGCAAATGTTAATCAACCATTTCCGATTCGTCGTTAGGTATTTTTCAAATTTATAACAAATTACCTCAGTTAACAGCTCCTTTGGGGTTACCTTAACTGTTAATCAGTTTAATCCTTTTTTTTCTCCATTGATACAATCAATCACTAATTAATATCGTTCATTGTCTGAGTAAATTAAGTTATCTCTGCCCTACAGAAATGAGGGAACAAACCAATTTTTTTTGTCTGCTTTTCAAATGATCGTATTTGGAAATCTGTCATTTAACACTAAGAAGTAAATTGAGTTCCTTTTATTCAAATCACCTATCAAGTTATCAAAAAACTTGTCCGTTAGAACTTGAAACAAGACACGCTGGTTTTATAATACAGGTTTAATTAATTGCGTAAATCCCCTGGCAAAGGTGTAATGATCTCTAGAATAGGACCGGTAGAATATCTACCAGAAAAAACCTGTTTGGTACGGGGGAAGGCCCGGAATAACATGGAGATTCCTATATGTCTAAGCAAAGTATAAGTTAACATACTACTCACCTGAGACCCACAGAGCTACGCAAGCTCCTCCTCCATACCAATCTATTTAAATCTCCCTCTTTACACCCTTACAAGTAGTCCCATTTCCCTTAAACCCTTCTTTACCAACTCCTCTCACATACTTCGGGGACGATGGCTTTTTGTTTGTCCCTAGATGGTTGACCGAAAAGGAAGGTCTTTGGCAATCTGTCATGTTTCATTCGCAGAACGTGTTGAAGCCATCTCAACCTTTCTCTCACTATAGCTGTAGAAAGTGGGAAAGAGCCACATTTTTCATGGTTCGAAACGTTAACCCCCCCCCCCCCGGAAAATACCCCCGCGGAAAATAGCCCCCTGGAAAATACCCCCGCGGAAAATAACTCCCCGAAAAATACCCCCGCAGAAAATAACCCCCCTGGAAAAAACCCATTCCCCCCGCGAAAAATACCTTCCCCCCCCCCGTGGAAAATAAGGCTTTCCAAATTTGAGAATTTTATTTGAGTTTCATTTTTTGATTTCCGTAGGGGGAAGGAATTTTGGTACTTGTGTATTATGCACCACTCTCTCAAGTTCACACTATGGAAAACTCGAAAACGAAACCTGTTTCTTCATTAGATTTTTTTCGCTTAGCGCGAGACAGAATATATTGGAAATATATAATTTGGGCTATATATTTGCACATAGTGGGGGGGGGGGGGAGGGGGTGAAGTATTTGGATAGTTTGAAGTCAGAAAATAAAAAATTACAGAAGAATAGCGAGGTATCTGGAAATTTTGTTAGCTAAAAAAAAGGTACTATTACTAGGTTAATGTAGCGTTTCATTTAAGTGTTTTATGATTTTCACTGATCAAAGTTTACGTTATTTGTGCCTTTCATTTATGTTATTTTACTGTGTTCTTGGCCGTATATTTGGCTTTAAAATACACTTATCTATCTATCCATATAATATGCAGAATAAATCATCGGGGGGGGGGGGGGGGGTCCACCATTTCTCATAGAGCTTAATGTTTGAAATACGGCCAGTCTGACGGGTACCTAAAAGAAATCGTGGATAATTACTCTGGAAAGCATGTAATAAATCCTTCTCTGTTTTCCGTAGCTGGGACGGAATTCTATCTAGGACGCTCAGATCATCAGCATAATCAAAATCTAAGAGTTTTACCTTCCCAGTTGATTCCTTGCTCTCCCATGGCTTTTGCCGTGTTCTTCAGGAGAGGATTCTTCAAAATGATTCATATAAGAGAGATAGAACACAACCCCGATTCACTCCTGATTCAATTTGAAACCAGCTACTAACCCTATTACTCGCCTCAACCGCAGCGATGTTTTTCCTTAAAAAAAAAAACACGAATCAGTTAAATGTATTTATTTAGTATACTATACAAAGATAAGTTTTTTTTCTGATTTTTTGTTTTGAGCTTTGTTTTTTTCATTTGCATTCAAGGTCGTTTTTTTTTCATTTTATTTTCTTTGATTTTGGTCGAAGTATTGCATTTTTGCACCTTGTTTTCACTGGCTATGAATTTTCCTTGTTGTTTTTATATTTTTAATATTTTTGATATGATGTGATATGAATTTGAATACAATTTTTTTTATTATCTTGATATGATAATATTTCCTTTTTGTTCTTTACAGTTGCACGTCTTATATTCGTTATGTACCGTTATGTTGTTTTATATTCGTTACTAACACAATACATCGTCTAAATGACCATGATAAATTATTTTACGGTTTTTAATAGAATATTTCTGAAGAAAAAGAAGCATAAACATGGGACCCCTGTAACAAGCCAATCATGCTGTTCAAGAAATACATCAATTAACATTATGGCCGAAAAAAAGATAATAAGCAAAAAGGGGAAAAGAAATGAAAGAACAAAACCAAAACAAAGCGAAACCACTTTAATAGAAAACAAACTTTATTTTATTTATGCTGCAAATAAATAATTTTTCTAGCGTCCAGGGGTAAAAGATTACAAAGAATGCCAAAAATAGAAAAAGAATAAAAATCAAAAGAAGAATAAATACTTTAATACAATAAGAGGTTTCAATTTTTCTTTTCTTTGTGTGATACAAATAAATTATTTTGTCTAGCGTCTAGGGTAATTTATTTCTCCTTCGAAATGAAACAATCAAAGGATTGCAATTGGATATATCAATTGGGTGTGGTAGAAAAAAATTTAATATTTCATCCCTATCAATATCTTTCTGAGTATTTTAAATTTTTTTCTAATTGTTTTCTGTTTTCTTTTTCCCTCTTTTGTATCGCTTTTCTGTGTCAACAGTGCAAGTCAAGCAAGAAAACTATTTAGTCGCTACTTAGGATGCATTATGCAACGATTAGGATATTTAGCGTCGCAACCGGGTCAACAGCAGCTGAGTTTTGCAGAAAAATTTGTGTGTCGCGTCACAATCTTTCATAGAAAGAGCGGAATACTTGAAAAGGAAATACTTGAAAAAGAAAGTAAAACTAGCCCAATTTGGGCTATTCGTTAGGGCTGGCATCATCCATGAAAAACTGGCAATCTTTAATCCAAAACGAAAATGTAAACCCTAGGAAAGAGAGGAAAATAGGAAAAGAGTTGAAAGAGAGGAAAAAACTCTAGGGAATGCTTTACATGAGAGGATAACTACAAAACAAACAATAAAAATAGTAGGCCTATTCTTATCCACTGAAATAAAATCTTCGTCCCCCCCCCCTAAACCGCTCTTACCAACGGCTGACCGTGAAAATAGCTCAGGCTCCCCAAATAAAAGTCACTTAAATGTAAAAAATTCTTGAAGAATTCTGAAATATGACTACGTATTTCTGGCTACTATCTCACACTATTATGTTTCACCCAAAAGCACCACACTACCTAGAAAAATTAGAAAAATTCAGAAAAGTTGAATTATCTTTATCCAGTTAATGATCCAATTCTAATTTAGATAAAACCTAAAATTTACCAAAAATATTTGGATTCTTTTTTGCTTTAAAACTTTTTTTTAAAGCCAAAAATATTTATTTTTATATTATTAATTTTATTTATTAAGTATAGCTTATTTTTATACCTATTCCTTGGTGATTAGGGCTATTACTTGGTAATATTGTTAATTAATGCTACGGATTACCGAAAACGAAAAAAGAAATATCTTCCCGAATATTGCATTTTCTTCTCTCAAGATCGATCGTTCTAAGGACGTTTGGCCAAGATCATGTTTCTTATAGCTAGGTTGACCACATATCCCGTTTTAAATGAAACTTACCTAATTTCTCAGCATTTTACATATGCCCTTCATTTTTTTTTTCTTACAATATAATGAATAAAGGGCAAATATGTATTGAGAATCAAAATAATGAGGATAACACTCCAGCATTTAGTGAAAAAGGTGTATTTTAATAAGCAGGGTTTCCAACTAATTGGTTTCCTCGTATTAACAACGACGTTATATTAATAATATTCACTCTAAGACCAGTTTCGTTATTAATCTTAGATAATTCCTAAAATGAGATACTACTTTTCCGTTAATTAAGATCTATTAACTTTCTTACCATTTTACTAAGTCTAGAAAGTGATTTCTATGAAATTACAAATTATTTAATGGGATTTCAAAAAAGGCATCCACTACGGTCATGGTTTTTTAGATGCCACGCCGCCATTACCCGGGTGTTTTTAACGTGGTATTCTAAATTTGGGCTTAGGATTAATTAGACATACACTCTATCACAAGGAAAATATATATATATATATATATATATATATATATATATATATATATATATATATATATATATATATATATATATATATATATATATATATATATATATATATATATATATATATATATATATATATATATATATATATATATATATACATCAAATCGCTACGATTTCGACAAAATAAGAGGCGAGCGAGCTACGATGCCGATTTGTTTAATGCTACAGGATCTAATTTCGGCTTTGTCCAAGCTCGGTGATACACTGCAGCCTTAGGTGGTAAGATGTGGTGGTACTGAGGTGAGGGAAGCAACTCTTTCCCGAAAGATATTATTAAGTGACCACGCCTATCTTGTATTAATTCAACCCTCAGATTTTTCAGTGTTTGGATATAATCTAGTACTCTACTTTCGGTTATGATTCCTACTGCTCTTTTCTGCATAGCTCCAATGTAGTCGCATAAGTAGTTGGTATTGTGGACTAATGGGTCCCAAACAGGGGCAGCGTGTTCGAACTATAGTCTTAGATAGGCGAATTGACACTGCTGCTATCTCACTTAAATCAGTGCATTGCAGGAAAAGTTTGGATTGATGTGTTACCAGCTTTTATTAGCTTATCAACGTGCTTGGGAAACGTCAATCAGAAGGAAGCATAAATCTAAGGATTTCTACGACGAAAAATTGGAAATCGCACTAGGGGGAACTCGAGTTTCTCGCTTTAGGGGGCATAACCTAATAATAATTGATTGGAAGTGGCTGAGAGTCAATCTTTACTCTTCGCAATCATCAAAGAAGGGCTTTAGGAGGCTATCACGGAGCTCCGGCTCTATCACTTGGTAGTAGAATGTATCTATGGAATTCTACGGGATGTATAGGTAAAACATTTCTACGGGACATATAGCAAGGAATTCTAAACAGCCATATGGAATTCTATGGAAGCTTGACACCTTTTCAAAGATATTCAGAGCTCCCTCACATGAACTTCTGGATTTGCTCACAGGCATAGCAATTCCCATGCTATTTGCTCACAGGTATAGGACCATACTATTGTCTCGGAGGTATAACAATTTCAATGCTATTTGCTTGCCTGTATAGCAATTTCAACATTATTCTGGACCTTGCGTAACGTGTTATGAAGGACAAGTTTTTCTGACACAATTTACAAAATTTCTAGTTCAAGGTATATACATGTCTTTTTGGGGATAAACCTGTATTATAAAACCAGCGCGTCTTGTTTCGCTGTTAATATATTCAATTATTTTTTGTATATATTCAGCTTTCAGATTAGGATTTTCAACAGTTTGAATAGTTCATTCAACCTATTAGTATCGGTATTTTTGCGATCATTTACAAAGATATGGAAAATTCTAAACAGCTTCTGGTGAGTAAAATTTTCTCATTATTATAATAAAAAGAAATTGTCTCGTCATTAAGTTAAGGAAGAATTACCTTCCCTATGTTTTTTTTCACCATGTTGTTACCTCATTTAAAAATTAAAACGATCCTTGTATTTCAATTTTAGTAAATATTCAAAAAAAGAGAGGTATGTTCACTCTGATTTTGGTTCATTGTATATGAAAAATTGAAATAGAATTTGTATATTAGTTTTTGGCAGATATGAAAAGTCACCTCCCTCCTCAATATCTTGCTCTTTACACTAAAGTTCGAATTTCGTTCAAATCCCAAAGGTTGGTTAAGATATCTCTTTTGAAAAAGCTAAAAAAAATCGTTTTACTCGTAAATTCAAATTTCAGGGGGTAACTTAGCTCCCCTCTCCTCCAACAATACAAAATCTTAAGAATATGATGCGTATATTCGATAGAAACGGCAAAGCACGCTTTTTTCTATTATGTAAAACAAAAAACTCCTTTTTCCATTATTCTGTTAGGAGCATAATTCTGTAGTTTTAGTTCTTTTTCGTTCAAAAGAATCCTTTCCCAATCCCGCATTTAAAATGTACTATCTTCTTCCGCTCTAAATAAAGCCATCTGTGTTTAACATGTTACCAAAGAGGGGATGATTTCAAAACAACATTTGTCATGCGTCTTATCGGGATTAAGAAAAAAAGACAGATATGTGCGATTCAAGGCTCATTGACAAAAGAGTTGTTTTTTTGACCAAATTAGAAAGATATTTTTCAATTGTATTTGATGAAAGTAAATGGATTTCATAGATGATTAAGAGGCTTTTATAAAAATATATGACAGGGAAGAGAGCAATGAATTAATTCTAACACAGTTTTTCTTTACTTGGTATCCGTTAAAAACGAAATTTTTGTGTTAAATAAGTAATTCTTGTATCTTTTAAAAGAGCTTTACGGGGTCTGAGAGAGACTCTGTTCCCTGATTCCGTGTGGTTAGAGGGGATTCTTTGTGCAGACTAATTTTTTCTTCTGTAAAAAAGGGAATTGTTTTTTTTTTTAT
This sequence comes from Artemia sinica, assembly GCA_027921565.1. Taxonomy (NCBI): domain Eukaryota; kingdom Metazoa; phylum Arthropoda; class Branchiopoda; order Anostraca; family Artemiidae; genus Artemia; species Artemia sinica. The sequence continues at coordinate 59,310,141 of CM051266.1, read as the reverse complement.
GCTAAATTTTGCCTTCTTTTTAAGAAAGAGGATTCCTACAATTACCCTCCCCTGGAAAAGAGAGCTAAGACTAACGGCGTTGCTCCAATACAACAAGTGGAGATAGGTGGTCCATTGGGGGCACTCACATCCATTCCAGACCGACGCTGCCTGCTCAAAACTCACCAGTGCCAGCTCCTATGCAGCCAGGTAGAAAGCTGAAAAGAGAATGGATAGTTGCTCATATGATGGGGAGCCCCACTGGCTCACCTGTACAAGCCAGTGACATCGCCACCACATCTATGCGAGAAACGGACGGCACTCAACAGCAGTCTGAATTTGGAAATGTGAGTATTTTCACCTCTAGCTTCTACCTATTTCTATCCATTTTTTTTGTTTTTTTTTAAGTATTTTCTTTTCGCCATTTTTCAACACCGTAAAAGTGTATGTCAGAGATATTAAAATGTTAATCTCCCCCCACCCCGACCATTGTTTTAAATTTCTCTGCCCCCCTCAGAGATAGCTGAATATAATGCATTTTTTTATTAGCAAAGAAAGCACTTTTGCGTCTTTCTGAACTTTCTGAGGGAGGAGAGGGTACTTTTTAGTTTTAAAAATTAGTTTACGAGTAGAAAAATGCTTCACTACAGATAAGGCTATTGTGTCTTTCTGAACTTTCTGAGGGAGGATGGGGGTAACTTTTTTAGTTTTAAAAATTAGTTTACGAGTAGAAAAAATGCTTCACTACAGATATGGCTATTGTCTTTTTGTGAACTTTCTGAGGGAGGAGGGGGAAACTTTTTAGTTTAAATAATTCTAGGAGGAATTGGGTTTTGTTGGATGATATGGAAAAATGGTACGCGTTTAAAATATTCGGGAAACATACGAGTAGAAAAATGCTTCACTACAGATAAGGCCATTGTGTTTTTCTGAACTTTCTGAGGGAGGAGGGGGTAACTTTTTAGTTTTAAAAATAAGTTTACGAGTAGAAAATGCTTCACTACAGATATGGCTATTGTGTTTTTGTGAACTTTCTGAGGGAGGAGGGTGTAACTTTTTAGTTTAAATAATTCTAGGAGGAATTGGGTTTTGTTGGATGGTATGGAAAAATGGTAAGTGTTAAATATTCGGGAAACATACGAGTAGAAAAATGCTTCACTATAGGTAAGGCTATTGTGTCTTTCTGAACTTTCTGAGGGAGGAGGGGGTAACTTTTTAGTTAAAAAAAATTGTTTGATAAAAAAAGAAAAAAGGAAAGTGTGTTATAATTGTGATAAAACTTTTGTCAAAGAAAAAAAAAGTTAATCCATTCATTTTCTAGTTTCAGGGGGAAGCTGTGAAAACTTCTGCCTTCCCTGGTCCGGGACTTCAAAGTATCATGGGTAATTGTCCCTCTCGCCGGATGATGATGTTAGTGAAGGTACGTTATTTGATATCCCCCTGGATTTTTAATTTACAGCTGAAGAAATGGACAGTCTTATGCAAATTGTTGGGCCTAATTTTTTCCGGGGACACTTTTTAACGATAAATTTACTATTAGTGAACAAACAGGCACAGGACATGAAAATAGTGCTATGTCCTCACAATTGCGTGAATTTTATTTGTTAGAGTGCTCTAAGTCACCTGCAAACATATAGGGTAGATTTTAGCCTTCCTGAGGAAAACGCGGGCATTATTTTAACTGACCCCGTGAAAGTTCTCCATAGCTATATCGACAGAATTCGAGCAAAAATTGAGATTCAGATTCAGAAATGGGGAGGTCAAGGGGGAATTGAAGCATCGGTGAATCAAAAAGTTATTACATATTTTTTATTTTAATTTTTCAACTGGCAACCAGACTTTTTACCCAGGTCTAAACGAATTCGAAGACAACTTTTTCAACTGGGTGAATAAACTAATTTCAACTTTGGACACGTTTAATGAGAGAGGAAGTGGGTCCACAATTTTATACATTGAACACATGGATCTGAATCTCAGTAGATTAAAAAAAAAAAAAACTTTATTTTAAGGGGAGGGCGAGGTAAAAAAATAAAATGCCACCCGGGTTTGTCGGCTACCAAAGGGGTTCAGGGCTTCATATTTGAATTGGGGCTGCAATGTTTTAAGTACGCGTTTTTAGTAGCAGCCCATAAAACATTAAAAAATGAGTCATCAATGAAAAATCTCGACGAACTTGCACGTAATGGTGGAAAAAATTTCCCTAAAGTAATTTTGACTGTTTAGAAGGAAAGTATCCGGTGTCCTTTAAAGAAATAAGCATATTCGAGAAAGCAAATGAAAATATTGGGGGGTGGGGGTGGTTGTTCTCCAGTATGACACTGAATTTGTAGATGGGGTAAAAGAACCGAATAAAAAAGGGGTTTTGTATTCAGTGAGGACACCGATGGTGGAAAATGTTAAAAATTGGGTATGGATTATTTACGAGCATCCCAAAGATGTAAATTCCTATGGTCATTTTTTTCCCTTTACTGCAATAAGTCTACTCCTATCTCAAGGCACGAAGAAAGGAGAATGTTTCTATTGCCCCATGTGCCTTTCCTCATTTAGATCTGAGTGAACATTCTCAGACCACATGCGGCATAGCAAAATTCATGGGAATCAAAGAATTGAAATGCCGGCAGAAGGCAAAGACACTTTACAATTTAAAAATTTTCAAAATCCCTGCTACAATCTGATAAAGTGTCTTTAGACTGAGAAACAAGACTGGTTGAGGTATCAGATTCATCAAGGCCAAATATAGTCAAGGAACACAAACTAGTTGTGTGTTCCTATGCGCATGCTCGTCGCGACTGCAACAATAAAATGCAGTTGGAAGAGTTTTTTTTGGCTATGGATGAGGAGGGCAGCATGGAAAAGTTATTGGTATCTTTAATAAAAACAGCAAACGGGGCAATTTTACGATTACGTCATACCAACTATCCAATGACATTGTCAGATAAAGAGCAACTGGCACTGGAAAGGGGATGTTTGCTGGGTATGTAGGGGTGCCCTTGCCCCAAAAGACGCGGTCAAGGACCATAATCATCTTATTGACCCAAATTAAACGGGAAAAAGTAACTTTCGTGGGTGGGCTCACAATTCATGTAATTTAAAAATTAAACAGCAACTTTTTCTACCTGTTTTTATACATAATGCTAACTACGATCTAAAGTATGTGCTACCAGAATTGGCGCATCTTCAAAGAAATGGAACAATAGATAATGCATGGGTGATAGACAGCTTTACGTACAAAATCATACCTAAATCATTGGAAAAGTTGCTTGTTTTGGAATTTATGTGGAAAATTGTTGAAGCCGATATTGAGTACACGAATAAAATTCGCTTTTTAGATTCATACAGTTTTTTCCCCAAATCATTGAGCGAATTAATTCAAGTGCAGAAAAACGATGACGGTTACAATGCTTTCCCCCTTCTCAAGCAACAATTTCCAAATGATTTATATGATCTGTTAACGGTCAAGGGCATATATCCTTATGACTATTATTGTTCCATGTCGAGATTCGCCGAGGAAACTATTCCTCCAATTAAATCGCTTTACGACAGTCTTCACGATCGTAGTTGCACCCCCGAGGAATACAGTTTTGCTAAAATAGTTTGGGCAGAGGGAGGGTGTAAAAATGGCTTTGACTAATGCAAGCTGTATTTGTCGAGTGACGTGTTAACCCTGTTAGACATTATATGTAAAAATACGGATAAAATCTATGAGGAATTTAATCTTGATTTGGGCTATTATTTTTCTTCGCCTCATCTAGTGATGGACCTCATCCTAAAAATTAGTGGGGAAAAAATTGGGCTAATCACTGACATGGATCAGCACCTGTTCATAGAAAGATCAATGAGGTTTTTTTTTTTTCACGGGGACCGTATCTTGGAAACTGATCCAACAGGAGAGAAGATGGGGACAAAATCGAATGCAGTTTTCCTCGATATGAATTCTCTCTCCCCTCGGCCATTTCCCATTATGCACTACCTTGCGGTGACTATAAATGGCTCAATGACCCTCAAGCTCCCCATTTCCCCAACATTGACAGTGTTGAGGGGAATTGGCCGGTTGGATGGTTTTTTGAAATTGATGGAGAGATACCAGTCGAGCTTCACGATTCAGTAAAGGATTTTGTTTTCCCATGCATCAATAGACCTGTGACTAAGGACTCTTTGAGCCCTTGCAATAGGCGTTTAGTCGAGGTGGACGGATTGCATTGGACACCTTCAAAACAAAAACTTATTGCTGACCTTCTGCCGAAAAAAAACATAGTTGTACATTATGTAGCTTTAAAATGAATATGCAACAACGGTTTCAACGTCACAAAGGTTCACCGAGCACTCTCGAGTTTAGTCAAAAACGCTATTTGAAAATGTTTGTTGACACTTTTGTCAGCAAACGTTCTGAAGCGCAGACGAAAGCCGAAAAAGAAATTTATAAACTCATTTTGAATTCGGCTTTCGGCAAAATGTGTGAGAGTGTTCGCAATAGGAATCGTTGTGACGTCGTGGCCGATCCTGAACAATTTGCTCGAATTATTGCCCGATCCAAATCACACTTCCTTTACAATCATTGGCCCGGACATGGTACTTCTGAATAGGAAAAAAGACGCATTGTCTTGAATAAAATATTGCTGCAGGCAGTGCTATCTTGGAGATTTCAAAAAAAGCTCATGTTGGAATTCTACCACAATGTGGCTAGGGTACAGTGGCCTGAAAAGGGGCAAGTAGAGGTCTTCTACGGGGACACGGATTCTCTACTGTTAAAAGTAAAAACCCCAAATCTAATTGAAGATTTGGCGCACGGTGAAATTATCAGTTCACGGATGGACTACACCAATTGGAGTTGTCTTTACCCTGAGCTAGTAAAACGTCGGGCACCCAATCAGCTTTTATTTTTTAAATCAGAAACTGGAAGCGACGTGATTTCCCATGGTATGTTTGTAGGTCCGAAGGTCTACTTTATACAGACACACGACGAGGAAATCAAGAAACATTGCAAAGGAGTACCCATGCGCTATGTGGATGAGAATTTTGACATGGACATTTATAGGAATTGTATTACTGAAAATACAATTCCACGAGCCAAATTGCTGGCAATTCGTTCTCTCAAATACCTCCTTAGAAACTTTACTGTAAATGTAGAAAAAATTGCCATGAGTACCATTTCCGACAAGGTCTATGTTTGTCAAGATGGTGTGACTACCCCCCCCCCCCCCCCCCTTGGAAACTATTTAACTTCAGACCGGGCCGAATATGTTGCCCATAGGGAAAGTCTCGGTTTAAATAAAGTCCTGTAAATTATTTCCTAAAAACCTTTGGGGGGAGGGCTCAGGGCGGGGGGGGGGGGGTTGGGGGGGGGGGGGGGGATCGCGGCCCTGGGGGGGGGGTATGGGGGGGGGGCTGGCCGCTGCCATCGGGGGGGGGGCGCACCGCCACAATATCAAAGTTATCTTTTTGACTTAGAGCAGATTTTTTTTGTAATTGTTTCATTCAAGTGCTCTCTAATTTAATGTTGTATTTTTTTCTCTATAAATAAACAAAGAAAGTGTTTTTTCTCTCTGTGCCCACGTAAATTTTGTATTTTTTTATAAATAAATTGAAATGAAAAAAAAGTATTTTTTCATGTTTAATGTGGTTTTTTTTTAAGTATTGTTACTTTTTTGTATATAATAAAAGAAAATATGATTCTTTATTCGTCTTCTTGAAGAACAGAGTAGGAGTAGGGAAATTATTTAGTCATTAGACAATTAGGGTCTACAGTTAGTTGTCCAGGTGAACTGTTGAAAGGAACATGTATCAATTTAAAACACCATTCAGATCGTTTCTGTGTGGGCCCTCAATTTCGGGCAAAACAACACTCTTAACTAAAATAATTAAAAATTGCGATAAAATTTTTGTGGAAAAGCCGAAAAAAATATACTATTGTTACAGTATTTGGCAGGAGTCATAAGATAAAATAAAAGCAATTGTTGCAGCCATGGGATCGGTGCAGTTACAGTTCATACAGGGACTTGATGTTTTCAACATTATTGAACCAAACTCTTGGCTGATCATTGACGATCTGGCTGAATCTATTGAACAATGGTCCCAGCAAATGCTGCAATTGTTCACTGTTCGCTCTCATCATGAACAGATTTCCGTTACACTGGTTCTACACAATCTCTTTCATCAGAGCAAATGTATGCGAACACTTGCTTTGAACTGCACCTACTATATCATCTACAGAGTTGTTCGTGATTCTAGCTCGCTAATAACCCTCAATAAACAAATCTATCCAGGTGCCCCTAAATTTCTGCTCTCAGCATACAATCAGGCAACTAATAAACCCCATGGTTATATCCTATTGGATCTTAATCAAAATACACCCGAGGATCTACGTGTAGTCACAGATATTTTCGACAATGAAAGTACAGTATATCTCCCTGTGAACACTAAAAAGACCTATTAGTCGCTATCATGACACTGAAGAAACTACATGAAAATAGGCACTTGTTTTCAGTTCTAAGCACTTCAAAACCTCAGCTTAGGAAGGCAATACTCAAACATGGTATTGACAATGATTTCATTAATCTAATATCCGAACTTTGTTTAAATTTGACCGAGGGTAATGTTCAATTGCCAGAAGTAGTTAAGCAACAGGCAAAGCAACATCGTTCCATTGTACGTACATTGGCCTCTAAAAAGAAAGGAAAGAATTTTAAAAGGAACCGACTTCTTCAGGCTGGCGGTAGCTTTTTCACACTTTTACTGCCAATAATTGCAGGACTTGTAAACAGTTTTCTCTAGAAAATGGCAAAACCCTATAAATTGACTCCAATAGAACTCGCTCTCTCACCCTTGGAACACTTTGAGGACAATCTGAGTAAATTCCTTGACAATGAAACTATCGAGGATGATAATGAAAAACTGCTTTTACTTCAAGATGCACTTCGCCGAGTGGACAAACACAAGTCCTATCGATCGAAGCCCACTGCTGATCCCAAAAAAGAATCATCTTCTCAAGAGTCTGCTGCTAACAATTAAAGAAGGAGGAATTGGATTCAATTGTTTTGAAAATTGGAATCTAATGCCCCTCTCATATCGTGAAAAAAGTAAACGACTCCTAACCCATCTCTTGAAAGTGGTCAAATTCAAGTTGAGAGCAATGGGGAAAGGATTATAATTCAGGGCAAGATCTATAATCTACTTTATTTAATGTATGACATGGTTACAAATCTTAAAGGACTATTATCATTTGACACTCATCTATACAACTTTCTAAATACATTAAACTTCCCCAAAAGTCTTATTGGCAATAGACAAATTCTAAAAAAATTAAATGAACTTGTATCAACATTGACACCATTAAAATATGAACTTGAAGATAAGAAGATTTTAAATCAATTTTGGAAAATACTAGCACACCACTGATAGCTAGACAAAAGCGAAGACGTATCAAGTCAACGTCACCACCACCACCAACAGCCAGTATACAAAAGGGTAGTGGACATTACACAACGTGTTTACGTTCAAAATGGCTGAAGTTCTGAAAGGTGTTTATGAAAATGTTGGTGAGGCGGGGAGTTTAAGTTCCCCGCCACTCTCTTTCCAAAGTCACTGGTGTTCGCACTAAAAGTGTACAAGACTATCTACAAAATGAATAAAGTTACACTCTGCATAGAAATCATAGACTTTGTGCCAATCAATATCGAAAAACTAAAGCCTTTTACCCATTGCATATAATGCAAGCAGATCTCCTGACTCTAGATGAACTTCAAAGACGTCACAATACACCGTACAAGTACATTCTACTTGCAATCAGTGTTTTTAGTCGCTATGAATATGCAATTCCATTGCGATCAAAGAGAAGTGTTGAAGTTGCTCAGGCCATTGAAAGTATTGTCGAACAGGATTCATATAAAAAAATTCAAATGGATCGCAGTAGTGAATTTGTTAATCCTCATTTTACAAAAGTACTAGAGAAATATAGTACACTGCTCTATCATAGTCACAGTCCTATAAAGGCTGCATTGGCCGAACGATTGATAAGAACTATTCGACTTTTAATTTCAAGATATTGTACATTGAAAAATACATCGACTTTTATTCATGATCTAGAAAAAATCATGTTGATTTATAATCAACAACCTCATCGATCATTGTACAACTCTACACCAACGTAAGTTCATCAATCTGATCATGATACAATTGACACCTTTCTTAAACAATATTCCAATGAATCAAATGTCAAGAAGAAGAAAAATAAATTCAATGTTGATGATACTGTTCGAACTAATAGAACAACTAATGTTTTTGAAAAGGGGAACTACTTGTGGTCCACTGAACTATTTAAAGTGGCAAAAATCCTAGACACTAAACCCATAACTTATCGTTTGCGTGATACCAAAGATCAAGAGATTCTCGGCGGCTTTTATGACTATGAACTGCAAAAAGTTAAAAATGCTAGTGAAATCTATCAAATTGAAAAGATATTAAAGACACGTACTCGCGGGGGTAAGAAACAGTTACTTGTTCGGTGGCTAGGATACAACTCTGATTTTGATTCTTGGATCGGTGTTGAAGATATTGACAATGCCCAATGATTTTCTATGTAACCTTCATGTCCAACGTTTCCGATCCTCTCTACAATGACTTGAATGTGACAATGATTTTTGGACAAAACTCTCCCCTGCCATCAAATTTGGCGGTGCGTATGAAGTGGCTCATGTCGACTGTATTCTCAAAAATACCTATGACATCCTAAGAAAGGATCGTGAATATGAAATAAAAATTAGACCCCATGATTGCCCACTCATTACTAATCAATATGATGATTGGCTACTCGTTAACGATCGAGAAAAAATTGAAAAGATCAATTCATTTGAATATCCATATGTTGTATTACCCTACGAGGAGCACACCTGCAAGAATGATTTATGTCGTACTATCAATAAAAAAATTTCCGCTCGTAAAAAAAGGAGCTTTTCATTTCAACTATTCAAAGGAGGAGGGCAAGATCTACATTAGTTCACCTATTGCCAATGAAAAGGTTATTCTCAATGATAGCTAAAGAATGTTCTTGGCTTTAAGCTCAATATAATCAATGGTAAAAGTGCTGGAAACACTAATTTCATTTTTGCTGACTACCCACCTGCCTTCTCCACGGACACTTGTATATTTCTCTCTACGCTTCATTTGTGGAAACATCTCGGGTTGGTAATTCAAATGTTCCCCTCCTATGAGTTCTTGAACGAAAAACCAATCAAGAACATATTCACCAATACAATATAGAGCATCTTCAGTATATTCCCGTAAACACTTCCTATTTGGAACTCTGTCAATTAACACTAAGAACTGAATTAGGTGATCCTCTAGCAATTTCAAAAGGCTTAGCAGTGATTACATGTCATTTTCGACCCATTGTCGGCGACAGCACAATCACCTAAAATGAACAATAGAAGAATTCCATTTGTCTGCCCCGATATTGATTGTTGTCTTGGTGCTTTGAGTCCACGTCAAATAGGCAATGGATTGGACTACTACAAGGGTCGTACTACAATGTCTGGCTATGGTCTTGGTAGCTGGTTTGCTAGGCTATTTCGTTCAGCACTACCCCTTGCCAGAAAATATCTTGTACCTGCTGCATCAAATTTTGCTGCCTCCACACTACAGGAATGGGGGCCGGGCAAGAATTTCAAGGAGAGTGTTAAGGAAAATATTAGATCTTCAGCAAGAGCCGTTGGTGAACAATTAAAATCTCGACAAAATGGGGAGGGATTGAAAAGGATGCGTTCGCGTCATTCACTCATCAGTCTCCACCCAGGCAGGAAGCAAAGGACATCAACAAGGACTTTGAGGAATAAAACAACGAAGGCCAATAAGAAGAAAAAGAAAAAGATTGTTAGATCAAAGAAGGATTTCTTCTCTTAAGATGACTTATCTCCCCCACAAGGAATCATATCCATCAATCCGTTCCTCATTGAATCTATTCAATGCTGAAAATGTTGATGTTAGTGTCAAGCATGGTTACTATGAACAATTTCATCCCTAACAACCCCTCTCGGAAAATATACACTTTCAAATATTTTCCAATGAAGACTATTTCATTGATTTGTCGTCAACATTTATTGATTTAAATGTTGTGGTGAAGAAAAAGTCAGATAATACAACTCCAAATGCCGGTGATTGTCTCTCCTATGAAAACTGTATTCTACACAACCTATTCAAACAAATTAAAGTATTTATTTATGGTATATTGGTGAGCACTAGCAATAATTTATCAAACTATGCAAGCTACATACAATTTATGATGATGACGCTAAAGGCGTACAAGGAGATGAGAGGACAATCATTGGGCTATGAATATCGAACAGGTGTTGAGTATCATCTAGTTGGAAAATTAAATCATGAGATATTCAATATATCCCAATGGCTACCCCCCAATGTCAAGATTGACATAAAGTTACAGATGGCACAATCGAATTTCATTTTGAGAAAAACACTTCCTGCAGCACCCGATGTAAATGTCATTATCACATCGGCAATTCTCCATGTCCGAAAACAACAGGTTATGAGCTCTGTTGCATTGGCAGTGGAAAAGCTAAGAGCCAATGGCAACAACATTAAACTTCTTGTCCCCCATACAATCACCAATCAACGTCACATTGCCGCCGGTTCTCGTAGCTATAGCGATTCGTCATTTATCAATGGAGAAATCCCATCAAAATTGGCTTTGGCCTTTGTGAAGAGTGGCAGTGCCGTTGGATCCTGGACTGAATCCCCCCATGATTTTAATTTTTTCGGTCTATCTAGCCCTGTGTGCAAAGTGAATGGTATTCCACTATACACTCTATCATTTGACAAAAAATCCTATAGAGAACTCTGTACGAGTTGACCATGCAATCCATAGATCATGACTCTCAACTATTTGAAAATGGAATAACTGATTCAATGTTTTCAAAAAATCATGGGGTTATTGTTTTGGACTTGTCAGGCACACAGGATATGAGTATAGTATGAACTTGGAATGTACGTTTAGAGTGTACATTTGCCAATGCTCTGACTGAGAGTATCACGCTAATATCACTGAGTCAATTTGAAACCTATTGGAAATCACACCCGACGGCAGTGTTCTACTAGACCTTGCACCATGAACACAAACCAAATAATCAATGTATTTAGTATGGATCCATACATGTCCCAGTACAAGTCCTATTGCATACCTTCGGACTTCATTTAAAAAATTCCAAGTGTTAACAATACCCTAATCATTGTTAATAGCAGTCCATCGACTTTGAAGACCGTTCATTGGCTATGCATCTTTCAAACAGCAAAGAAAATTGAATTTTTTGATCCTCTTGGCCTATTGTATAAATTCTACACACCATACATCAGCAACTTTATTGAAAGCAGTGGAAAACCATTATTCAAAATCAACGAAGAGTACAGGATTTAACGACTAAGACATGTGGCTTTCATACACTACTCTTTTTCATGTTCAGATGCCCTGGCTATACCTACAAGCAGTTTCTCAACATCTACGTTGACTTACCTCGATTGAACGAACTTCTAGCGGAGAATATACTTACAAGTGTATTTAATAATGATTTTAGTGCCCTAAGAATAAAATGTTCTAAGGATGTATGCGAAATTGTTTTATTAATAAAAAAAATTTATATACATGATAAAACGACTTTTTTACTCTTTAGATTTCATCCACTACTAGGTATTTGTCGACAACAACTAGTGCAGGTAGATTATCTGAATTCACAGTGTACTGATCCTGATTTATTGCAATGTCAGGGTCACATTTTCTACAGTAGAGTGTGACTTCACTCTTGTCATATCTCTTTGTATAGTCAATGATACTATTCATATTCATTCTATAGAATTCACATGTTTCAATTTGCGTATTTGAAGCAATTTCATAAACAGTGTCCTCAAGTGTCGAATCACATTCCGTAACAGCCAAACAAAAATCAGTGGGCTTATAATCAAAACACCCATTGTCTTCACAACAATGACGTAGAAACCATATTCTTTTGTTATTCCAATAGTTTAATCGTTCACCTGGTTCCTCCTCGCAGAACAATCTAAAAGCACGATGATACCAATCTCGTAGCAATAAACTAAAATCACGGTTAGGATTCTTTCCAATCATACCGGGATATATACTCTCCCACTGCTTACATTTATCATAATGACAATTTGAGCATAGGTAACCTCTAGGATGAGAGTCACACACCTCTTCAAGACAGGAATTACAACCTTTAATTTGTACAGCATATCCTCTATGCAATTTACACGGGTCGCATAATCTACACTTTTCATCATACTCATCAATCATTGTGCAATTCTCACATGATGACCAGCTGCCCAGTGAGTACATACATAGTGGACATGTATATGGAACATTTTGTCATGTGTTGACGCTCTCACTGCCACAATGAAACTGAGCTAGCAACATCAAAAATTGTCTGAGATAGAGAGAGAGAGAGAGAGGAGTAAATCATCCTTGAGCACCATCTTTCTCATGAAAAAAAAAGTCCTAAATTTCTAAGCTAATGTTTAAAAGCATATCCACAATATCATTTTGCCGTGTCGTGATCAATATATCAATAAATTGTGTAAATGCATTTGGACCACAATGTAGAAGTTTCATACAATAGTCTAATGATGGAGAATCAGTTTTCATTATATCGACAAGCATTCCCCGAGAAAATATCTTCCTTTGAATAGACAACTCTAGAAAATTGTCATCTAGAATCAAATGTTTTTCCATAAGAACTAGATTCCTCATGATTCGATATTTCTCGAATCTATCCATTTTTAGAGTCCTAACTCTCTCACAACCAACTTCAAACTAACCAGAATTTTTTTTCTACTCTAAAAAATATACGCTAGTTTACTATAGAAAGAAAAAAAACATTGATTTAGAAACATTTTTATTGAACATAATTACAATAATAATAATCACTGATGCATTTTGTTCTCATCAATATATTTCGATAGGACATCTAATGCTGACCGAAGTTTATTTATATGGAAAATATTCAATTTTCCAGCAAATCATAGCAGCTCCTCCTGCTTAAATTTGCTTAATGATATTACGTATCTAGCATACATAGTGTCCCATTCAAGACATAGTCTACAACCAGCAGTTATTTCAACAGCCACAATAGGTACTCGTGCATCACTGCTGCTGTTGTCGGCTCCATCGTTAATCTCCAATAATGTAAATGCACCACTCATTTTTTCCTCTACTAATATCCTCGCAAATAAACTTTTCTCTTTGAATTCAATTCTCTTACTAATATGAATTTTAAAGAAAACTATTCCTTTTATTCAAATCCCAATCACCAATCAAGTTATACTCGCCCTCTTTGAAAAGGTGTAATGCCCTGTAGATTAACATTGAAATTGCTATAGCTCCGAGCAAATCCAGAAGGTCATGTGAGGGAGCTCTGAATATCTTTGAAAAGGTGTCAAGCTTCCATAGAATTCCATATGGCTGTTAGAATTCCTTGCTATATGTTCCGTAGAAATGTTTACCTATACGTCCCGTAGAATTCCATAGATACATTCTACTCTTGGTTAGATACTAGAATAAAATAGCAGCTTGACATTCAAGTAGATTGTACATATTGAATTTGCGTGCGCCCCTAGGAATTTCTATACTATTTGCCAGGACGTATACACCTTTTCAAAGAGAGTGAGTATCCTCTCACATGGCATATGGAATTTGCGTGCTGCCATAGCAATTTCTATACTATTTGCCAGGACGTATACACCTTTTCAAAGAGATTCAGAACTCCCTCACATGGCCTTATGCTAGTTGGGTTATTGACTTACCAAGGCCAACCAGACAGGTTTTTGGTGGATATAGTCTGGTTTGGTGAGTATAGTCTGGTCTGGTGAGTATAATCTGGTTTGGTGGGTATAGTCTGGTTTGGTGGGTATAATCTGGTTTGGTGGTTATAGTCTGGTTTTGCTTGCGTGTATAGGAATTCCCATGTTATTTGCTTGCGTGTATAGGAATTCCCATGTTATTTGCTTGCGTGTATAGGAATTCCCATGTTATTTGCTTGCAGCTATAGGACCATGTTATTTGCCAGCGTGTATAGGAATTCCCATGTTATTTGCTTGCAGCTATAGGACCTTGTTATTTGCTCGCGTGTATAGGAATTCCCATGTTATTTGCTTGCATGAATAGGAATTCCCATGTTATTTGCTTAGGTGTATAGGAATTCCCATGTTATTTGCTTGCAGCTGTAGAACCATGTTATTTGCTTGCGTGTATAGGAATTCCCATTTTATTTGCTTGCATGTATAGGAACTCCCATGTTATTTGCTTGTGTGTATAGGAATTCCCATGTTATTTGCTTGCGTGTATAGGAATTCCCATGTTATTTGCTTGCGTGTATAGGAATTCCCATGTTATTTGCTTGCGTGTATAGGAATTCCCATGTTATTTGCTTGCGTGTATAGGAATTCCCATGTTATTTGCTTGCGTGTATAGGAATTTCCATGTTATTTGCTTGCGTGTATAGGAATTCCCATGTTATTTGCTTGCCTTAAAAACGAAATTTTTGTGTTAAATAAGTAGTTATTGTATTTTTAAAAGAGCTTTACGGGGTTTGAGAGACTCGGTTGCCTGATTCCGTGTGGTTTTTCTTTACTTGGTGCCCATTAAAAACGAAATTTTTTTTTTTGTTAAATAAGTAGTTTTTGTTTCTTTTAAAACAGCTTTAAGGGGTTTGAGATACTCAGTTGCCTGATTCCGTGTGGTTTTTCTTTACTTGATACCCATTAAAAACAAAGTTTTTTTTGTGTTAAATTAGTAGTTCTTGCATCTTTTAAAAGAGCTCTAAGGGGTTTGAAACTCAGTTGCCTGATTCCGTGTGGTTTTTCTTTACTTAGTGCCCATTAAAACGAAATTTTTGTGATAAATAAGTAGTTTTTGTATCTTTTAAAAGAGCTTTTTGCGGTTTGAGAGACACGGTTGCCTGATTCCGTATGGTTTTTCTTTACTTGGTGCCCATTAAAAACGAAATTTTTGTGTTAAATAATTAGTTTTTTTTTGTATCTTTTTAAAGAGTTTTAAGGGGTTTGAGAGACTCAGTTGCCTGATTCCGTGTGGTTTTTCTTTACTTGGTGCCCATTAAAAACGAAGTTTTTTGTGTTAAATAAGTAGTTTTTGTATCTTTTAAAAGAGCTTTAAGGGGTTTGAGAGACTCTGTTGCCTGATTCCGTGTGGTTTTTCTTTACTGAGTGTCATTAAAAAACGAAATTTTTGTTGTAAATAAGTAGTTCTTGTATCTTTTAAAAGACCTTTATGGGGTTTGAGAGACTCGGTTTGCCTGATTTCGTATGGTTTTTCTTTACTTGGTCCCCCCTTTTTTCTTTTTTTTAACATGATACATTTTTTTCAACTTTTTTTTTACATGTCTTCGAATCAGACGAAACAAACTTAAATTACTATTATATTTTTTTTCTAAGCCAGTATTGCCTATAACTTAATATATTCAAATATTTTTTGATAACTTGATTGATGAGAACTATTTCCTTGAAAATCTGTGCTAATAAGGTTTTTTGACCGTAAACTCTAGTTTCTTGTAAGAAAATTATGGAAAATACAATTCTCTGCTTCAAATGTGAAGCTTAAGTCCAGTTATGGATTGAAAAAATAAACTATTTCTGTAAAATCTGAGCTAATAAGGGTTTTTGACCGTAAACTCTAGTTTTTTTGTAAGAAAATTATGGAAAATACAGTTGTCTGGTTCAAATTTGAATTTTAAGTCTATTTTTGGATCGAAAAATAAAACTATTTCAGTAAAATCTGAGCTAATAAGAGTTTTTGACTGTAAACTCTAGTTTCTTGTATGAAAATTATGGAAAATACAATTATCTAGTTCAAATGTGAAACTTAAGTCCAGTTTTGGATACTCATAATGATGAGGACTGATGGTTCTAATTCAATATTTTTTTAATAAAAACAAACTTTTTTTTTAAACTTCGAAATTATTCAACTTTATTTATTTTTTTTATTTTTTTTTGTACATATCTTAAAATGACAAAATATGCTTACGTCTCTAACAATTGTGCTCTATGATTGGTCAGAGACACGATGTGGCTTTCCCACTGGTATTCTGTGTCCGGTTATCGACACTACCTAGTCTATTTCATGTATTAAATCAGTATTTTTTACGCAGTGGAACGATAAACACATGTCATATCTTAAAAAAAAGTGAAGATGGAACATTTTAATAAAGTGTGTTCACATAACAAGGTTATTGTAGCATTGAATGCCGACAAAGAGAAGTATTTGAACTATGAATCAATTACAAGTGGTAGCACTATTGGAAATGTATGCATGCATTGTCATGACAGTAAGGAATTAAATTTCTTTGGAATACCGAAAAAATTCAACTCTTATGTTGATGGTTATGCGAGATTGAGATCTCCAGAGATGATTGTACTCAAAGAGAATGCCAACATAAACATAATCATTGATGATAGAGGATAACTCCTTGCTACTGTTGCAGGCAACACATTACCTACTGATACATCCAATCGTCAGCTTTCGGCTATTAGCATTCAACGGAAGGTCAATAAAAGAAAGGCCTACTCTTCTACTAATATTGTAAACCATATCTTGTCTACATGCCAAAACTGTTACCTGTGTAAAAATAATGTGATAATAGACAGTGAAATTGCCAGAAAAAAAGGGCATTGTCAGAAAATATCACTATGGAACATAAAACATGAATCGATGAAAAACAAAGCACCAGCAAACGTTACTGCCATTGATCAAACAGTCAATGAACCAAATAATACTAAAGACGAAAAGCATATTGATCCTGTTGAAGAGACACCAGTAAAAATTGTGTATGACTCAAAATGGAATAATGATTATTCTACTGATTACGAACTAAGAGAAGACAATAGCTACAATATCAAGAGAGAACATGGTGAACTATTTTATGGAACAGATTCAAAATGTCCAAAGTTAATCATTGATATTAATAATGTATCATAATATATTTTTGTATAATATTCTACATAGCATTATTTCATTAAAAATATTACATTGTTATGTGTTCATTATTTTTAGAGTAAGCTAAGCTAGCATATCAAACGTTTAGAATCTCTATTAAAACATTGGAGATGTAAGAAAAGGAATTTGCGTACATCTATTGTGAGATACATGGGATAACATTGACAAAATCTAGGTATCAGAATGAATAAATTCATTATCAACATCCTTTATCGGATAGGTCGGATAAAATTGATAAAAAAATCTGAATAATTTCAGATACATCAAATAAAATTGACAAAATCTGAATTTCAGAATGAATAAATGCTTTAACAACATCCTTTATCGGATATGTTGGATAGAATTGACATAATCTAAGTATCAGAGTGACTAAATTCTATATCAACATCCTTTTCTCAGATACATAGGATAAAATTGACAAATTCTAAGTGTTAGAATGAATAAATTTTTTTTATCAACATCCTTTGGCAGATACATCGGATAAAATTGACAAAATCTAAATTTCAGAATGAATAAATTCATTATCAACATCCTTTGTCGGATATGTCGGATAGAATTGACAAAATCTAAGTATCAGAGTGAATATTTTTTTAACAACATCCTTTGCCAGATACATCGAATAAAAGTGATAAAATAAAAGTGCCAGAGTGAATAATTTATTTTTATTATCAACATTCTTTTGTCAGATACATCAAATAAAATTGACAAAATCTAAATTTTCAGAATAAATAAATGCTTTAACAACATCCTTTATCGGATATGTCGGATAAAATTGACAAAATCTAACTGTCAGAGTGAATAATTTTTTTTTTTTATCAACATCCTTTTCTCGGATACATAGGATAAAATTGACAAAATCTGAATTTCAGAATGAATAAATTCATTATCAACATCCTTTGTCGGATATGTCGGATAAAATTGACAAAATCTAAATTTCATAATGAATAAATGCTATAACAAAATCCTTAATCGGATATGTCGGATAAAATTGACAAAACCTAAGTATCAGAGTGACTAAATTCTATATCAACATCCTTTTCTCAGACACATAGGATAAAATTGACAAATTCTAAGTGTCAGTGTGAATACATTTTTTTATCAACATCCTTTGTCAGATACATCAAATAAAATTCATAAAATCTGAATTTCAGAGTGAATAAATTCATTATCAACATCCTTTATCGGATATGTCGGAAAAAAATTGACAAAATATAAGTGTCAGAGAGAATAATTTTTTTTATCAACATTCATTGTCAGATACATCAAATAAAATTGACAAAATCGAAATTTCAGAATGAATAAATGCTTTAACAACATACTTTATCGGATATGTCGGATAAAATTGACATAATCTAAGTATCAGAGTGACTAAATTCTATATCAACATCCTTTTCTCAGTTACGAAGGATAAAATTGACAAATTCTAAGTGTTAGAGTGAATAAATTTTTTTATTAACATCCTTTGGCACATAAAAACATGCATAAATTACGTAAAAAAAGTTGTAGGTGGCAGCAGGGGTGAGGGATGGGACTGGTACCCCCCTTTCTACTTTCACTGTGGAGTAGAAATTTGGAAGAACGGAAAGATATGATTGCAAAACAAGATTTGAATATCAAATAATATAATAGCCTAATGACAGTAATCAAGCATAGTTCAGCAGCGGTGTCGCTTCGAAATGCGAAGGATGGTTTTTAAATGTTTTCCAGAGGAATTGTTTAAGGTTAGTCTTGCAGTAACTGTTTTGACCGTCGTATATCAAACAATAAAAAAAAATAAAAAAATGTGTTTCAACCCTCTTTCTTTTGTTATAATGAAGAAGGCTAAAGAGGAATAGGCTTTTTGGGGGTGAAGTATGAGAGATTGCCAAAAAATGCGCTTTTGGTCATCAACAGAGGACAAACTAGAACTAAAACGTCCCCGAGTGGAGTGAAAGGTAAAATTTAAAGGGTTTTATAGCTTAATTGGAGGGGGTAAAACGTTAGGGTTTTATTAGAACTTAGGGGTTTATTAGGTTAAAGGTTAGGGATGGAGGAAAAACACGTCAGCTCTGTTGGCATTATGCGGCTTGGTAATAAATGGAGCTTTAAATATCTGCTCTTAGATTCTCAATTGAGTTGAATTTCAAGGTATAGTCTTTTCTATAACGAATTTAGAGGTTGTGTCCACCCCCTTCGCCTTGCAAATTCGGGATCTTATTTTCATAAATTTTGATGGGTAAGTTTAAAATTCATCAATCTGTTATTGTAATTATTATTCAATTGAAAACCTGAAAGTACATAACCAAACCAAGTAGCAGATAGAGAAAAAAGAACAAAGAAAATAAAACATACGCAATTTACAATACTAAACACTAATGAACCAATGAACTAGTGAATGTAATACAACCACTTCAAAAGAAGAAGGACAAATGAGCAAAATGAAAATAAAGCTACTTAGTGTTTACTGGAGTATTTAGAGTCGTGAATCTCAACAGGGGGCACATGCTCCACTTGAACTTGTTCATCACTATAATATAAAGCATCTTCAGTATGTTCCTGTAAACACTTCGTATTTGGAACTCTGTCAGTTAACACTAAGAAGTGAATTGGGTGATCCTCTAGCAATAACAAAAAGCTTAGCAGTGATTACATGTCATTTTCGACCCATTTTCGGCGACAGCACAATCACCTAAAATGAACAATAGAAGAATTCCATTTGTCTGCCTCGATATCCATTGCTATGTATGTGCTTTGAGTCCACATCAAATAGGCAATGGATTGGACTACTACAAGGGTCGTACTACAATGTCTGGCTATGGTCTTGGTAGCTGGTTTGCTAGGCTATTTCGTTCTGCACTACCCCTTGCCAGAAAATATCTTGGGCCTGCTGCATCAAATTTTGCTGCCTCCACACTACAGGACTGGGGGTCGGGCAAAAATTTCAAGGAGAGTGTTAAGGAAAATATTAGATCTTCAGCAAGAGCCGTTGGTGAGCAATTAAAATCTCGACAAAATGGGGAGGGATTGAAAAGGATGCGTGCACGTCATTCACTCATCAGTTTCCACCCAGGCGGGAAGCGAAGGACATCAACAAGGACTTTGAGGAATAAAACAAGGAAGACCAATAAGCAGAAGAAGAAAAAGAAAAAGATTGTTAGATCAAAGAAGGATTTCTTCTCTTAAGATGATATCCCCCACAAGGAAGCATATCCATCAATTAGTTCCTCATTGAATCTATTCAATGCTGAAAATGTTGATGTCAGTGTCAATTATGGCTACTATGAACAATTTCATCCCCAACAACCCCTCTCGAAAATATACACTTTCAAATATTTTCCAAAGAAGACTATTTCGTTGATTTGCCATCAACATTTTTTTATTTAAATGTTGTGGTGAAGAAAAAGTCAGATAATACAACTCCAAATTCTGGCGATGGTCTCTCCTACGAGAACTGTATTCTACACAACCTATTCAAACAAATTAATATATTTATTAATAGAAGATTGGTGTGCACTAGCAATAATTTATCAAACTATGCAAGCTACATACATTTTATGATGATGACACCAAAGGCGTACAAGGAGTTGAGAGGACAATCAATGGGCTATGATCATCGGTCAGGTGTTGATACTGACGGTGAGTTGACTACTGCAGTGACCCAGGAGTATCATCTGGTTGGAAAATTAAATCATGAGATATTCAATATATCCCAATGGCTACCCCCCAATGTCAGGATTGACATAAAGTTACAGCTGGCCCCATCAAATTTCATTTTGAAAAACACTTCCTGCAGCACCCGATGCAAATGTCATTATCACATCGGCAATTCTCCACGTCCGAAAACAACAAGTTATGAGCTCTGTTGCATTGGCAGTGGAAAAGCTAAGAGCCAATGGCAACAACATCAAACTTCTTGTCCTCCATACGATCACCAATCAACGTCACATTGCCACCGGCCCTCGTAGCTATAGCGATTCATAATTTATCAATGGAGAAATCCCATCAAAATTGGCTTTGGCCTTCGTGAAGAGTGGCAGTGCTATTGGATCCTGGACTGAATCCCCCCATGATTTTAATTTTTTTCGGTCCATCTAGCCTTGTTTGCAAAGTGAATGGTATTCCACTGTACACTCTATCATTTGACAAAAATCCTATAGAACTCTGTGCGAGTTGACCATGCAATCCCTAGATCATGACTCTCAACTATTTGAAAACGGAATAACCGATTCAATGTTTTCAAAAAATCATGGGGTAATTGTTTTAGACTTGTCGGGGACTCAGGATATGAGCATAGAACGAACAGGGAATGTACGTTTAGAGTGTACATTTGCCGATGCTTTGACTGAGAGTATCACGCTAATATCACTGAGTCAATTTGAAACCTATTGGGAAATCACACCCGATGGTAGTGTTCTACTAGACTTAGCACCATGAACACAAACCAAATAATCAACATATTTAGTATAGATCCATACATGTCCCAGTACAAGTCTTATTGCATACCTTCGGATTTCATTGAAAAAATTCAAAGTGTTAACAATACCCTAATCATTGTTAAAAGCTGTCCATCGACTTTGAAGACCGGCCTTTGGCTATGCATCTTTCAAACAGCGAAGAATATTGAATTTTTTGATCCTCTTGGCCTATCGCATAAATTCTACACTCCATACATCAGCAACTTTATTGAAAGCAGTGGGGAAAACCATCATTCAAAATCGACGAAGAGTACAGGATTTAACGACTAAGACATTTGGCTTTCATACACTACTCTTTTTCATGTTCAGATGTCGTGGCTACACCTACAGGCAGTTTCTCGACATCTAAGTTGACTTACCTCGATTGAACGACTTTCTAGTGGAAAATATACTTACAAACGTATTTAATATTGATTTTAGTGCCCTACGAATAAAATATTCTAAAAATGTATGTGAAATTGTTTATTAATAAATGATAAAAATTTATATACATGATAAAACGACGTTTCTACTCTTGAGATTTCAGCTTCTACTAGGTATAGGTATTTGTCGACAACAACTAGTGCAGGTAGATTATCTGAATTCACAGTGTACTGATCCTGATGTACTGCAATGTCAGGGTCACATTTTCTACAGTAGAGTGTAACTTCACTCTTTTCATATCTCTTTGTATAGTCAATGATACTAGTCTCATTCATTCTATAGAATTCCCATGTTTCAATTTGCTTATTTGAAGCAATTTCACAAACAGTGTCCTCAAGTGTCGAATCACATTCCATCACAGCCAAATAAAAATCAGTGGGCTTATAATCATAACACCCATTGTCTTCACAACGATGACGTAGAAACCATATTCTTTTGTTGTTCCAGCATTTGAATCGCGGACCCAGCTCCTCCTCCCAGAACAATCTAAAACCATGACGATATCAATCTCGTAGCAATAAACTAAAATCACGGTTAGGATTCTTTCCAATCATACCGGGATATGTATTTTCCCACTGATTACATTTATCATAGTGGCAATTGGAGCATAGGTGCCCTCTAGGATGAGAGCCACACACCTCTTCAAGACAGGAATTACAATCTTTAATTTGTACAGCATATCCTTTATGCAATTTACACGGGTTGCATAATCTACACTTTTCATCATACTCATCAATCATTTTGCAATTCTCACATGATGACCAGCTGCCCAGTGTGTACATACACAGCGGACATGTATGGAAAATTTTTTCATGTGTTGACACTCTCACTGCCACAATAAAACTGAGCTAGCAACAACAAAATTTGTCTGAGATAGAGAGAGAGAGGAGTAAATCATCCTTGAGCACCATCTTTCTCATGAAAAAAAGTCCTAAATTTCTAAACTAGTGTCTAAAAGCATATCCACAATATCATTTTGCCGTGTCGTGATCAATATATCGATAAATTGTGTCAATAAATTTGAATCACGACGTAGAAGCTTCATACCAATAGTCTAATGATGGAGAATCAGTTTTCATTATATCCACAGGCATTCCCCGAGAAAATATCTTTCTTTCAATAGACAGCTCTAGAAAATCATCGTCTAGAATCAAATGTTTTTCCATAAGCACTAGATTCCTCATGATTTGGTCTTTCTCAAATTTTATCCATTTTTAGAGTCCTAACACTCTCACAAACAATTTCAGACCAACCAGAATTTCTTTTTGTACTCCAAAAAATATACGCTAGTCTACTATAGAAAGAAAAATACCTTTGATTTAGAAACAATTTTATTGAACATAATTATAATAATAGTATTCACTGATGCATTTTGTTTTCATCAATATATTTCGATAGGACATCTAATGCTGACCGAAGTTTATTTATATGGAGAATATTCACTTTTCCAGCAAAACATAGTTGCTCCTCCTGCTTAAACTTGCTTAATGATATCACGTATCTAGCATACATACAGTCCCATTCAAGGCATAGTCTACAGCCAGCGGTTATTTCCACAGCCACATTGGGTACTCGTATATCGTTGCTGCTGCTGTCGGCTCAATTATTAATCTCCAATAATGTAAATACACCACTCATTTTTTTCTCCACTAATATCTTCTCAATAAACTATTCTCTTTGAATTTAATTCTCTTACTAATATGAATTGCAATGAAAATCAGTCCTTTTATTCAAATCCCAACCACAAATCTAGTTATCGTATATGGAGTAACCTCCGCTCTCTGATTGGCTCCTAAAAAACGGATGTTGCCTCAAAAACCGGTTCGGTTGAGTTATATAATTACGAGCATACTCTCAAAACATGTTTGACTAGATTATACACTGCCAAATAACCAGTCTGGTAATCATAGCATGGGAATTGCTATACCCCCGAGCAAATTTCATAGATTAACAGAAAAAAACCTGTCTGCTTAAGTTAAATTATTACGACCATACTCTCAACACATGTTTAACTACATTATACCTTTCCAAATAACCAGTCTGGTAATCATAGCATGGGAATTGCTATACCCCGAGCAAATTCCATAGATTAACAGAAAAAAACCTGTCTGCTTAAGTTATATTATTACGATCATACTCTCAAAACATGTTTGACTACATTATACCTTGCCAAATAACCAGTCTGAAAATCATAGCATGGGAATTGCTATACCCCCGAGCAAATTCCATAGATACTCCCTACTCTTATTTCCTTTATTTATAGCATACATCATTTTGATTTTACTTTAAAAGCAGTTCATTCGACCTCTGTATCCTTATATTTAAATATGAACCTTAATTTAATGAAATCTACATGGTAACAATTGGGCGCTGACAGTTCTCTGATAATACAGGGATATTTGATTAATACCCCTTTATTTCTAACACGATGAAGAGAACTTAGCATGCAATAGGGAGGGAGCAAAGAAACTACAAAAGCCAAAATTACTGAGATATAAATAATTTACCAGTACACTCGGGCATATAGTGGTATTAAATCACGAAAGACAGTTTTTATTGAAACCTAAGGAGTGATATTTAAACCTATAGTGGGCAAACCTTAACGAACGACTTATAAGGCAAACCTTAGCCACGACTTACCAAGAAGTTTGCGCGATTTGCCTACCCCTGGAAAACCAGGGAAATGCCAAAGCCAATTTTGATGGGATTTCTCCATTGATAAATGATGAATCGCTATAGCTACGAAAGCCGGTGGCAATGTGCGGTTGATTGGTGATCGTATGGAGGACAAAAAATTTAATGTTGTTGCCATTGGCTCTTAGCTTTTCCACTGCCAATGCAACAGAGCTCATAACTTGTGGTTTTTGGACGTGGAGAATTGCCGATGTGATAATGACATTTGCATCGGGTGCTGCAGGAAGTGTTTTTCTGAAAATGATATTCAATGGGGCCAACTGTAACTTTATCTCAATCCTGACATTGGGGGGTAGCTATTGGGATATATTGAATACCTCATGATTTAATTTTCCAACTAAATGATTCTCCTGGGTCACTGCAGTAGTCAACTCACCGTCAGTATCAACACCTGATCGATATTAATAGCCCAATGATTGTCCTCTAAACTCCTTGTACGCCTTTGGTGTCATCATCATAAATTGTATGTAGCTTGAATAGTTTGATAAACTATTGTTAGTGCTCACCAATCTTCCATTAATAAATACATTAATTTGTTTGAATAGGTTGTGTAGAATACAGTTCTCGTAGGAGAGACCATCGCCAGCATTTGGAGTTGTATTATCTGACTTTTTCTTCACCGCAACATTTAAATCAATAAATGTTGATGCCAAATCAATGAAATAGTCTTCATTGGAAAATATTTGAAAGTGTTTATTTTCCGAGAGGGGTGGCTGGGGATGAAATTATTCATAGTAGCCATACTTGACACTGACATCAACATTTTCAGCATTGAATAGATTCAATGAGGAACTAATTGATGGATATGCTTCTTTGTGGGGAGATAAGTCATCTTAAGAGAAGAAATCCTTCTTTGATCTAACAATCTTTTTCTTTTTCTTCTTCTGGTTATTGGTCTTCCTTGTTTTATTCCTCAAAGTCCTTGTTGATGTCCTTCGCTTCCCGCCTGGATGGAGACTGATGAGTGAATGACGTGCACGCATCCTTTTCAATCCCTCCCCATTTTGTTGATATTTTAATTGCTCACCAACGGCTCTTGCTGAAGATCTAATATTTTCCTTAACACTCTCCATGAAATTCTTGCCCGACCCCCAGTCCTGTAGTGTGGAGGCAGCAAAATTTGATGCAGCAGGCCCAAAATATTTTCTGGCAAGGGGTATTGCAGAACAAAATAGCCTAGCAAACCTGCTACCAAGACCATAGCCAGACATTGTAGTACGACCCTTGTAGTAGTCCAATCCATTGCCTATTTGACGTGGACTCAAAGCATCAACATAGCAATCGATATCGGGGCAGACAAATGGAATTCTTCTATTGCTCATTTTAGGTGATAGTGCTGTCGCAGACAATGGGTCAAAAATGACATGTAATCACTGCTAAGCCTTTTGTTATTGCTAGAGGATCACCCAATTCACTTCTTAGTGTTAACTGACAGAGTTCCAAATACGAAGTGTTTACAGGAACATACTGAAGATGCTTTATATTATAGTGATGAACAAGTTAATGAGTTGTTTTTCGTTCAAGAACACGTAGGAGGGGGACATTTGAATTACTGACTCTCCATGTTTCCACAAAGGATGCATAGAGAAATATGCAAGAGTCCGAGGCGAAACCAGGTGGATAATCAGCAAAAATTACTTGATCCATCCCGTAAACGGTGCCAGAATTTTTCCCATTGATCGTATTCTGTTTAAAGCCAAGAACGTCTCTCAGATTATCATTGAGAATAATTATTTCAGTGTCAACAGGTGAGGTAATGTAAATCCTATCATGTTCCAATCAATAATTAAAATGGAATTTACCATTCCTACGATATGAGGTTTTTCTAATGATTGTACGACACAAATCTGTCATATTATCGTATTCAATATATTTCAAGTTAGCATGTGGATATTCGCTAGATTTAAGTGCTTCAACCAATTCATAGTCGACAAAGAGTGTCCAATCGAATGGTATAACTTTAATATCATACAAACGATCCTTTCTAAGGATATCATACTTATTTTTGAGAATACAGTTGACAAGAGCCACTTCATACGCACCGTCAAATTTGATGGCGGGGGAGAGTATCGTCCAAAAATCACTTTTTATATTCAAGTCGTTGTAGAGAGGATCAGAAACATTGGACATAAAAGTTATATAGAAATCATTGGGCATTGTCAATATCTTCAACACCGATTCCAAGAATCAAAATAAGAGTTGTATCCTAGCCACCGAGTTGTTTCCTATCACACCGATTCCAAGAATCAAAATAAGAGTTGTATCCTAGCCACCGAACAATTAAACTGTTTTCCTACCCCTGCGAGTACGAGTCTTTAATATCTTTTAAATTTGATAGATTTCCCTATTATTTTTAACCTTTTGTAGTTCATAGTCATAAAAGCTGCCGAGAATCTCTTCATCTTTGGTATTGCGCAAATGATAGGTTATGGGTTTAATGTCTAGGATTTTTGCCACTTTAAAAAGTTCGGTGGACCACAAGTAATTCCCCTTTTCAAAAACATAAGTTGTCCTATTAATTCGAACAGTATCACCAACATTGAATTTATTTTTCTTCTTGACAATCGTTTCATTGGAATAATGTTTAAGAAAGGTGTCAATTGTATCACGATCAGAATGATGAACTTCCGTTGGCGTAGAGTTGGACAATGATCGATAAGGTCGTTGATTATAAATCAACATGATTTTATCTAAATCATGAATAAAAGCCGGTGTATTTTTCAATGTACAATATCTTGGAATTAAAAGTCGAATAGTTCTTATCAATCGTTCGGCCAATGAAGCCTTTATAGGACTATGACTATGATAGAGCAGTGTACTATATTTCACTAGTACTTTTGCAACATGATCCGTTTGAATTTCTTTATATGAATCCTGTTCGAGAATACTTTCAATGGCCTGAGCAACTTCAACGCCTCTCTTTGATCGCAATGGAATTGCATATGCAAAGCGACTAAAAACACTGATTGCAAGTAGAATGTACTTGTACGGTGTATTGTGACGTCGTTGAATCTCATCTAGAGTCAGGAGATATGCTCGCATTATATGCAATGGGTAAAAGGCTTTAGTTTTTCGATATTGATTAGCACGAAGTCTATGATTTCTATGCAGAGTGTAACTTGATTCATTTTGTAGATAGTCTTGTACACTTTTAGTGTGAACACCAGTGACCTTGGAAAGAGTGGTGGGGGAACTTAAACTCCCCACCTCACCAATATTTTCATAAACACCTTTCAGAACTTCAACCATTTTGAACGTAAACACGTTGCGTAACGTCCGATACCCTTTTGTATACTGGCGGTTGGTGGTGGTAGTGGGGACGTTGACTTGATACGTCTTCGCTTTTGTCTATCTATCACTGGTGTGCTAGTATTTTCCAAAATTGATTTAAAATCTTCTTCTTCTTCTTCTTCATATTTTGATTGTGTTGTTGTTGATGTTGATGGTGCATGTTCATTTAATTTTTTTTAGAATTTGTCTATTGCTAATAAGACTTTTGGGGAAGTTTAATGTATTTAGAAAGTTGTATAGATGAGCGTCCAATGGTAATAGTCCTTTACGATTTGTAACCATATCATAGATTAAATCAAGTAGATTATAGCTCTTGCCCTGAATTATAATCCCTTTCCCCTTGCTCTCAACTTGAATATGATCTTGACCACTTTTCATGAGATAGGTTAGGAATAGTTTACTTTTTTCACGATATGAGTGGGACATTAGATTTCCAATTTTCAATACAATTGAATCCAATTCTTCCTTCTTTAATTGTGTTCCAGCAGACTTTTGAAGAGATGATTCATTTTTGTGATCAATAGCAACAGCAGCAGAGGCCTTCCACGATAGGGCTCATGTTTGTCCACTCGGCGAAGTGCATCTTGAAGTAAAAGCAGTTTTTTTATCATCCTCAATATTCTCATTGTCAATGAGTTTACTCAGATTGTTCTCAAAGACTAAAGTATTGGCTCTCAACCAACCTGCTCCTTGCCAAGTTGCCCTCGACGGTGAGCCAATAGAAAGCGTTGAGGAATTCAAGTATCTTGGTTCTATCATAACACCAGATGGCGGAGCTAAAGGGATATCTCTGCCAAATAGCAAAAGCCTGGGGAGTGTTTACTAGTCTGAAAAAAAATATTATGGGCCAGACGGGAGATCTCAACCAAAACAAAAGTCAGAATCTATGGTGCAACTGTGCGAGCAGTACCTCTGTATGCATAAAAGTTATGCATACACTTCTGTATGCATCAAGGGCATATATCCTTATGATTATTATTGTTCCATGTCGAGATTCGCCGGGGAAACTATTCCTTCGATTGAATCGTTTTACGACAGTCTACACGATCGTAGGTGCACCCCCGATGAATACAGTTTTGCTAACAAAGTGTGGGCAGAGGGACGGTGTAAAAATGGGTTTGACTACTGCAAGCTGTATTTGTCGATTGATGTGTTAACTTTATTAGACATTATGTGTAAAAAATACGGACAAAGTCTATGGGGAATTTAATCTTGATTTGGGCTATTATTTTTCATCTCCTCATCTGGTGATGGACCTCATCCTAAAAATTAGTGGGGAAAAAATTGGGCTAATCACAGACATTGATCAGCACCTGTTCATCGAAAGGTCAATGAGGGGTGGACAGGTTTTTCACCCGGATCGTATTTTGAAAACTGATCCAACTGGAGAGAAGACAGGGACAAAATCGGATGCAGTTTTCCTTGATATGGATTCTCTCTACCCCTTGGCCATGTCCCATTATGCGCTTCCTTGCGGTGACTATAAATGGCTCAACGACCCTCAAGCTCCCCATTTCCCCAACATTGACAAAAGTGTTGAGGAGAATGGACCGGTTGGATGGTTTTTTGAAATTGATGGGGAGATACCAGTTGAGCTTCACGATTCAGTAAAGGATTTTGTTTTTCCCGTGCATCAATAGACCTGTGACTAGGGACTCTTTGAGCCCCGCAATAGGTGTTTAGTCGAGGTAGACGGATTGCATTGGTCACCTTCAAAACAAAAACTTATAGCTGACCTTCTGCCAAAAAAATATTGTTGTGCATCACGTGGCTTTAAAATGGATGTGCAACAACGGTTTCAACGTCACAAAGGTTCACAGAGCACTCCAGTTTAGCCGAAAACGATATCTAAAAACGTTTGTTGACACTTTTGTCAAGAAACGTTCTGAAGCACAAACGAAAGCCGAAAAAGAAATTTATAAGCTCATTTTGAATTCGGCTTTCGGTAAAATGTGTGAGAGTGTTCGCAATAGGAATCGTTTTGACGTCGTGACCGATCCCAAACAATGTGCTCGAATTATTGCCGATCAAAATTACACTTCCTTAACGATCATTGGCCCGGACATGGTACTATTGAATAGAAAAAAAAAGATGCATTGTATTAAAATAAAAATATTGCTGCAAGCTGTGCGATCCTGGAGATCTCTAAAAAGCTCATGTTGGAATTCTACTACAATGTGGCTAGGGTACAGTGGCCGGAAAAGGGGCAAGTAGAGGTCTGCTACGGGGACAAAGATCCTCAACTGTTAAAAGTAAAAACCCTAAATCTAATTGATGATTTGGCACCGGTGAAATTATCAGCTCACGGTTGGACTACACCAATTGGAGTGGGCTTTACCCAGAGCTAGTGAAACGTCGGGCGCCAAAGCAGCTTTTATTTTTTAAATCAGAAACGGGAAGCGACATGATTTTCCGTGGTATGTTTGTAAGTCCGAAGGTGTACTTTATACAGACACACGACGAGGAAATCAAGAAACGTTGCAAAAGAGTGCCCACGCACTATGTGGATAAGAATTTCGACATGGACATCTATAGGAATTGTATTGTTCAAAATAGAATTCCACGAGCCAAATTGCTGGCAATTCGTTCCCTCAACTACAGGAACTTTACTTTAAATGTAGAAAAACTTGCCATGAGTACCATCTCTGACAAGGTCTATGTTTGTCAAGACGGTGTGACTACCCTCCCCCTTGGGCACTATTTAACTTCAGACCGGGCCGAATGTGTTATCCATAGGGAAAGTCTCGGTTTGAATAAAGTCCAGTAAATTTTCCCAAAACCTTTGGGGGGGGGGGCTCGCGGCCTTTGGGGGGGGGGGGGAGGGAGAGCCTTGCAGCCCGGGGGGGGGGGGGGGGGTGGGTGGCTTCCAGTGGGGGGCGCACCACTAGCCACTACCAAAGTTACCTTTTTTTACTTAGAGCAGATTTTTGTGCTTTTGTAAATATACATGTTTCATTGAAATTTAAAAAAAGTGATATTATTTTAAGTGCTTTATTCTAATAAATGTTATATTTTTTCTATAAATAAATAAACAAAAAAATGTATTTATTTAAGTTTTTTTTCTTCTCTGTGCCTATGTAAATGTTGTATTTTTTATTATAAATAAATTTAAAAAAAGAAGTGTATTTTTTTTCATGTTTAATGTGCTTTTTTTTCAATGTAGTATTTCTTAAGTATTGTTACTTTTTTATGCTTATAATAAAAGAAAATATGATTCTTTATTCGTCTTCTTCTTCTTATTATTATTCTTGAACGCAGTAGTAGTAGTAGTAGGGAAATTATTTAGTCACTAGACAACTATGGTCTACATTTAGCTGTCCAAGTGAACTACTGAAGGGAACATGTATCAATTTTAAACACCATTCAGATCGTTTTTTGTGTGGGCCCTCAATGTCGGGCAAAACAAAACTCTCAACTAAAATAATTAAAAATTGCGATAAAATGTTTGCGGAAAAGCCGAAAATAATCTACTATTGTTAGATTATTTGGCCGGAGTCATATGATAAAATAAAAGCAATTGCTGCCAACACGGGTTTCGTGCAGATACGGATCATACATGGACTTAATGTTTTCAACATTATTGAACCAAACTCTTGGCTGATCATTGACGATCTGGCTGAATCTATTGAACAATGGTCCCGGGAAATGCTGCAATTGTTCACCGTTCGCTCTCATCATGAACAGATTTCCGTTACTCTGTTTCTAAACAATCTCTTTCATCGGAGCAAATGTATTGAACACTTGCATTGAATTGCACCTACTATATCATCTACAGAGTTGTTCGTGATTCTAGCTTGCTAATAACTCTCAATAAACAAATCTATCCAGGTGCCCCCAAATTTCTGCTCTCAGCATACAATCAGGCAACTAATAAACCCCACGGAATTATCCTATTGGATTTTAATTAAAAATCACCCGAGGATCTGCATGTAGTCACAGATATTTTTGACAATGAAATTACAGTATATCTCCCCGTGAACACTAAAAAGACCTATTAGTCGGTATCATGACACTGAAGAAACTACATGAAAATAAACATCTATTTTCAGTTCTAAGCACTTCAAACCACCGCTTAGGAAAGCCATACTCAAACATGGTATTGAAAATGATTTCATTAATCTAATATCTGAACTTTGTCTAAATTTGACCGAGGGTAATGTTCAACTGCCAGAAGTATTTAAGCAACAGGCAAAGCAACATCATTCCATTGTACGTACATAGGCCTCAAAAAAGAAAGGAAAGAATTTTAAAAAGAAACGACTTCTTCAGGCGGGCAGTAGCTTTTTCACACTTTTACTGCCAATAATTGCAGGTCATGTAAACAGTTTTCTCTAGTGAGAGAATGGCAAAACCCTATAAATTGACTCTAATAGAACTCGCTCTCTCATCCATGGAACACTTTGAGAACAATCTTACTTACTTTTACTTTCGGCGGAAACCAGACGATGAACTGTCCTGCCCGGCACCAAAGGATCTTGGGATGACTTCCGACGACAACTTGGACCTGTCGGCTGCAGCTTCTCTGGTGATCTTCAGCCAGTCTTTGTCTCATATCCGACCGCGTCTCCTGAATCCTCCCCACCGTTCTAGGTCCTCCTTGAATTTTTGCCACAGGTTCTTCTTTTGTCCTCATGGTTTACGTTTCCAGGAGGGGGCTGGTTCGCAGACAAGGACGTCTCGACATATCGTGCCTTCTTGACGGCGCAATGTGTGGCCGAGGAGCTTCAGGCGACGTATTTTAATCATAAGCGATAGCTCCTCTGACTGGCCACAGCGACTCCTTACTTTACTATTGGAAATCTTGTCCCATCTCTTAATGCGCAGGATGTAACGAAGGCAGCGGTGGTCGAACACGTCCAAAGTTCTCGCATCTTCAGTCTTGATCGGCCATGTCTTGCAAGCATACAGAAGTACTGCTCGCAGAGTTGCACCATAGATTCTGACTTTGTTTTGGTTGAGATCTCCCGTCGGGTCCATAATGTGTTTTTTCAGACTAGTAAACACTCCCCAGGCTTTTGCTATGTGGTCAGAGATATCCCTTTCAGCTCCGCCATCTGGTGTTATGATAGAGCCAAGATACTTGAATTCCTCAACGCTTTCTATTGGCTCACCGTCGAGGGTAACTTGGCAAGGAGCAGGTTGGTTGAGAGCCAATACTTTAGTCTTTGATAACAATCTGAGTAAATTTATTGACAACGAGAATATTGAGGATGATAAAAAACTGCTTTTACTTCAAGATGCACTTCGCCGAGTGGACAAACATAAGCCCTATCATGTGAAGGCCACTGCTGCTGCTGCTGCTATTGATCACAAAAAAGAATTTTCTCCTCAAAGTCTGCTGGAACACAATTAAAGAAGGAAGAATTGGATTCAATTTTATTGAAAATTGGAAATCTAATACCCCACTCACATCGTGAACAAAGTAAACGACTCCTAACCTATCTCATGGGAAGTGGTCAAGATCATATTCAAGTTGAGAGCAATGGGAAAGGGATTATAATTCAGGGCAAGAGCTATAATCTACTTGATTTAATCTATGATATGGTTACAAATCGTAAAGGACTATTATCATTTGATGCTCATCTATACAACTTTCTAAATACTTTAAAATTCCCCAAAAGTTTTATTAGCAATAGACAAATTCTAAAAACATTAAATGAACATGCACCATCAACATCAACAACAACACCATTAAAATATGAAGAAGAAGAAGAAGATTTTAAATTAATTTTGGAAAATACTAGCACACCACTGATAGCTAGACAAAAGCGAAGACGTCTCAAGTCAACGTCACCACTACCACCACGAACCGCCAGTATACAAAAGGGTAGCGGACGTTACACAACGTGTTTACGTTCAAAATGGTTGAAGTTCTCAAAGGTGTTTATGAAAATATTGGTGAGGTGGGGAGATAAG
Source organism: Artemia sinica (assembly GCA_027921565.1). NCBI lineage: Eukaryota > Metazoa > Arthropoda > Branchiopoda > Anostraca > Artemiidae > Artemia > Artemia sinica. The sequence goes on along the minus strand of CM051266.1, from coordinate 59,276,364 downwards.
TTCCCCTACCACTCTTTCCAAGGTAGAAATCTCTGCATAGAAATCATAGACTTCGTGCTAATCAATATCGAAATATGAAAAAACTAAAGCCTTTTACCCATTGCATATAATACATGCAGATCTCCTGACTCTAGATGAGATTCAACGACGTCACAATACACCATACAAGTACATTCTGCTTGCAATCAGTGTTTTTAGTCGCTAAGCATATGCAATTCCATTGCGATCAAAGAGAGGCGTTGAAGTTGCTCAGGCCATTGAAAGTATTCTCGAACAGGATTCATATAAAAAAATTCAAACGGATCGTGGTAGTGAATTTGTTAATCCCCATGTTGCAACAGTACTAGTGAAATATAGTACACTGCTCTATCATGGTCATAGTCCTATAAAGGCTGCATTGGCCGAACGATTGATAAGAACTATTCGACTTTTAATTTCAAGATATTGTACATTGAAAAATACACTTGCATTTATTCATGATTTAGATAAAATCATGTTGATTTATAATCAACGACCTCATCGATCATTGTCCAACTCTACGCCAACGGAAGTTCATCACTCTGATCATGATACAATTGAGACACCTTTCTTAAACAGTATTCCAATGAAAACGATTGTCAAGATGAAGAATAAATTCTTTGTTGGTGATACTGTTCGAATTAATAGGACGACTAATGTTTTTGAAAAGGAGAATTACCTGTGGTCCACCGAACTTTTCAAAGTGGCAAAAATCCTAGACACTAAACCCATAACTTATCATTTGCGCGATACCAAAGATGAACAGATTCTTGGCGGCTTTTATGACTATGAACTACAAAATGTTAAAAATAATAGTGAAATCTATCAAATTGAAAAGATATTAAACACTCGTACTCGCAGGGGTAGGAAACAGTTACTTGTTCGATGGCTAGGATAGAACTCTGATTTTGATTCTTGGATCGGTGTTGAAAATATTGACAATGCCCAATGATTTCTAAGTAACTTTTATGTCCAATGTTTCCGATCCTCTCTAAAACGACTTGAATATTACAAGTGATTTTTGGACGAAACTCTCCCCCGCCATCAAGTTTGACGGTGCGTATGAAGTGGCTTTTGTCGACTGTATTGTCAAAAATACCTATGATATCCTTAGAAAGGATCGTGTGTATGATATAAAAGGTAAACCATTCGATTGGACACTCTTTGTCGACTATGAATGGGTTGAAGCAGTTAAATCTAGCGAATATCCACATGCTAACTTGAAATATATTGAATTCGATAATATGACAGATTTGTGTCGTACAATAAATGGAAAAATTTCATATCGTGGGAATGGTAAATTCCATTTTAATTATTCATTGGAACATGATAGGATTTACATACCTCACCTGTTTACACTAAAATAATTATTCTCAATGATAATCTGAGAGACGTTCTTGGCTTTAAACAGAATACGATCAATTGGAAAGATGCTGGCACCGTGTACAGGATGGATCAAGTAATTTTTGCTGATTATCCACCTGGTTTCGCCTAGGACTCTTGCATATTTCTCTATGCATCCTTTGTGGAAACATGGAGAGTCGGTAATTAAAATATCCCCCTCCTACGTGTTCTTGAACGAAAAAACAACTCATGAACTTGTTCATCACTATAATATAAAGCATCTTCAGTATGTTCCTGTAAACACTTCGTATTTGGAACTCAGTCAGTTAACACTAAGAAGTGAATTGGGTAATCCTCTAGCAGTAACAAAAGGCTTAGCAGTGATTACATGTCATTTTCGACCCATTGTCGGTGACAGCACAATCACCTTAAATGAACAATAGAAGAATTCCATTTGTCTGCCCCGATATCGATTGCTATGTTGGTGCTTTGAGTCCAAGTCAAATAGGCAATGGATTGGACAACTACAAGGGTCGTACTACAATGTCTGGCTATGGTCTTGGTAGCTGGTTTAATAGGCTGTTTCGTTCTGCACTACCCCTTGCCAGAAAATATCTTGGGCCTGCTGCATCAAATTTTGCTGCCTCCACACTACAGGACTGGGGGTCGGGCAAGAATTTCAAGGAGAGTGTTAAGGAAAATATTAGATTTTCAGCAAGAGCCGTTGGTGAGCAATTAAAATCTCGACAAAATGGGGAGGGATTGAAAAGGATGCGTGCACGTCATTCACTCATCATTTTCCACCCAGGCGGGAAGCAAAGGACGTCAATAATGACTTTGAGGAATAAAACAAGGAAGACCAATAAGCAGAAGAAGAAAAAGAAAAAGATTGTTAGATCAAAGAAGGATTTCTTCTCTTAAGATGACTTATCTCCCCCACAAGGAAGCATATCCATCAATTAGTTCCTCATTGAATCTATTCAATGCTGAAAATGTTGATGTCAGTGTCAAGTGTGGCTACTATGAACAATTTCATCCCCAACAAACCCTCTCGAAAAATATACACTTTCATATTTTCCAATGAAGACTATTTCATTGATTTGTCATCAACATTTATTGATTTAAGTGTTGCGGTTAAGAAAAAGTCAGATAATACAACTCCAAATGCTGGCGACGGTCTCGCCTACGAGAACTGTATTCTACACAACCTATTCAAACAAATCAATGTATTTATTAATGGAAGATTGGTGAGCACTAGCAATACTTTATCAAACTATGCAAGCTACATACAATTTATGATGATGACACAAAGGCGTACAAGGAGTTGAGAGGACAATCATTGGGCTATCAATATCGATCAGGTGTTGATACTGACGGTGAGTTGACAACTGCAGTGACCCAGGAGTATCATCTGGTTGGAAAATTAAATCATGAGATATTCAATATATCCCAATGGCTACCCCCCAATGTAGGATTGACATAAAGTTACAGCTGGCCCCATCGAATTTCATTTTGAGAAAAATGCTTCCTGCAGCACCCGATGCAAATGTCATTATCACATCGGCAATTCTCCACGTCCGAAAACAACAAGTTATGAGCTCTGTTGTATTGGCAGTGGAAAAGCTAAGAGCCAACGGCAACAACATTAAACTTCTTGCCCCCCATACGATCACCAATCAACGTCACATTGCCACCGGCTCTCGTAGCTATAGCGATTCATCATTTATCAATGGAGAACTCCCATCAAAATTGGCTTTGGCCTTTGTGAAGAGTGACAGTGCTGTTGGATCCTGGACTGAATCCCCCCATGATTTTAATTTTTTCGGTCTATCTAGCCTTGTGTGCAAAGTGAATGGTATTCCACTGTACACTCTATCATTTGACAAAAAATCCTATAGTACTCTGTACGAGTTGACCATGCAATCCCTAGATCATGACTCTCAACTATTTGAAAATGAAATAACCGATTCAATGTTTTCAAAAAATCATTGGGTAATTGTTTTGGACTTGTCGGGGACTCAGGATATGAGCATAGTACGAACAGGGAGTGTACGTTTAGAGTGTACATTTGCCGATGCTTTGACTGAGAGTATCACGCTAATATCACTGAGTCAATTTGAAACCTATTGGGAATCATCACCCGACGGTAGTGTTCTACTAGACTTAGTGTTCTACTATGAACAATTTCATCCCCAACAACCCCTCTCGGAAAATATACACTTTCAAATATTTTCCAATGAAGACTATTTAATTGATTTGTCATCAACATTTATGGATTTAAATTTTGTGGTGAAGAAAAAGTCAGATAATACAACTCCAAATGCTGGCGATGGTCTCACCTATGAGAACTGTATTCTAAACAACCTATTCAAACAAATTAATGTATTTATTAATGGAAGATTGGTGAGCACTAGCAATAATTTATCAAACTATGCAAGCTACATACAATTTATGATGATGACACCAAAGGCGTACAAGGAGTTGAGAGGACAATCATTGGGCTATGAATATCGATCAGGTGTTGATACTGACGGTGAGTTTACTACTGCAGTGACCCAGGAGTATCATCTGGTTGGAAAATTAAATCATGAGATATTCAATAGATCCCAATGGCTACCCCCAATGTCAGGATTGACATAAAGTTACAGCTGGCCCCATCGAATTTCATTTGGAGAAAACACTTCCTGCAGCACCCGATGCAAATGTCATTATCACATCGACAATTCTCCACGTCCGGTAACAACAAGTTATAAGCTCTGTTGCATTGGCAGTGGAAAAGCTAAGAGCCAATGGCAACAACATTAAACTTCTTGTCCCCCATACGATCACCAATCAACATCACATTGCCACCGGCTCTCGTAGCTATAGCGATTCATCATTTATCAATGGAGAAATCCCATCAAAATTGGCTTTGGTCTTTGTGAAAAGTGGCAGTGCTATTGGATCCTGAACTGAATCCCCCCATGATTTTAATTTTTTAGGTCTATCTAGCCTTGTGGTCAAAGTGAATGGTATTCCACTGTACACTCTATCATTTGACAAAAAATCCTATAGAACTCTGCACGAGTTGACCATGCAATCCCTAGATCATGACTCTCAACTATTTGAAAATGGATTAACCAATTCAATGTTTTCCAAAAATCATGGGGTAATTGTTTTGGACTTGTCGGGGACTCAGGATATGATGAGCATAGTATGAACAGAGAATGTACGTTTAGAGTGTACATTTGCCAATGCTTTGACTGAGAGTATCACACTAACATCACTGAGTCAATTTGAAACCTATTGGGAAATCACACACCAACGGTAGTGTTCTACTAGACTTAGCACCATGAACACAAACCAAATAATCAACGTATTTAGTATTGATTCATACATGTCCCAGTACAAGTCCTATAGCATACCTTCGGACTTCATTGAAAAAATTCCAAGTGTTAACAATACCCTAATTATTGTTAATAGCAGTCCATCGACTTTGAAGACCGGCCATTGGCTATGCATCTTTCAAACAGCGAAGAATATTGAATTTTTTGATCCTCCTGGCCTATCGTATAAATTCTACACTCCATACATCAGCAACTTTATTGAAAGCAGTGGGAAAACCATTATTTAAAATCAACGAAGAGTACAGGATTTAACGACTAAGACAAGTGGCTTTCATGCACTACTCTTTTTCATGTTCAGATGTCGTGGCTACACCTACAAGCAGTTTCTCGACATCTACGTTGACTTACCTTGATTGACAGACTTTCTAGTGGAAAATATACTTACAAGCCTATTTAATATTGATTTTCGTGCCCTACGAATAAAATGTTCTAAAAATGTATTGAAATTGTTTATTAATAAATGATAAAAATTTATATACATGATAAAACGACGTTTCTACTCTTTAGATTTCATCTTCTACTAGGTATAGGTGTTTGTCGACAACAACTAGTGCAGGTTGATTATCTAAATTCACAGTGTACTGATCCTGATGTACTGCAATGTCAGGGTCACATTTTCTACAGTAGAGTGTAACTTCACTCTTGTCATATCTCTTTGTATAGTCAATGATACTATTCTCATTCATTATATAGAATTCTCATGTTTCAATTTGCTTATTTGAATCAATTTCACAAACAGTGTCCTTAAGTGTCGAATCACAATCCGTCACAGCCAAATATAAAAATCAGTGGGCTTATAATCATAACACCCATTGTCTTCACAACAATGACGTAAAAACAATATTCTTTTGTTGTTCCAGCAGTTGAATCTCTGACCCGGCTCCTTCTCCCAGAACAATCTAAAACCACAACGATACCAATATCGTAGCAATAAACTAAAATCACGGTTAGGATTCATTCCAATCATACCGGGATATGTATTTTCCCACTGATTACATTTATTATAGTGGCAATTGGAGCATAGGTGCCCTCTCGGATGAGAGTCACACACCTCTTCAAGACAGGAATTACAATCTTTAATTTGTACAGCATATCCTTTATGCAATTTACACGGGTTTGCATAATCTATACTTTTTATCATACTCATCAATCATTGTGCAATTCTCACATGATGACCAACTGCCCAGTGTGTACATACATAGCGGACATGTATGGAACATTTTTGCATGTGTTGACACTCTCACTGCCACAATGAAACTGAGCTAGCAACAACAAAATTGTCTGAGATAGAGAGAGAGATGAGTAAATCATCCTTGAGCACCATCTTTCTCATGAAAAAAAAAATCTTAAATTTCTAAACTAGTGTTTAAAAGCATATCCACAATATCATTTTGCCGTGTCGTGATCAATATATCAATAAATTGTGTAAATGCGTTTGAATCACGACGTAGAAGCTTCATGACAATAGTCTAATGATGGAGAATCAGTTTTCATTATATCCACAAGCATTCCCCGAGAAAATATCTTTCTTTGAATAGACAGCTCTAGAAAAATCATCGTCTAGAATCAAATGTTTTTCCATAAGCACTAGATTCTTCATGATTCGGTCTTTCTCAAATCTATCCATTTTTTAGAGTCCTAATACTCTCACAAACAATTTCAGACTAACCAGAATTTCTTTTTGTACTCTAAAAAACATACGCTAGTCTACTATAGAAAGAAAAATACCTTTGATTTAGAAACAATTTTATTGAACATAATTACAATAATAGTATTCACTGATGCATTTTGTTCTCATCAATAAATTTCGATAGGACATCTAATGCTGACCGAAGTTTATTTATATGGTGAATATTCACTTTTCCAGCAAAACATAGTTGCTCCTCCTGCTTAAACTTGCTTAATGATATCACGTATCTAGCATACATACTGTCCCATTCAAAGCATAGTCTACAGCCAGCGGTTATTTCCACAGCCACATTGTGTACTCGTATATCGTTGCTGCTGTTGTCGGCTCCATCATTAATCTCCAATAATGTTAATGCACCACTCACTTTTCTCTCCACTAATATATTCTCAAATAAACTATTCTCTTTGAATTTAATTCTCTTACTAATATGAATTGTAATGAAAATCAGTCCTTTTATTCAAATCCCAACCACAAATCAAGTTATTGTATATGGAGTAACCTCCACTCTCTTATTGGCTCCTATAAAACGGATGTTGCCTCAAAAACCGGTTCGGTTGAGTTATATAATTACGAGCATACTCTCAAAACATGTTTGACTACATTATACCTTGCCAAATAACCAGTCTGGTAATCATAGCTTGGGAATTGCTATACCCCCGAGTAAATTCCATAGATTAACAGGAAAAACCTGTCTGCTTAAGTTATATTATTACGACCATACTCTCAAAACATGTTTGACTACATTATACCTTCCCAAATAACCAGTCTGGTAATCATAGCATGGGAATTGCTATACCCCCGAGTAAATTCCATAGATTAACAGAAAAAAACCTGTCTGCTTAAGTTATCCGGGTTGCAGCGGTAGCTAGCAACCTAGTAAGAGACGATCACGTCCAATGTTAAGAAATATAAAAACCCATAGCTTCTAAAAAAGGAGTCAAATCAAAACAAAAAGTACACCATTAGAACCACCTTGTCCGAAACCCCTTTATAGGAAACTTTCTGTCCTTGGCTTGAACAGCAAGGGAAATATATTGGCTTGAAAATCAAGAAAATTGACTTTAACCACGTTATTCTCCCCAAACTGAATATTTTTTTCTTTTTTTTTCTTTTCCACAGATAGCTTGGCACTGGAACATCGTAGAGGGTTGTTCAATAGCTCATCCTAAAGGAAATTAATTGGGTTAAAAATCTATAGTAACTAAAATAAATTATTTCTAAAAGAGAATAAATTTTTCCAATAAAAACTGTATTTTTGATGCAGTGACGTCATAATTACTATACAAGAAACGTCAAAACTGTAAATGGTCTCATTCATGAATACATAATGGTTAGATCAAAGCGAGCTACACGCAAGTTAAAAAATCAGTACTAAAAAATCAAGAAATTATAATAATCGGGTTGCAGCGGTAGCTAGCAACCTAGTAAGAGACGATCACGCCCAATGTTAAGAAATATAAAAACCCATAGTTCCAAACAAAGGAGTCAGATCAAAACAAAAAGTACACCATTAGAACCGCCTTGCCCGATACCCCTGTATAGGAAACTTTCTGTCCCTTGGCTTAAACAGCAAGGGAAATATATTGGCTTGAAAATCAAGAAAATTGACTTTAACCACGTTATTCTCCCCAAACAGAATATTTTTTTTTTTTTCTTTTTTTTTTCTTTTCCACAGATAGCTTGGCACTGGAACATCGTAGAGGGTTGTTCAATAGCTTATTTTAAAGGAAATTAATTGGGTTAAAAATCTATAGTAACTAAAATAAATTATTTCTAAAAGAGAATAAATTTTTCCACCAAAAACTGCATTTTTGATGTCTTTTCACACTGCAGTTATAATAAAGAACGAATATTTTACCGATTATCTACTAATAACCATATATGACGTAATAAGTGACATGACGTAATATCTAAAACCTATTGTGTACTAATAACCATATATGACTTAATGAGCGACATGACGTAAAAATTGAAAAAAATAATTTTTATTTTATTTTCGTTTTTGTTACAATAAAGAACGACCTCTTGCCTATACTAAATTATATAGGCCACTTAATTATAATAAAGAACGAATATTTTACCGATTATCTACTAATAACCATATATGACGTAATAAGTGACATGACGTAATATCTAAAACCTATTGTGTACTAATAACCATATATGACTTAATGAGCGACGTGACGTAAAAATTGAAAAAATTAATTTTTATTTTATTTTCGTTTTTAGTTCAGAATCGCTAAAGTTATAAACTGCAAAAATATTTATGGTGTCTGAACAATAGTTTTATCTTTTAATTTAGACTAGAAAAATAACTGAAAATTTAAAAATTAGTTTAATTTTTTGTTAGTTATAATAAAGATCGAACTCTTCCCTATACTAACTTGCATACGCAACTTCACTATAGTTAAGATTACAGTATTTATATTATGCATCATTATAAATTATAAAAGGTTCAAATGTTCGAAGATTATAGAGTTAAAAATTTTCCCACACCGGGAATCGAACTCGAGCCTGTTAAGTGAAAGTTAACTATCCTAGCCACTAGACCCTATGGAACCATAAAGAAGTATGATTTAAGAGCCATATGCATATTATTATTTCACCATACCAATTATAATAAGGCCAAAACAAAATCGTCGACTTGCAACCTTACTTTTGACACATTAGTTAAATCTTCATCAGGCTTAAAAAATGTTTTGCTAGTTTTACATGAAAGAACGAAACTTAGCCCAAAGTAGCAGAAATAAGAATATCTAGGTTGCAGCGGTAGCTAGCAACCTATTACATAATCCCGGTTTAAGTGGTAGCTAGCAACCTAGTAAGAAACGCCAAATTAAAAGATGATCATTAGAAGAACAAACAATTGCTTATATTGGACTTAGTTAGCTGCCTGATTCTTTGAGGTTCGTCTCTTACTATTCCAAAGAAGAAAAAGCCGTAGGCCTTTTCCTGTTTGTAATTATCCGGGTTGCAGTGGTAGCTAGCAACCTAGCAAGAGACGATCAAGAGACGATCACGTCCAGTGTTAAGAAATATAAAAACCCATAGTTCCTAATAGAGGAGTCAGATCAAAACAAAAAGTATACCATTAGAACCGCCTTGTCCGAAACCCCTGTATAGGAAACTTTCTGTTCCTTGGCTTGAACAGCAAGGGAAATATATTGGCTTGAAAATCAAGAAAAGTGGCAGCTACTACAACATTCTGCCTAAACGGGATATTTTTTTCTTTTTTTTTTTTTTTCTTTTCCACAGATAGCTGGCACTGGAACATCGTAGAGGGTTGTTCAATAGCTCATTTTCAAGGAAATTAATTGGGTTAAAAATCTATAGTAATTAAAATAAATTATTTCTAAAAGAGAATAAATTTTTCCACCAAAACTGCATTTTTCATGTCTTTTCACACTGCAGTCTTTCAAACATAATCGTATACCAGCGGTAGGATTTGAACCCACGCCTCCGAAGAGACTGGTGGCTAACACCAGTGTCTTGGACCACTCGGCCAGGCTGCCTCTTATTATTTGGGTTGCAGCAGTAGCTAGCAACCTAGTAAGAGACGATCAGTCCCATGCTAAGAAATATAAAACCCAAAACTCCTAAAAATAGAGTAAGATCAAAACAAAAGTACATCATTAGAACTACCTTGTCTGAAACCCTACTAGATAAATAATGAATGTCGTCATAGCTTTATATTAGAGATATGACGTGAAAAAAAAACACGAAATTATGGTGTGGTTTCTGAAGACGTCATGAAATAATATCATTGCGCCATGACGTCATCATGAAATAAATCATTACGCCGTGACGTCATAATTACTACTTAAGAACTACAAAGATGAAAATGGTCTCATTCGTGAATTACATAATGGTTAGATCAAAGCAAGCTGCACGCAAGTTAAAAAAAACAGTACTACACAGACAACAGAGATAGTATCTTGAAAGAGAGAAAAGCAAAGGTATTCAACCGACCAGGCGTATCGAGAAGTATATATGTTAAGACTGAAAGCTTTATAGAACAGTGTAAGCCTTCACCTCAACAAGTTATAAAAGTTTTGATTTTGGTATTACAGTAAAGACCGATCTCTCGCCGATAGTAACTGATATATGGTGGTTCCAGGGGTAGCTGCAAGATATCCAGATTGCAGCGGTATCTGGGTTGCAGCGGTAGCTAGCAACCTAGTAAGAGACGATCAGTCTAATGCTAATCCAGGTTGCAGCGGTAGCTAGCAACCTAGTAAGAGACGATCACGTCCAATGATAAGATATATAAAAACCCATAGCTCCTAAAAAAGGAGTCAGATCTAAACAATATAATCCGGGTTGCAGCGGTAGCTAGCAACCTAGTAAGAGACGATCACCTCCAATGTTAAGAAATATAAAAACCCGTAGCTCCTAAAAAAAGAGTCAGATCAAAACAAAAAGTACACCATTAGAACCGCCTTGTCCAAATCCTCCATAAAGGAAACTTACCGCCCTTTGGCTTGAATAATAAAGAAAATATATTGGCTTGAAAATCAAGAAAATAGACTTTTACCACGTTATTCTCCCCAAACGGGATATTTTTTTCTTTTTTTTTTTCTTTTTCTTTTCCACAGATAGCTTGGCACTGGAACATCGTAGAGGGTTGTTCAATAGCTCATTTTAAAGGAAATTAATTGGGTTAAAAACCTTTTGTAACTAAAATAAATTATTTCTAAAAGAGAATAAATTTTTCCAATAAAAACTGTATTTTTGATGCAGTGACGTCATAATTACTATATAAGAATTATAATAAAGAACGACCTCTTACCTATACTAAATTTTATACGCCACGTAATTATAGTATAGGTTAGTAATTCAACAGATAGCATGGCACTGGAATATTGTAGAGAGATGTTCAATGGCTCATTTTGAAGCAAATTAATGGGGTTAAAAACATTTTGTAATTAAAACAAATTATTTACAATAAATTACAGTAAAGAACGATCTCTCTCCCATAGTAACTGATATAAAAGACGATCATTGGAATAAAATCTTATTGCATGCATTGGAGTTAGTTAGCTACTTGATCGTTCGAGGTTCGTCTCTTACTATTTCAAAGAAGAAAAAGCCGAAGGCTTTTTCCTGTTTGTATTACTACTTAAGAACTACAAAGATGAAAATGTTCTCATTCATAATTACATAATGGTTTCAATCAAGCAAGTCGCACGCAAGTTGAAAAAACAGTACTACACAAACAACAGAGATAGTATCTTGAAAAGAGAAAAGCAAAAATATTCAACCGACCAGGCGCATCGAGAAGTAAAAATTGAGAGAGCAAAACAAAGGTATTCAACCGACCTGGCGTATCGAGAAGTAATAATTGAGAGAGCAAAACAAAGGTATTCAACCGACCAGGCGTATCGAGAAGTAATAATTGAGAGAGCAAAACAAAGGTATTCAACCGACCAGGCGTATCGAGAAGTAATAATTGAGAGAGCAAAACAAAGGTATTCAACCGACCAGGCGTATCGAGAAGTAATAATTGAGAGAGCAAAACAAAACAGCAAGATGTGTTATCACAATGATGAAGATTATAGACATGCAAAAATTGAGACAGCCAAACAAAAGATCAAGGAGAGTTTTACATTAAAAGATGATCATTGGAATAACAAACCATTGCATATATTGGACTTATTTAGCTACTTGATTGTTTGAGGTTCGCCTATCAAACAGTTCGTGGTAACGAACTGTATAGTAAGAGCGACCCGTCTCAATAGTAACCGAAACTCTAAAAAATGGAATTTTGACACCAAAAAGTACATCAAAAGAATCGTATTTTTATGCTAATTTTACATTAAAGGACAAACTATAGCCCAAAGTAACTGAATCCGGGTTGCGGCGGTAGCTAGCTACCTAGTAAGAGACGATCACACCCCATAATAAAAAATGAAATAGTTAAATTAAAAGACGATCATTGGAATAAAAACCATTGCATACATTGGACTTAGTTAGCGAGTTGATTGTTTGATCCGGGTTGCAGTGATAGCTAGCAACCTAGTAAGAGACGATCACGTCCAATGTTATCCGGGTTTTACATTAAGAGACGATCACTGAAATAACAAATCCGGGTTGCAGCGGTAGCTAGCAACCTAGTAAGAGACGATCACGTCCAATGTTATTATTTTATACACCACTTAATTATAGTATAGGTTAGTAGTTCAACAGATAGCTTAGCATCCGGGTTGCAGCGGTAGCTAGCAACCTAGTAAGAGACGATCACCTCCAATGTTAAGAAATATAAAAACCCGTAGTTCCTAACAGAGGAGTCAGATCAAAACAAAAAGTACACCATTAGAACCGCCTTGTCCAAATACTCCATAAAGGAAACTTACCGCCCTTTGGCTTGAATAACAAAGAAAATATATTGGCTTGAAAATCAAGAAAATAGACTTTTACCACGTTATTCTCCCCCAAACGGGATATTTTTTTCTTTTTTTTTTCTTTGTTTCCAGAGATAGCTTGGCACTGGAACATCGTAGAGGGTTGTTCAATAGCTCATTTTAAAGGAAATTAATTGGGTTAAAAACCTTTTGTATTACATTAAAGAACGAACTTTAGTCTATAGTAACTGAAGTTATATTTCATTCAAAGAACATACCATTGCATATATTGGACTTAGCTGCTCGATTCCTTGAAAAAAAAAACTTATTTGTCAACTGAAACTAGAATAATTCCTGAAAATTTTAAATAAAATAATTTTATTTAGCTGCAAAGTGCAAAAATATTTATGGTGTCTGAACAACAATTTCCATTTATTAATTCAACCAGAAAAAACCTGAAAATTTTTAATTTAGTTTGGTTTTCCCTTTGCTTCAATTGACTCGCTACGCCATTTTTTACGCCTCTAAGTTAATGCGATGGCGTCAAAACTCTCCGGAGCTGCACCAAACCCTACGCCACTTCGAGCTACGTATGGATTTGCCGCTTTTATTTTTATTACCTGTGTTATTATTTTGTATTTACTATGGGCTTCTTTGCCAGACTCTTGGTTAGCCATGATGAGGGTCACCTATTACCCAAGGAGGTATTGGGCAATAGCTGTTCCTACGTATTTGGTTACTGTATTATTAATGTTTGGATTTTGGTTATACCCTGCCTTACAAGCTGCCAGTGTTCCAGAAGAATATTGTAAGCAGAAATTTAAAAAGAATTAATTGTTATGCTATATACGTAAGCAATGTTCATGGCCGCATAAACACAGTAATTTTCTGAAATAAAAGATACTCGTTTTTATAAGTTTTCTGTGTCATATAAGTGACTCACATGTGGTCCTTCTGACCGGTCTGGTGAAAGTTTTCCCCTTTTTCCTTAACTGATGCAGTTTGACGTCACAGCTTTCCAATTTCCTTGTGTATACAATAAAGATCGACCTCTTGCCTATACTAAACTTTATAGGCCACTTAACTATAGTATAGCTTAGTAAAGTTTACATGAAAGACCGATATAGTTCATCATAAATGGTGTTTGTCAGTAATTTCATGTTAAAGATTGACCAATGATGTCATAATTGAGGTTGTAGCCAGTTCGTCCCTTACTATTCCAATTAAGAAAAAGCCATAGGCTTTTTCTTGTTTGTATTACATTACATTAAAAGACGATCATTGGAGTAATCCTGGTTGCAGCGGTAGCTAGCAACCTAGTAAGAGACGATCACATGAAATGTTAATAAATATAAAAACCCATAACTCCTAAAAATAAGACTCAGATCAAAACAAAAAGTAAACCATTAGAACCGCCTTGTCCACAACCCCTCTAAAGGAAATTATATATAAGGTCCTATATATATTATAATAATCCTATATATATATATTATATTATATATAGTCCTTATATAATATTGCAGTCCTTCGGCGATTTTTGCCAAGTGACCCCGAAGCCAATAACCGAAGAGAAAGCAAGTGAATTTAAAACAATTAAAATCATGTTTTTCTCATGGGGGAGCGGGGCTGCTTAGGCCTTTGTTAAGCAATTTTAATTAATTTCACCACTCTCCCCAGCAACCAGTTTACTCTTAGTTGACGAATTAACTTTGAACTTGGAACCCATTTCCCCCTCTCATGAAAATTATGATCCGTCAATAATATTACGGTCTTTTGGCTATTTTCGCAAAATGGCCCGGAAGCCAATAGGGAACTCATATAGATATCTCAGGGGCTTACCTTATACAGAAGAAAAAATAATTTTTATTAAAGTGTGTGGCAAAGAAAACAAACCTTAAATACCTTGCAATTTTCAACAGAGTCATACGGTTTTCCGTACGTAATATTCTATTCTTTTTTTTAAGTCTTTGACCTTTTATTTGACCTTTCATATTTTTATTTAACCTTTTATTTTTTTTATTTGACCTTTTATATTTTTATTTGAGCCGTTGATACACTGAACTAGTTTCCCTCTTAACAGCTAACAACGTTTACGAATGGTAGCCTGAACACGATCAGGGGATAAAAAATGGTGGTATTGTTCCCTAATGGCCTTGAAGCAGTGGAGGTTCTCTCTTGCGCCCGGGGTAAAATCTTGATTAGCCTCCACCTAAAAAAAAATTCAGTCTAAGTTTTTACAAAATGTTCATTTATTAACAGAATTATTTTTAATTTATTAACTAATTAATGATTTAGTTTTTATAATCTTAATTTTATTATTATTTATTTTTGATTAATTAATATTACTTAATATTAACCCCAGTAAAATTTCTGCACTCAGGTCAAGTGCCCTGGGTTCAAATTTCTGCGCCCTCTGCCCTCCCCCTAAAACCTCTACTGCCTTTCAAGTTCAAGTTCAATCATTTTATTATTAACATATACATGTATATAATTGACATAGGCCCATGGGGAGACAAGCTCGAAAAACTAGGCCTAGACAAAGATACAGTAAAAAATTTTACGCTACAATACAAAGATGGATTTCATAAAGAAATCCCATACGCTTACCTTACCTTTCACTTTTTGAAACAATCCTTGGGCTTTCAGTATGTTGTATCGATTTTTCAGTATGTTGTATGTATTTCAGGCTTTGACAGCTGTGCCTTGAATGATTTTCCCTAACTCAAAAAAAACTATGGTGCAGTTTGTTTTTTTTTTTTTTTTGCTTACCTTCATCAATTTGTCATGGGCACGACCCCGGGCTTTGTTCTGAGATGATTGCGAGGACGTACTTAAATGAATGTCTGGTGTAGATTGACTTCCACCCAACTGAAAAATCAAAATTCATTAAATGTGTAGCAGTATTTGAGCGGTAATTCCACAGTTCCATAGTTCCACAGGTAATTCCACATAGTTCCACAGTAAAACTCGTAAATTATAGGCGTTTTGGGCGATACAGGTCGGTCGACGTAATTCCAAAAGTGTTATGCAACGCTTTTGTCAAAGTGTAATCCGGGTTGCAGCGGTCGCTAGCAACCTAATAAGAGACGATCATGTCCAATGTTAAGAAATATAATAATCCATAACTCCAAAAAATAGAGTAAGATCAAAAATAATATGCCATTAGAACCGCCTTGTTCGAAACCCCTAAATAGGAAACTTTCTGTCCCTTGGCTTGAACAGCAGGGGAAATATATTGGCTTGAAAATCAAGAAAAGTGGCAGCTACTACAGCATTCTGCCAAAACGGCATCTTTTTTTTCTTTTTATAATAAAGAACCAACTTTTGCCTATACTAAATTGTATAGGCAACTTAACTATAGTTAAGGTTACAGTATTTATATTGTAACAAAAGCAAAATGTATGAGCGAAACTGCAGAACTTTGTAAACTGCAAAAATATTTAGGATATTTAGTAAAAATTTCACTTCATGAAAAGAAATTAGATACAATCCTAAAAATGTTTAAATGAGTTTTATTTCATTACATTAAGGAACAAACCGTAACCCATAGTAACTGAAGTATTAAACCAACCTACATAAGGGATCAATACTATAAATAGGATTTATTGATAGCTGAACATAAAAAAAAAAACAAATCAACCCCGAGTTTGCTTGAACCACCAACTTTTCTGTTAATCCGGGTTGCAGCGGTAGCTAGCAACCTAGTAAGAGACGATCACGTCCAATGTTAAGAAATATAAAAACCCATAGCTCCTAAAAAAGGAGTCAGATCAAAACAAAAAGTACACCATTAGAACCGCCTTATCCGAAACCCTTGTATAGTAAACTTTCTGTCCCTTGGCTTGAACAGCAAGGGAAATATATTGGCTTGAAAATCAAGAAAAGTGGCAGCTACTACAACATTCTGCCTAAACGGGATGTTTTTTTTATTTTTTTTTATTTCTTTGTTTCCAGAGATAGCTTGGCACTGGAACATCGTAGATAGTTGTTCAATGGCTCATTTTAAAGGAAATTAATTGGGTTACAAATCTAAAGTAACTAAAAATAAATTAATTCTAAAAGAGAATAAATTTTTCCACCAAAAACTGCAGTTTTGATGTGTTTTCACACTGCAGTCTTTCAAACATAATACCAGCGGTAAGATTTAAACCCACGCCTCCGAAGAGACTGGTGGCTAACACCAGTGCCTTGGACCACTCGGCCAGGCTGCCTCTCATAAATAAATATATATATGTGAATTTGGGTTGCAGCAGTAGCTAGCAACCTAGTAAGAGACGATCAGTCCAATGCTAAGAAATATAAAAACCCAAAACTCCTAAAAATAGAGTCAGATCAAAACAAAAGTACATCATTAGAACTACCTTTTCTGAAATCCTACTAGATAAATAATGAATGTCATCATAGTTTTATATTAGAGCTATGACGTGAATAGAAAAACACGAAATTATATTGTTGTTTCTGAAGACGTCATGAAATAATACCATTGCGCCATGACGTTTTGAAATAAAATCATTGCGCCGTGACGTCATAATTACTATATAAGAAACGTCAAAACTGTAAATGGTCTCATTCGTGAATACATAATTACAGTAAAGAACGATCTCTCTCCCATAGTAACTGATACGTTACATTAAAAGACAATCATTGGAATAAAAAGTTATTGCATGTATTGGACTTAGTTAGCTACTTGATCGTTTGAGGTTCGTCTCTTACTATTTCAAAGAAGAAAAAGCCTTAGGCTTTTTCCTGTTTGTAATATTTTCCTGTTTGTTATCAGGGTTAAAGCGGTATCCAGGTTGCAGCGGTAGCTAGCAGCCTAGTAAGTGACGATCACGTCCAATGCTAAGAAATGAAAAAAAACCATAGCTCCTAAAAAAGGAGTCAAACCAAAACAAAAAGTACACCATTAGAACTGCCTTGTTCGAAACCCTTTGTATAGGAAACTTTCTGTCATTTGGCTTGAACAGCAAGGGAAATATATTGGCTTGAAAATCAAGAAAATTGACTTTAACCACGTTATTCGCCACAAACGGTATATTTTTTGTGTTTCTTTTCCACTGATAGATTGGCACTGGAACATCGTAGAGAGTTTTTCAATAGCTCATTTTAAAGGAAATTAATTGGGTTAAAAATCTTTAGTAACTAAAATAAATTGTTTCTAAAAGAGAATAAATTTTCCACCAAAAACTGCATTTTTGATGTCTTTTCAGGCTGCAGTCTTTTCAAAGATATTTGATTTATGTTTCCGGGTTGCAGCGGTAGCTAGCAAACCTAGTAAGAGACGATCACGTCCAATGTTAAGAAATATAAAAACCCATAGTTCCTAAAAAAGTATAAGTTAAAAAGCAGTCTGATAAGACATCAGAAGTTGGAATGCCAGGGCCCTACCTTTTCATGTGACTTTTGCCCAAGACGTTTTTTTTATCCATATACATTAAAGAGACATCGTGAGCGAGTGCATAAAGTGAAGGAAAAAATGATCACCCAAAGTTCAGATCTTCCCGGTGAAACACATGTCCCAGACCTTGAATGATGGCTTTTTTGTACATGTTTTAATCATTGATTACAATAAAGAACGACACCTAGCCCATGTTAACTGAAACATAAATAGGGATTATGTAATTGCTATCCGGGTTGCAGCGGTAGCTAGCGACCTACTAAGAGACGATCACATCCAATGTTAAGAGATAATATAAAATTAAGAAATATAAAAACCCATAGCTCCTAAAACAGGAGTCAGATCAAAACAAAAAGTACCCCATTAGAACCACCTTGTCCGACACCCCTATATAGGAAACTTTCTGTTATTTGGCTTGAACAGCAAGGGAAATATATTGGCTTGAAAATCAAAAAAATTGACTTGAACCACGTTATTCTCCAAAAACGGCATATTTTTTTCTTTCTCTTTTTTTTCTTTTCCACAGATAGGTTGGCACTGGAACATCGTATAGAGTTGTTCAATGGCTCATTTTAAAGGAAATTGGGTTAAAATCCGGGTTGCAGTGGTAGCTAGCAACCTAGTAAGAGACGATCACGTCCCATAGTAAAAACTAATCTAACCCATAACTCCTGAAAAAAGATTCATATCAAAACAAAAAGTACAATATTAGAACCACCTTGTCCAAAACTTCTATATAGCAAACTTACCATTCTTTAGCTTGAATAACAAAGAAAATATATGGACTTGAAAATCAAGAAAATTGACTTTAACCACGTTATTCTCCACAAACGGGATATTTTTTTTCTTTCCGCTTTTTATTTCTCCTCAGCTAGCTGGGCACTGGAAAATCATAGAGAGCTGTATAATAGCTCATTTTAAAGGAAATTGCTATATCTAGTCACTTTTATAATTAAAAATAAAATACTTTTTAAAGTAGAATCAATTTTGTCAAAAAAATTGCATTTTTGATGTATTTTCATGCTGCAGTCTTTTCAAAGATATTTGAATTTTGAAGCAATCAAACAGTTCATGGTAATGAACTCTATAGTAAAAGTAATAGCTACTTGTCACAATAGTAACCAAACTCTAAAGAACGAAATTTTGGTACCAATAGATACATCAAAGCAAACAGTTCATGATAACTAACTGTATGTTGTATAGCAAGAGTGACTCGTCTCAATAGTAAAACTTGCTACATCTAGCTCCTTTTGTAATTAAAGATAAAATATTTTTTTAATAGTTCCGGTTTGCAGCGGTAGCTAAAAACTTATCCGGGTTGCAGTGGTAGCTAGCAATCCGGGTTGCAGTGGTAGCTAGCAACCTAGTAAGAGACGATCACGTTCAATGTTAAGAAATTAAAAAACCCCTAACTCCTAAAAAAAGAGTCAGAACAAAACAAAAAGTACACCATTAGAACCGCCTGTGTCCGAAACACTGGAAAATCGTAGAGAATTGTTCAATGGCTCATTTTAAAGGAAATCTCTAGATCTAGTGGCATTTGTACTTATTTTTTTTTTAAATAGAATCATTTTTTACGAAACCTTAATTTTTTTATGTACAATATTGATCAATGACGTCATAGTCGTTGGAAGTAGTTTGTACATGCTAACTACCCGACATGAGATTTAATATGTATTTCCAGACCGAAAAATCCAATTTTCTTATATATCTTATTGATCAGTTTAGAATTGCTAAAGTTATTATGTAAACTGCAAAAATATTTATGATATCTGAGCAATAATTTTAATCTTTTCATTCAAACGAACAAAATACCTGAAAATTTAAAAATTAGTTTCATTTTTTTTTATAATAAGGAACGACCTCTTGCCTATACTAAATTTTATACGCCACTTAATTATAGTATAGTTGAGTAATTCAACAGATAGCTTGGCACTGGAACATCGTAGAGAGTTGTTCAATGTTACATTAAAAGTTACGTTTGTCAATTATTATTATCCGGGTTGCAGCGGTAGCTAGCAACCTAGTAAGAGACGATCACGTCCAATGTTAAGAAATATAAAAACCCATAGTTCCTAAAAAAGGAGTCAGATCAATAAAGAACGACCTCTTGTCTATACTAGATTTTGTAGGCCACATAGCATAGGTTAGTAATGTACGATAGAGCTTATCAAAAATCGTGTTTGTCAATACGGTTTCATTTTACATAATTTTCCACTATTATATAAAATGCAGTAATGTTTGGGAGATTTAATATTAAAGATTGATCAATGATTTCACAATCGTAGGTTGTGTCCAGGTTATCCGGGTTGCAGCGGTAGCTAGCAACCTAGTAAGAGACGATCATTATCACTTAAGATCCATGTCACAGCGGTAGCTAGCAACATAACAAGAGAGGATCACGTCTAATACTAAGAAATGTAATATTTCTGGGTTGCAAGGTAGCTAGTTACATAAAGGCTCGTTTATCGAATTTAAGCTGAAACTAAGTGAAGGACAATTATGCCTCAATATATTCCCAGTGATGTATAAGATTTCCCATTACATCTGTAAACTGTTCCACAGTTGCCGGTCCATACCTTGGAAGCTTTTCACTAAACATACAACATTTCTTTTGGATATTACTATGAAGTTTTGCGAAAGCATCTATAGCTGACTTTTTCAACAAAATCTATTCTTTCAGAGATAATTTTAATCTTAAAATTTTGAATATTTTTTGTATTCCCGGTAAAACATACGTAAACTTTTTCTCAATTTACAAAGATCAGCCTGTGCATTCTTTGCAGCTTGTGTAAACTACAAAAATATCCATGGTATCCGAGCAATATTTACAAAAAAAGACGATCATTGAAATAACAAACAATTGCATACATTGGAATTAGCTAGCTACTTGATTGTTTGAGACTCGTCTCTTACTATTTCAAAGAAGAAAAAGCCGTAGGCTTTTTCCTGTGTGTAATCAGTTTATTGTCATAGGCAGCGCGCTAGCACTGCCTGAGTAAAGAACGATGTAGGCACAATGTGTTTTTTCTTCTTCAGTCAGGCACTTCGTATCGAAGGAGTTGTCGTATCCGGTTTGCACTGATTTTACAGTGAAGAACGAACCTTAGCTCATAGTAACAGAAATACGAATATCTAGGTTGAAGCGGTAGCTAGCAACCTAGCTACCGGTAGCTAGCAACCTAGCTATTAATTACATAATACGGGTTGCAGCGGTAAAAATACGGGTTGCAGAGGTGGAAACACCAAATTAAAAGATGATCATAAGAAGCACAAACCATTGCTTATATTGGATTTAGTTTTACAATAGGGATCCGGGTTGCACCGGTAGTTACATTAAAGGACGACCATTTGAATAACAAACCATTGCATACATTAGACTTTGTTTAGCTTCTTGATGGTTTTAGGTTCATCTCTTACTATTTCATCCGGGTTGCAGCGGTAAATAGCAACCTAGTAAGAGACGATCACGTCCAATGTTAAGAAATATAAAAACCCATAGCTCCTAAAAAATGAGTCAGATCAAAACAAAAAGTACACCATTAGAACCGCCTTATCCGAAACCTCTGTATTGTAGACTTTCTGTCTCTTGGCTTGAGAACAGCAAAGGAAATATATTGGCTCAAAAATCAAGAAAATCAAGAATTTTCGTTTTTTTAGTTTAGAATCGCTAAAGTTATAAACTGCAAAAATATTTATGGTGTCTGAACAATAGTTATAATCTTTTTATTTTATACTAGAAAAATACCTGAAAATTTAAAAATTAGTTTAAATTTTTTGTTAGGTTCTTGATACTTGATACGTGACATAAACATTCAACTAATGGCTACATAATGGTTTCAATCAAGCAATTTTCCGGGTTGCAGCGGTAGCTAGCAACCTAGTAAGAGATCCGGGTTGCAGCGGTAGCTAGCAACCTAGTAAGAGACGATCACGTCCAATGTTAAGAAATATAAAAACCCATAGTTCTTAAAAAAGAGTCAGATCAAAACAAAAAGTACACCATTAGAACCGCCTTGTCCGAAACTTCTGCATAGTAAAATTTCTGTCCCTTGGCTTGAACAGCAAGGGAAATATATTGGCTTGAAAATCAAGAAAAGTGGCAGCTACTACAACATTCTGCCTAAACGGGATATTTTTTTCTTTTTTTACAATAAAGAACGACACCTTGCCCATGTTAACTAAAACATAAATAGGGAATATATAATTTTTATAACAAAGATCGAACTCTTCCCTATACTAACTTGCATAGGCAACTTCACTATAGTGAAGATTACAGTATTTATATTATACATCATTATAAATTATAAAAGGTTCGAATGTTCGAAGATTATAGAGTTAAAAATTTTCCCACACCGGGAATCGAACCCGGTCCTTCTAAGTGAAAGTTAACTATCCTAGCCACTAGACCAAATGGGACCATAAATAAATATGATTTAAGAACCATATGCATATTATTATTTCACCATACCAGTTATAATAAGGCCAAACAAAATCATCGAATTGCAACCTTACTTTTGACACATCAGTTAAATCTTCATCAGACTTAAAAACTGTTTTGCTAGTTTTATATTAAAGTCTTATTAGAATCCGTTAAGCGAGAAACACCTTCACATTAATAGGGAATTCCTTGTGGGTTTTACTTAGTCGCCATTGGACATTCACAGGGTTTCAATCCATATATCTTAACTGATTAAATGGTTTTAAAATTTTACATATTATTATTGAGATATAATTTCACATCCGCCGTGAAATTCTACATATAAACGTACCAATAGGTTGTTTGGTTATAGTTACCAATAGTTGGCTATTGGTACATATATTACTCGAGTAAGAAAACATTATATTTCTCGAGTAAGAAACACATGAATAAGCAAACTTGCGGCGCTTAATTACACTGGTAGGCCTAAAATAATTATAATCTGCACTAAAATAAAATATTTCATATAATTAGACGCTTCTGTACTGTAAATTTCTTTTTTTTTTTTTGATAATATCCATCTTGGTTAGGACATGGGTCGATTTTTCATGGAAAATCCGAGGGAGACCTGAGTCAGTATAGGTAAGATATAACGTGACTGACTTGCGAAAATATGCCACAAAAATTAGAGCAAAATATATGTCATGGATAAACCAATGAAATTAAAGAACATTTTTGTCACAGAACTATAGAACAGTGATCTCTCTGTTATTGTATACGTCATAGATATAAACTAATGAAATTATTTTTTTTTCGCCAAGGAGCTAAATACGTAAATGCCTTTGTTTCTATATGAAAGTAATGTTTAACACAGCTGTAGGACAGCATACGTCAAAGATATAATATAATGAAATTAAAACGCTTTTTTTTTTCTCGGAGCTATAAGAAAGTAAACTCTCTGTTTCTCTTTCAAAGCATTCTGATTCAAAAACGAAAACTTAACTAGCTCACAGAAGTTTCTATTCAACCTTTAAGTATTGTTTTGACTGGCCCTGATTGGCATAAAAATACTAATTTCTTACACTTGAAGGACTGAGAAATATCCCTTCCTACGCTCATTTACACACAAAAAAATTACAAAACAATCATGGGCCTTGAATTCCTCCCCGGGCTTCCCACAAGACGTGGTCCAACGCGAGTTGTCGTTTTCAGTAGACCACTAGCTTCCTACCTTTGGTTATTTTCTGTTCCAACCTTTCTATTATCCTTTGAAAGGGCATAGAAATAACACTAACAAAAAATAAGACATCCAAAACTTAATCAAATCCTTACTTGGTTAACTCTAAATGCACACTGTTAAATTTATTATGGTGTTAAATTTATTATCTTTGAAATTTGTCTTTACGTTAATTAGGGATATTTCCATCTGTCAGGTTTTTTAACCGTTCTACCTGACTGTGTCGTTATTTCTCCTCTGTGTTTCTTGTGGTTTTTTCTTTTTTCGGTTTGTCTAGCGAAATAAGGTCAAATTTTTTTGCATCGTTTTGGGAGGGACTTTTGTTTTCCTTATCGCAAATCCGTAATATTTCTCTTCATTTTCATTGTTTATTAGATTCATGCTGGCGCTATGCTGCGCCATTGCGGCATCTTGTGGCGTCACGTTGGGTTTTACTATGTTTTTCCACAATTCCACTATTTTCTTAATTTCATTTGATCTGTACTGTCGCATATCTCCTATTTTTATTTTCGCAGATTCAATACTGTTATTATTTAAATTTACTTCATTTCTGCGATATCTCTCAGGATAATTGAACAAATTTCCAATTATGCCATGTCTTTGCGAGACATGGGGTTCAAAATACTTCGACATTATACCACTAGAAATTTTGTTTACTGTTATGTTATCTTCGTAACCTCTGTTACGATTTCTTAAGGTAGAAATTTTTTCCCCCACCTTAGCTGGGTAGACCAACCTCTCGTTGGCTACGTCTAATAGTCTTCCATTAGACCTTAGAAAATTTGCCCCTATAATAGCTTCATATGGGAGATTATCGCATATAATAAAATTTGTCATGAATGTTCTATTGTCTCTTTTTAAGTTTAGGCAAATTGACCCTTTTGCATTTAATTTATGGCCTGTAACACTTGTTAAATTGGATCATGGGCGCCCATAAGCTGAATTCCAGGGGGGGGGGGGCAAACCTTGTCTAATTGGCACTTTTAATACTATATAATAGAAATCTCAGAAAAAAAATATAAAAATAAGGCAACATCATTCAGCCAGGGGGGGCGGGAGCCCCCCTTGCCCCCCCATATGGGCGCCCATGATTGGGATTATTAGGGTTCTTTTGTAACAATCCAAGCATAGTGTGGAGACACAACCCTCGCATAGTGTGGAGAGGCAAATGAAGTCAGGACTTTCTAAAATCATATATTGAATTTTAAAAGTAGAAAAAATACTTTCAAGGTCTTTCATATCCTTCCTTTTCGAACTATAAAAATCTTGTAAGATGTTTCCGGCTATTTCCTCTTTGATCCCACAAAGTTATACTTCTCAATGATGTACGTAAAATGTTCCCTATTCAACATTTTGTAATCAGGACAGTTCCTTCTTTATAAAATTCCATGATCATGTTCATAGTCTCAAAATCTAAATCATCTGCTTGAACAGAATGAGTATGCATCTCAAGCATGTCGGATTCGAGCATGACCTGAAACACATCACTTATAGCCGACAAAAGAATCTTCTTGGCTTCAACTTTTCCTCCATTGCATTCAATGATAATCACAGGGCTCTCACACTGATTTAAAATGGCAAAAATTTTCATGATGCTAGTTGTACCTATTTGAATACTAAATGCCATGCTTAAAAGTTTTATAAGAGAAGAATTGAGTCTTATGACTAGCAATTGTTAAGTGACAGACTAACGATAAGAATTTTATATCTTTTTTTTTATTATTCTACTAATCAAAATATTGAACACCAAAATCTGTAGCCCCAAATAATCAAATTATTTTGCTCTTTTTAAATTTTTGTCTTATAAAACGGTAAAAATATAATATTAGAAAAACCCGTGCCAAGAATAAATAATGGCGTAATTCGTCAATCAATGTTGCCAATGACAAAGCATAATGACATCAAGTTTCAAAAGGCTGGTGAAAAAGCAAAAAAAAAGAAAAAATAAATAATATCCCCTAATCAAGTATGAAATTCACTCAAGATGGTTTCATCCGTGTAAGAGGATTTGTTTTGGATAAATTCTCCTATCTTGCAACCGTCTCGAAGAATTTAACAATACTGGCTATAAGACAGATCTTAAATAATATAGTATAGTTTATGGCAAATAATGTAGAACAAAGTTTTTTTTTTTCTTTAAACAAACATTGTTCAATTTTAGCCTAAAGTTTAATTTTTGATGCTTGAACTAAACTGCACAAGCGGTGCAAGTATTGATGATGGCGAGGAAAAGGTGGAACTAGAGTGGTGACGGTAAGCTGGAATATAGTATATTCACGGCAACTAAATGCAACATTCGTAAATACCACACTAAATTTCCAGTTTCCCCATTTTAATTTCACAGTTTCTCTATATGTGTTATGTAAAGTTTTACTAGTAATTAAGGATTATTGAACTATAAATTTTGACGTCTCAAAGCTTTGTTTCCACGACACAATTAGATCTGACTTCAAAAGATACGAATTCTTATAGGCTAGCAGGGGTTAGAAACTCTTTCTAAGCTGTGGCGATGACAACTTTTGGTGCTTGTAGGAATGAAAAAGCGTGGCCTCTTCTTCTCGGACTATCTGGAGATCAGATTCCTTTGGGAGCATTTACCTTGGAGACTGGCGAACTAGTTACCTATTATCGGACTAGACTCAGACATACAAGAGAAACGAACACTTATAAAAAGACAATAGATTTATTAAACTTACATGCTTAGTTGTACAGCAATGGGTCACTTCAAAGACAATAAATGGTGACCGAGATTATTTTGCGGTACGAACTCTTTTAGATCTGAATACATATTCAAATTAAAAAACACATTTACCCCACTCCCAAACGCAGTTCTTTCGTCCTGCGCTGTAGGGACTGCCTGCCATTGGACCAAGTGACCCAAGGACGCAAATCTTCGTCCAATAATCTCTTTGAGATTTTTCAGATGATTCAGTAGTTCACACAGTTTTTTTGCCTTTTAAACTTCCTTATAAATGTTATGCGTTGCATTTTTTTTGCTACGATTTTCTTAGCGAAATTCGAACGACTAGCGCCGTTGTCTGACTGAAGCTAGAAATGCAATTTCTCTCTTTGCTGATTAAGGACTTTTCATTTTTTGCGACTAGATTTAGCTTAATTGTAAGAAATCGGAATTATCTTTAGAAAGGAACTTTATTTTGGTATTTCAAATACATCACATCTTACTCATGGTACATATCACCCTTCCCATGAAATAATGACGCCCCGTCATTAGTTACTGCCCATTAGGAGTTTTAAAATTTTTCAATTA
This sequence comes from Artemia sinica, assembly GCA_027921565.1. Taxonomy (NCBI): domain Eukaryota; kingdom Metazoa; phylum Arthropoda; class Branchiopoda; order Anostraca; family Artemiidae; genus Artemia; species Artemia sinica. The sequence goes on along the minus strand of CM051266.1, from coordinate 59,249,262 downwards.
TTTTTCTTATTTTATTCTACATCCCTATCTAAAATTCATCTACCGGACTAAGATTATTTTTGGTTCTAGGTTAGCTACTATACTAAAGATTTTTTTTTTTTTTTCTATATCTAACACTGATTACTTTTACTTTCCAATAAGGTTGGGACTATTCTACTTTTACATTAGTTTTTTTTTTTTTTTTTTTTTTCTATATGACGTACTACATACTATCTACACAACGTTAAGTGAATAACATGATAATATTACACCTAATTCTACTTGTGGTACATACATGAATGATTTATAACATACAATATTTGGTTCATCATATTCACTGATGACATTAAAACACTTTCACTATTGGGATTTTTGGATTGTCAAAGCTGTTAGGAAGTAACACATGTAGCTTCACATCTATTCGTCACCTTTTGTGTCCTTAGTGTACTACACCCTTCCGTTGTAAATTACTGTCCTTCACTCCTTTTGTCCTGGCAAAAATTTCGAAGCACTTACGTTATGGTTTCTTCATGGAACAGTTTTGAGTCTAGTTGTCTTTACACGGTAAGTTTTCCCTAGTAGTCAACTGGGAAATGACCTTTAAACATCGTTCTAATAGTCAACTGGGAAATGATTCTTCCCACTAGAGGTGTTGGTGTTTTTCTTCTCAGCATATCATTTTTAGGATTTTTGAGGCATATAGAGAATGTATTCTCGCGTAAAATTGTTCATTTGTGCCTTTTGAAACGGGTTGTCGTCATATTATAGTGACTCTCTTAATATATTGTCTTTAAATTCAACTTCGAACCTCTCCAACTATCATCTAACTTCAAATATCGTTAAATATCGTTTATCTTGTACTGCTCAATGGTGTTTTCAGAGTTAAAGTTCAAATTGTCTTTACTTTCTGCTTCAAATATCTTCAAATGTCTTTAAGTGTCATTTAACTTCAAATATTGTCTATCGTGTGCTGGTCGATGGAGTTCTCAGAATTAAACTTCAAATTGTCTTTAATTTCGTCTTCAAATATCTTCAAATGTCTTTAAGTATCTTTTAACTTCAAATATCGTTTATCATGTGCTGATCGATGGAGTTCTCAGAATTAAACTTCAAATTGTCTTTAATTTCGTCTTCAAATATCTTCAAATTTAAATATTATTTAACTTCAAATATCGTTAAATATTGTTATCTTGTACTGATCGATGGGGTTCTCGGCATTTAAGTGATTATATAGTTCGTTAAAGCACTTGATACTGAGGTTCAAACATAGTGTTACCTGATATGTAATATGGTTCATGGTCGAAGAAACGACGGTCGAAGGTAACTGTTGTTTTCGTAGACGAAGTTGGGATGAAACTTGCCTGGAGTTATGGTGAGTACTCTTCGTTGGTTGAGATATGATAAAATAGATGTTACTGGGTCGTATCTGTACTGGGCAGCTTATTGTAATACTCAATGACCAAAGTGTCCATTTACTTTCCTGTAATAAAAACAACGCGGCAGAATCACATGTTCTTTGAAGTAAATACACATACAATAATTCACGCATTAATTGGGTTATAATTTTTTAGCTATGAGACAGAATTAAATAAATACACTAATATTGGTATTCTCAACAAAAATCTAAAAATTTAAAATAGAGATGTCTTCAAATTTGTTTTGAGAACGGAAATATCGATATTAGATAAACATAATTTACCCTACATTATTAAGTTTGAGGTCTACTTTTACGATATTTTTCATGCCTGCATTGTTCACGCAAGTCCGTGCTGTTTAAGAAACGCATGTTGCAGCGTCATAACCACACGGTTTTACGCAAACGATACTACAATGAGGGAACAAGACATAACAAGGACTAGTGGAGACCTCTATACCCACTAGTTTTCTGATGTCTTCCCTATTTCTTGGCTTAGACGTTCTCATGGGGTTCCGGGTTTAACGGCTGAAATGCAGAGGTTCTTAGTCTCAGGATTTTTCCGTAATTGCAAGTCAAATTGGTTGCCTCATATTCGCTTTTCGAATAAGGTCATTAGATGCAGGATTTTCAAGCTTGCCTCCGTAGATTCCAGTTAATGCTTGGCAAAGAATATAAGCATAATGAAGAACTGACATCAATATCTTTTTAGAAGGCTATTGTTTGAGCAAATCCTTCAGAACTAAATAAATAAATATTATATTAAAGTCTTATTAGAATCCGTTAAGCGAGAAACACCTTCACATTAATAGGGAATTCCTTGTGGGTTTTACTTAGTCGCCATTGGACATTCACAGGGTTTCAATCCATATATCTTAACTGATTAAATGGTTTTAAAATTTTACATATTATTATTGAGATATAATTTCACATCCGCCGTGAAATTCTACATATAAACGTACCAATAGGTTGTTTGGTTATAGTTACCAATAGTTGGCTATTGGTACATATATTACTCGAGTAAGAAACATTATATTCCTCGAGTAAGAAACACATGAATAAGCAAACTTGCGGCGCATAATTACACTGGTAGGCCTAAAATAATTATAATCTGCACTAAGATAAAATATTTCATATAATTAGACGCTTCTGTACTGATAATTTCTTGTTTTTTTTTTTGATAATTTCATCTTGGTTAGGACATGGGTCGATTTTTCATAGAAAATCTGAGGGGGACCTGAGTTTAGTATAGGTAAGATATAACGTGACTGACTTGCGAAAATATGCCACAAAAATTAGAGCAAAATATATGTCATGGATAAACCAATGAAATTAAAGAACATTTTTGTCACAGAACTATAGAACAGTGATCTCTCTGTTATTGTATACGTCATAGATATAAACTAATGAAATTAATTTTTTTTTTTTCGCCAAGGAGCTAAAGACGTAAATGCCTTTGTTTCTATATGAAAGTAATGTTTTAACACAGCTGTAGGACAGCATACGTCATAGATATAATATAATGAAATTAAAACGCTTTTTTTTCTCGGAGCTATAAGAAAGTAAACTCTCTGTTTCTCTTTCAAAGCATTCTGATTCAAAAACGAAAACTTAACTAGCTCACAGAAGTTTCTATTCAACCTTTAAGTATTGTTTTGACTGGCCCTGGTTGGCATAATACAATAAAGATCGAACTCTTCCCTATACTAACTTGCATACGCAACTTCACTATAGTTAAGATTACAGTATTTATATTATACATCATTATAAATTATATAAGGTTCAAATGTTTGAAGATTATAGAGTTAAAAATTTCCCACACCGGGAATCGAACCCGAGCCTGTTAAGTGAAAGATAACTATCCTAGCCACTAGACCATATGGAACCATAAAGAAGTATGATTTAAGAGCCATATGCATATTATTATTTCACCATACCAATTATAATAAGGCCAAATCAAAATCGTTGACTTGCAACCTTACTTTTGACACATTAGTTAAATCTTCATCAGGCTTAAAAAATGTTTTGCTAGTTTTACATTTATCCGGGTTGCAGCGTAGCTAGTAACCTAGTAAGAGACGATCACGTCCAATGTTAAGAAAATATAAAACCCATAGTTCCTAACAGAGGAGTCAGATCAAAACAAAAAGTACACCATTAGAACCGCCTGTCCGACCTTAAGAAAAAGAAAAAAACAATTGTCCCCTGTATAGGAAACTTTCTGTCCCTTGGCTTGAACAGCAAGGGGAATATATTGGCTTGAAAAATCATGAAAAGTGGCAGCTACTACAACATTCTGCCTAAACGGGATATTTTTTTTTTTTTTTTTTTTTTTTTTTTTACAGTAAAGAACGATCGCTCATGCATAGTAACTGATATATGGTTGTTCCAGGGATAGTTACTTGTGTTCGTCTCTTACTATTTCAAAGAAGAAAAAACCGTAGGTTTTTTCCTGTTTGTAATGATATAGCATAAAACGAATGCCAAGTTGTAATCATCCGGGTTGCAGCATCCGGGGGAACAGCAAGGGAAATATATTGGCTTGAAAATCAAGAAAAGTGGCAGCTACTACAACATTCTGCCTAAACAGGATATTTTTTTTCTTTTTTCTTTTCCACACAGATAGCTTGGCACTGGAACATCGTAGAGGGTTGTTCAATAGCTCATTTTAAAGAAAATTAATTGGGTTAAAAACCTTTTGTAACTAAAATAAATTATTTCTAAAAGAGAATAAATTTTTCCATCAAAAACTGCATTTTTGATGTCTTTTCACACTGCAGTCTTTCAAACATAATCGTATACCAGCGGTAAGATTTGAATCCACGCCTCCGAAGAGACTGGTGGCTAACACCAGTGCCTTGGACCACTCGGCCAGGCTGCCTCTCATAAATAACTATATATGTGAATCTGGGTTGCAGCAGTAGCTAGCAATCTAGTAAGAGACGATCAGTCCAATGATAAGAAATATAACAAAACTCCTAAAAATAGAGTCAAATCAAAACAAAAGTACATCATTAGAATTACCTTGTCTGAAACCCTACTAGATAAATAATGAATTTCGTCATAGTTTTATATTAACGCTATGACGTGAATAGAAAAACACAAAATTATATTGTTGTTTCTGAAGACGTCATGAAATAATATCATTGCGCTATGACGTCATCATGAAATAAAATCATTTCGCCGTGACGTCATAATTACTATATAAGAAGCGTCAGAACTGTAAATGTTCTCATTCATAATTACATAATGGTTTCAATCAAGCAAGCTGCACGCAAGTTAAAAAAACAGTACCACACAAACAACAGAGATAGTATCTTGAAAAGAGAAAAGCAAAGGTATTCAACCGACCAGGCGTATCGAGAAGAAAAAATTGAGCAGGCTAGACAAAAGAGCAAGGAACGGTATGATAATGATGAAGATTACCGAAACAAACTTAAGAAAAAAGTTGCTATCAGAATAATGGGTAGACTCTGGGGTGACAAAAGCTATAATGAAAAAATTAAATTCTCTGCGAGGTTGTACCGAAGAACGCATTAGGACAAAGGGAAAAATTACATTCAGAAATACAAGAAGATGGCAAAAATGCAGGCTGATCTTCGTAAATTGAGAAATATTTTACGCATGTTTTATCAAGATCACGAAAAGCATTCAAAATTACAGATTAAAATTCTCTTTGAAAGAGCAGATGCTGTTGAAAAGTCGGCTAGAAATGCTTTGGCAAAGCTTCATAGTAATATCCAAAAGAAATGTTGTCAGTTTAATGAAAAGATTCCAAGGTATGGATTGGCAACTGCGGAACAGTTTATAGATGCAATGGAAAATGTTCGACAACACAGTGAATATACGGAGGCGTACTTCTTTGAAAATTCGTATCTTAATTTTCGAAGCAGCAATTGCAGTTCATGTAGCAGCAATAAAAATATATATATATACATTATAATAAAGAACGACCTTTTGCCTATACTAAATTTAATACGCCACTTAATTATAGTATAGGTCAGTAATTCTACAGATATATTATTAGGACCATACTCTCAAAACATGTTTGACTACATTATACCTTGCCAAATAACCAGTCTGGTAATCATAGCATGGGAATCGCTATACCCCCGAGCAAATTCCATAGATACTCCCTACTCTTATTTCCTTTATTTTATAGCATACATTATTTTGATTTCACTTTAAAAGCAGTTCATTCGATCTCTGTATCCTTATATTTAAATATGAACCTTAATTTAATGAAATCTACATGGTAGCAATTGGTCACTGACAGTTCTCTGATAATACAGGGATATTTTATTAATCCCCCTTTATTTCTAACACGATGAAGAGAACTTAGCATGCAATAGGGAGGGAGCAAATAAACTACAAAAGACAAAAATGACTGAGATATAAATGATTTACCAGTACAGTCGGGCATATAGTGGTATTAAATCACGAAAGACAGTTTTTATTGAAACCTAAGAAGTGATATTTAAACCTATAGCGGGCAAACCTTAACGCACGACTTATAAGGCAAATCTTAGCCACGACTTACCAAGAAATTTGCGCGATTTGCCAACGCCTGGAAAAACAGGGAAATTCCACTAATTTAACCTCAAGCCTAAGTTCACTTTTTACGGTGATTACGGTGATAAAACTTACCAACTTTGAAGTCACCTGTCAAAGGTAAGTAAAATGGGTGCGATCTTACCACAGTTTCCCTTAAGCGTAATAATTACTATATAGCATACTGTTTAATAATTACTACGATAGAAAGGTATTCTATCACAACAACTATTTAATCATAAAGAAACAAGGCCACAATTATGATTTTGTTTTTCCATCAGACTTTTTTCATCAAAAGGAAATCCCATTTTCTCTTTTCTAACAATATTGAGATGTTGGGTCAAATTTTGAAAAAAGGAAAAAATACACCTGAAGTGCAAAAACACCTCACCTACCTCTTATCCGTTCTAGATATATTTTCTTGTCTTCGCCATTCCGTAGATTTGCTTCCTATTCCTAATATGTTTAGTAAATCACATAACATAGCAGATTTTATCTGCTTGTCTATAGATGTGTCGCAGCCAAGTAACGGTAAGAAGTTAACCTCAGCAACCAAGGTTTCAAGTTTGCATCAATAATTATATCGAATCCATACATTTCTGTAAAAATAATTGTAAATCACCTATTAAACAATGGGATTCTAAAAAAAAAGCACTTTACTGAAAACTGAGTTTGCTTGAGCTTTTAACAGAGTTGTAATTGTACACTCAAAGTTATCGATATCATGGCCGCTGAAAGGATTTTGAGAGACTTAAATTGGTCTTTGTTTTGTGTAGGCTAGTCATGGGATTTTTCTTATAGTAAGAGAACACTCTGTTTTTCGGGACAGTTTTGTGTTTTCAGTAAAGCCCAAATTTTAGGCTTTTTATTGATATTTGAAAATATAAGGCGCCCGTTTATTTGAGCTAGTCTTGTAGATATACCTTTTGTATTCGGGGAGGTAATAGCTTCTTTTTTGTTTCAACTTCACTCTTTACTTCTGTAAGAATTTTTTTTGTTACAACTAATCCACTTTAAATGAGGCTTTACTATTGGAAAAAACTCATCATTAGGTCATCGTTATAAAAAGGGTTTTCCAGTCGGAATCGGGAGAAGGGTTTTCTCTAAAGGGAAGCTCTCCCCTCCTGCTTTGTACAGGTACTACCCATGAAAAACACATCAGTACTACCCATGGGAAAATGTCTTTTTTTTTGTTTGGGATGGGGACTATAAGCCGTCAGTTGATATTTTTTCGACAATGACAATTTCAATAGTGTATTTTCCCTTTCTATTCGACAGTTTTGGAAATTAGTAATTTGGGTAAGTCTCAGCCTCTTTTTTGGAATCCTAAGAAATTTTTTCTCGGGATTATAATTCCTGCTCAGTTGAATCTGAAAAAAGGCATGTTTTCGAAATAATGTTGCATGGGAAATATGGGTAACTAGAGAGTTTCCATAGAAATTCATTTTATTTTATTTCTGGCTACGACGGGCTTTGGTTCGCTCTTTACTAGGCTATAGCTACTGCTATGGCAACAACTTTTCTGGAAATAAAAATAAAATAATCTGCACTGATTTTTCCCTCAAATTTTGAAAAAATTAGAAAATAATCCAGGGTTCTCTTATTTATAAGTGAGGGTGCCATCCTTGCCCCCTCTAACGCCATGTTTCACATTCATGATTTACGCCAAAAATATTCATCAAAATGAACGTAGGCTTGAGGGTAAATTAGTGGAATTTCCCTGTTTTTCCAGGCGTTGGCAAATCGCGCAAACTTCTTGGTAAGTCGTGGCTAAGGTTTGCCTTATAAGTCGTGCGTTAAGGTTTACCCGTTATAGGTTTAAATATCACTCCTTAGGTTTCAATAAAAACTGTCTTTCGTGATTAATACCACTATATGCCCGAGTGTACTGGTAAATCATTTATATCTCAGTCATTTTTGTCTTTTGTAGTGTTTTTGCTCCCTCCCTATTGCATGCTAAGTTCTCTTCATCGTGTTAGAAATAAAGGGGGATTAATCAAATATCCCTGTATTATCAGAGAACTGTCAGTGACCAATTGTTACCATCTAGATTTCATTAAATTAAGGTTCATATTTAAATATAAGGATACAGAGATCGAATGAACTGCTTTTAAAGTAAAATCAAAATAATGTATGCTATAAATAAAGAAAATAAGAGTAGGGAGTATCTATGGAATTTGCTCGGGGGTATAGTAATTCCCATGCTATGATTACCAGACTGGTTATTTGGTAAGGTATAATGTAGTCAAACATGTTTTGAGAATATGGTCGCAATAATATAACCTAAGCAGACAGGTTTTTTTCTGTTAATCTATGGAATTTGCTCTGGGGTATAGCAATTCCCATGCTATGATTACCAGACTGGTTATTTGGCAAGGTATAATGTAGTCAACATGTGTTGAGAGTATGGTCGTAATAATAAAAGTTAAGCAGACAGGTTTTTTTCTGTTAATCTATGGAATTTGCTCGGGGGTATAGCATTTCCTATGCTATGATCACCAGACTGGTTATTTGGCAGTGTATAATGCAGTCAAACATGTTTTGAGAGTATGCTCGTAATTATATAACTCAACCGAACGGTTTTTGAGGCAACATCCGTTTTTTAGGAGCCAATCAGAGAGCAGAGGCTACTCCATATACAATAACTTGATTTTTGGTTGGGATTTGAATAAAATGGCTGATTTTCATTACAATTCATATTAGTAAGAGAATCAAATTCAAAGAGAATAGCTTATTTGAGAAGATATTAGTGGAGAAAAAAATGAGTGGTGCATTTACATTATTGAAGATTAATGATGGAGCCGACAGCAGCAGCAATGATATACGAGTACCCAATGTGGTTGTGGAAATAACCGCTGGCTGTAGACTATGCCTTGAATGGGACAGTATGTATGCTAGATACGTGATATCATTAAGCAAGTTTAAGCACGAGAAGCAACTATGTTTTGCTGGAAGAGTAAATATTCTCCATATAAATAAACTTCGGTTAGCATTAGATGTCCTATCGAAATATATTGATGAGAACAAAATGCATCAGTGAATACTATTATTGTAATTATGTTCAATAAAATTGTTTGTATATTTCTTAGAGTACAAAAAGAAATTCTGGTTAGTCTGAAATTGTTTGTGAGAGTGTTAGGACTCTAAAAAATGGATAGATTTCAGAAAGACCGAATCATGAGAATCTAGTGCTTATGGAAAAACATTTGATTCTAGACGATGATTTTCTAGAGCTGTCTATTCAAAGAAAGATATTTTCTCGGGGAATGCTTGTGGATATAATGAAAACTGATTCTCCATTATTAGACTATTGTTATGAAGCTTCTACTTCGTGATTCAAATGCACTTACACAATTATTGATATATTGATTACGACATGGCAAAATGATATTGTGGATATGCTTTTAAACACTAATTTAGAAATTTAGGATTTTTTTTCATGAGAAAGATTGTGCTCAAGGATGATTTACTCCTCTCTCTCTCTATTTCAGACAATTTTTGTTGTTGCTAGCTCAGTTTCACTGTGACAGTGAGAGTGTCGACACATGAAAAAATGTTCATACATGTCCGCTATGTATGTACACACTGGGCAGTTGGTCATCATGTGAGAATTGCACAATGATTGATGACTATGATGATAAGTGTAGATTATGCAACCCGTGTAAATTGCATAAAGGATATGCTGTACAAATTAAAGATTGTAATTCCTGTCTTGAAGAGGTGTGTGACTCTCATCCTAGAGGGCACCTTTGCTCCAATTGCCACTATCACAAATGTAATCAGTGGGAAAATACATGTCCCGGTATGATTGGAAAGAATCCTAACCGTGATTTTAGTTTATTGCTACGAGATTGGTATCGTCGTGATTTTAGATTGTTCTGGGAGGAGGAGCCGGGTCAGCGATTCAACTGCTGGAACAACAAAGAATATGGTTTCTACGTCATCGTTGTGAAGACAATGGGTGTTATTATTATAAGCCCACTGATTTTTATTTGGCTCTGACGGAATGTGATTCGACCCTTGAGGACACTGTTTGTGAGATTACTTCAAATAAGCAAACTGAAACATGTGAATTCTATAGAATGAATGAGAATAGTATCATTGACTATACAAAGAGATATGACAAGAGTGAAGTTACACTCTACTGTAGAAAATGTGACCCTGACATTGCAGTACATCCAGATCAGTACACTGTGAATTCAGATAATCTACCTGCACTAGTTGTTGTCTACAAATACCTATACCTAGTAGAAGATGAAATCTAAAGAGTAGAAACGTCATTTTATCATGTATATAAATTTTTATCATTTATTAATAAACAATTTCACATACATTTTTAGAACATTTTATTCGTAGGGCACTAAAATCAATATTAAATACGCTTGTAAGTATATTTTCCACTAAAAGTCGTTCAATCGAGGTAAGTCAACGTAGATGTCGAGAAACTGCTTGTAGGTGTAGCCACGACATCTGAACATGAAAAAGAGTAGTGCATGAAAGCCACATGTCTTAGTCGTTAAATCCTGTACTCTACGTTGATTTTGAATAATGGTTATCCCACTGCTTTCAATAAGGTTGCTGATGTATGGTGTGTAGAATTTGTAAGAAAGGCCAAGAGGATAAAAAATTCAATATTCTTCGCTGTTTGAAAGATGCATAGCCAATGGCCGGTCTTCAAAGTCGATGGACTGCTATTAACAATGATTTGGGTATTGTTAACACTTGGAATTTTTTCAATGAAGTCCGAAGGTGCGCAATAGGACTTGTACTGGGACATATAAGGATCCATACTAAATACGTTGAATATTTAGTTTGTGTTCGTGGTGCTAAGTCTAGTAGAACACTACCGTTGGGTGTGATTTCCCAATAGGTTTCAAATTGACTCATTGATATTAGCGTGATGCTCTCAGTCAAAGCATTGGCAAATGTACGCTCTAAACGTACATTCCCTGTTCGTACTATGCTCATATCCTGAGTCCCCGACAAGTCCAAAACAATTACCCCATGATTTTTTGAAAACATTGAATCGGTTATTCCATTTCCAAATAGTTGCGAGTCATGATCTAGGGATTGCATGGTCAACTCGTTGAGAGTTCTATAGGATTTTTTTTTTCAAATGATAGAGTGTACAGTGGAATACCATTCACTTTGCACACATGGCTAGATAGACCAAAAAATTAAAATCATGGGGGGATTCAGTCCAGGATCCAACAGCACTGCCACTCTTCACAAAGGCCAAAGCCAATTTTGATGGGATTTCTCCATTGATAAATGATGAATCGCTATAGCTATGATAGCCGGTAGCAATGTGACGTTGATTGGTGATCGTATGGGGGACAAGAAGTTTAATGTTGTTGCCATTGGCTCTTAGCTTTTCCACTGCCAATGCAACAGAGCTCATAACTTGTTGTTTTCAGACGTTGAGAATTGCCGATGTGATAATGACATTTGCATCGGGTGCTGCAGAAAGTATTTTTCTCAAAATGAAGTTCGATGGGGCCAGGTGTAACTTTATGTCAATCCTGACATTGGGGGGTAGCCATTGGGATATATTGCATATCTCACGATTAATTTTCCAACCAGATGATACTCCTGGGTCACTACAGTAGTCAACTCACCGTCAGTATCAACACCTGATCGATATTCATAGCCCAGTGATTGTCCTCTCAACTCCTTGTACGCCTTTGGTGTCATCATCATAAATTGTATGTAGCTTGCATAGTTTGATAAATTATTGCTAGTGTTCACCAATCTTCCATTAATAAATACATTAATTTGTTTGAATAGGTTGTGTAGAATACAGTTCTCGTGGGAGAGACCATCGCCAGCATTTGGAGTTGTATTATCTGACTTTTTCTTCACCGCAAAACTTAAATCAATAAATGTTGATGACAAATCAATGAAATAGTCTTCATTGGAAAATATTTGAAAGTGTACATTTTTCGAGAGGGGTTGTTTGGGATGAAATTGTTCATAGTAGCCATACTTGACACTGACATCAACATTTTCAGCATTGAATAGATTCAATGAGGAACTAATTGATGGATATGGTTCCTTGTGAGGGGAGATAAGTCATCTTAAGAGAAGAAATCCTTCTTTGATCTAAAAATATTTTTCTTTTTCTTCTTCTGCTTATTGGTCTTCCTTGTTTTATTCCTCAAAGTCCTTGTTGAGGTCCTTCGCTTCCCGCCTGGGTGGAAACTGATGAGTGAATGACGTGCACGCATCCTTTTCAATCCCTCCCCATTTTGTCGAGATTTTAATTGTTCATAAGCGGCTCTTGCTGAAGATCTAATATTTTCCTTAACACTCTCCTTGAAATTCTTGCCGGACCCCCAGTCCTGTAGTGTGGAGGCAGCAAAATTTGATGCAGCAGGCCCAAGATATATTCTGGCAAGGGGTAGTGCAGAACGAAATATCCTAGCAAACCAGCTACAAAGACCATAGCCAGACATTGTAGTACGACCCTTGTAGTTGTCCAATCCATTGCCTATTTGACGTGGACTCAAAGCACCAACATAGTAATCGATATCGGGCAAACAAATGGAATTCTTCTATTGTTCATTTTAGGTGATTGTGCTGTCGCGGACAATGGGTCTAAAATGACATGTAATCACTGCTAAGCCTTTTCTTATTGCTAGAGGATCACCCAATTCACTTCTTAGTGTTAACTGACAGAGTTCCAAATACGAAGTGCTTACAGGAACATACTGAAGATGCTTTATATTATAGTGATGAACAAGTTCATGAGTTGTTTTTCGTTCAAGAACACGTAGGAGGGGGACATTTGAATTACCGACTCTCAATGTTTCCACAAAGGATGCATAGAGAAATATACAAGAGTCCAAGGCAAAACCAGGTGGATAATCAGCAAAAATTACTTGATCCATCCCGTAATCGGTGCCAGCATTTTTCCAATTGATCTTATTCTGTTTAAAGCCAAGAACGTCTCTCAGATTATCATTGAGAATAATTATTTCAGTGTCAACAGGTGAGGTAATGTAAATCCTATCATGTTCCAATGAAAAATCAAAATGGAATTTACCATTCCTACGATATGAGATTTTTCCATTGATTGTACGACACAAATCTGTCATATTATAGTATTCAATATATTTCAAGTTAGCATGTGGATATTCGCTAGATTTCAGTGCTTCAACCCATTCATAGTCGACAAAGAGTGTCCAATCGAATGGTATAACTTTTATATCATACGCACGATCATTTCTAAGGATACCATAGGTATTTTTGAGAATACAGTCGACAAGAGCCACTTCATACGCACCGTCAAATTTGATGGCGGGGGAGAGTTTCGTCCAAAAGTCACTTGTCGTATTCAAGTCGTTGTAGAGAGGATTGGAAACATTGGACATAAAAGTTTCATAGAAATCATTGGGCATTGTCAATATCTTCAACACCGATCCAAGAATCAAAATCAGAGTTGTATCCTAGCCACCGAACAAGTAACTGTTTTCTACCCCTGCGAGTACGAGTCTTTAATATCTTTTCAATTGGATAGATTTCACTATTATTTTTAACTTTTTGTAGCTCATAGTCATAAAAGCCGCCGAAAATCTCTTCATCATTGGTATCGCGCAAACGATAAGTTATGGGTTTAGTGTCTAGGATTTTTGTCACTTTAAAAAGTTCAGTGGACCACAAGTAATTCCCCTTTTCAAAAACATTAGTTGTCCTATTAATTCGAACAGTATCACCAACATTGAATTTATTTTTCTTCTTGACAATCGTTTCATTGGAATACTGTTTAAGAAAGGTGTCAATTGTATCATGATCAGAATTATGAACTTTCTTTGGCGTTGAGTTGGACAATGATCAATGAGGTCGTTGATTATAAATCAACATGATTTTATCTAAATCATGAATAAAAGCCGGTGTATTTTTCAATGTACAATATCTTGAAGTTAAAAGTCGAATAGTTCTTATCAATCGTTCGGCCAATGCAGCCTTTATAGGACAATGACTATGATAGAGCAGTGTAATATATTTCACTAGTACTTTTGCAACATGGGGATTAACAAATTCACTACCACGATCCGTTTGAATTTTTTTTATATGAATCCTGTTCGAAAATACTTTCAATGGCCTGAGCAACTTCAACGCCTCTCTTTGATCGCAATGGAATTGCATATGCATAGCGACTAAAAACACTGATAGCAGGTAGAGTGTACTTGTACGGTGTATTGTGACGTCGTTGAATCTCATCTAGAGTTAGGAGATCTGCTTATATTATATGCAATGGGTAAAAGGCTTTAGTTTTTCGATATTTATTAGCAAGAAGTCTATGATTTCTATGCAGAGTGTAACTTTATTCATTTTGTAGATAGCCTTGTACACTTTTAGTGTGAACACCAGTGACTTTGGAAAGAGTGGTGAGGGAAGTTAAATTCCCCACCTCACCAATATTCTCATAAACACCTATCAGAACTTCAACCATTTTGAACGTAAACACGTTTGTGTTACGTTCGCTACCCTTTTGTATACTGGCGGTGGTGGTGGTAGCGGTGACGTTGACTTGATACGTCTTAGCTTTGTCTAGCTATATAATGGGTGTTTTAGTTTTTTCCAAAATTAATTTAAAATCTTCTTCTTCTTCTTCATATTTTAATGGTGTTGCTGTTGATGTTGATGGTGCATGTTCATTTAATTTTTTTAGAATTTGTCTATTGCTAATAAGACTTATGGGGAAGATTAGTGTATTTAGAAAGTTGTATAGATGAGCTTCAAATGATAATAGTCCTTTACGATTTGTAACCATATCATAGATTAAATCAAGTAGATTTAATGCTCTTGCCTTGAATTATAATCCCTTTCCCATTGCTCTCAACTTGAATATGATCTTGACCACTTTCCATGAGATAGGTTAGGAGTCGTTTACTTTGTTCACGATATGAGTGGGGCATTAGATTTCAATTTTCAATACAATTGAATCCAATTCTTCCTTCTTTAATTGTGTTCAGGCAGACTTTTGAGAAGATTATTCTTTTTCGTGATCAATAGCAGCAGCAGCAGTGGCCTTCACACGATAGGGCTTATGTTTGTCCACTCGGCGAAGTGCATCTTGAAGTAAAAGCAGTTTTTTATCATCCTCAATATTCTCGTTGTCAATGAATTTACTCAGATTGTTCTCAAAGACTAAAGTATTGGCTCTCAACCAACCTGCTCCTTGCCAAGTTTTCCTCGACGGTGAGCCAATAGAAAGTGTTGAGGAGTATCTTGGCTCTATCATAACACCAGATGGCGGAGCTGAAAGGGATATCTCTGCCCACATAGCAAAAGCCTGGGGAGTGTTATACATAGCAACTAGTCTGAAAAAAAAAATTATGGACCAGACGGGAAATCTTAACCAAAACAAAAGTCAGAATCTATGGTGCAATTGTGCGAGCAGTACTTCTGTATGCTTGCGAAACATGGCCGATCAAGACTGAAGATGCGAGAACTTTGGACGTGTTCGACCACCGCTGCCTTCGTTGCATCCTCCGCATTAAGAAATGGGACAAGATTTCCAGTAGTAAAGTAAGGAGTCGCTTTGGCCAATCAGAAGAGCTATCGCTTATCATTAAAAGACGTCGCCTGAAGATTCTCGGCCACACATTGCGCCGTCCCGAAGGCACAATTTGTCGAGACGTCCTTGTCTACGAAGTAGCCCCCTCCTGGAAAAGTAAACCAGGAGGACAAAAGAAGAACCTGTGGAAAAAATTCAAGGAGGACCTGGAACCGTGGGGAGGATTCAGGAGACACGGTCGGAGATTGGACAAAGACTGGCTGAAGATCGCCAGAGAAGCTGCAGCCGAAAGGTCCAAGTGGTCGTCGGAAGTCATCCCAAGATTCTTTCGTACCGGGCAGGACAGTTGACCGTCTGGTTCCCGCCGAAAATAAAAGTAAAAGTAATTAAGATTGTTCTCAAAGTGTTCCACGGGTGAGAGAGCGAGTTCTATTGGAGTCAATTTATAGGGTTTTGCCATTCTCTCACTAGAGAAAACTGTTTACAAGTCCTGCAATTATTGGCATTAAAAGTGTGAAAAAGCTACCGCCCGCCTGAAGAAGTCGTTTCTTTTTAAATTCTTTCCTTTCTTTTTAGAGGCCAATGTACGTACAATGGAACAATGTTGCTTTGCCTGTTGCTTAACTACTTCTGGCAGTTGAACATTACCCTCGGTCAAATTTAAACAAAGTTCAGATATAAGATTAATGAAATCATTGCCAATATACCATGTTTGAGTATGGCTTTCCTAAGTGGGGGTTTTGAAGTGCTTAGAGCTGAAAACACATGTCTATTTTCCTGTAGTTTCTTCAGTGTCATGATACCGACTAATAGGTCTTTTTAGTGTTCACGGGGAGATATATTGTAATTTCATTGTCAAAAATATCTGTGACTACACGCAGATCCTCGGGTGTATTTTGATTAAGATTCAATAGGATATAACCGTGGTGTTTATTAGTTGCCTGATTGTATGCTGAGAGCAGAAATTTGGGGGCACCTGGATAGATTTGTTTATTGAGAGTTATTAGCGAGCTAGAATCCCGAACAACTCTGTAGATGATATTGTAAGTGCAGTTCAATGCAAGTATTCGCATACATTTGCTCTGATGAAAGAGATTGTGTAGAACCAGGTAACGGAAATCTGTTCATGATGAAAGCAAACGGTGAACAATTGCAGCATTTCCCGGGACCATTGTTCAATAGATTCAGCCAGATCGTCAATGATCAGCCAAGAGTTTGGTTCAATAATGTTAAAAACATCAAGTCCCTGTATGAACTGTATCTGCACGAAACCCGTGGTGGCAGTAATTGCTTTTATTTTATCGTATGACTCCTGCCAAATACTGTAACAATAGTAGATTTTTTTCGGCTTTTCCGCAAACATTTTATCGCAATTTTTAATTATTTTAGTTAAGAGTGTTGTTTTTGCCCGACATTGAGGGCCCACATAGAAACGATCTGAATGGTGTTTTAAATTGATACATGTTCCCTTCAATAGTTCACTTGGACAACTGACTGTAGACCATAGTTGTCTAATGACTAAATAATTTCCCTACTACTACTACTACTACTACTACTACTACTACTACTACTACTACTACTACGTTCAAGAATAATAATAAGAAGAAGAAGACGAATAAAGAATCATATTTTCTTTTATTATATGCATAAAAAGTAACAATACTTAAGAAATACTACATTGAAAAAAAAACACATTAAACATGAAAAAAATACACTTCTTTTTTTTTAAATTTATTTATAATAAAAAATACAACATTTACATAGGCACAGAGAAAAAAAACACTTAAATAAATACATTTTTTTTGGTTTATTTATTTATAGAAAAAATTCAACATTTATTAGAATAAAGCACTTAAAATAATATCACTTTTTTTAATTTCAATGAAACCTGTATATTTACAAAAGCACAAAAATCTGCTCTAAGTAAAAAAAAAAAGCTAATTTTCGTAGTGGCTGGCGGTGCGCCCCCCGCTGGCCCCCCCCCCTCCGGGCCGTGAGGCCCTCCCCCCCCCCCCCTCTCAAAGGCCGTGAGGCCCCCCCAAAGGTTTTGGGAAAAATTTAATGGACTTCATTCAAACCGAGACTTTCCCTGTGGATAACACATTCGGCCCGGTCTGAAGTTAAATAGTGCCCAAGGGGGAGGGTAGTCACACCGTCTTGACAAACATAGACCTTGTCAGAAATTGTAGTTGAGGGAACGAATTGCCAGTAATTTGGCTCGTGGAATTATATTTTGAAACAATACAATTCCTATAGATGTCCATGTTGAAATTCTTATCCACATAGCGCGTGGGCACTCCTTTGCAACGTTTCTTGATTTCCTCGTCGAGTGTCTGTATAAAGTACACCTTCGGACTTACAAACATACCACGGAAAATCATGTCGCTTCCCGTTTCTGATTTAAAAAATAAAAGCTGATTTGGCGCCCGACGTTTCACTAGCTCTGGGTAAAGGCCACTCCAATTGGTGCAGTCCTTCCGTGAGCGGATAATTTCACCATGCGCCAAATCATCAATTACATTTGGGGTTTTTATTTTTAACAGTAGAGAATCCTTGTCCCCGTAGCAGACCTCTACTTGCCCCTTTTCCGGCCACTGTACCCTAGCCACATTTGTAGTAGAATTCCAACATGTGCTTTTTAGAGATCTCCAAGATCGCACTGCCTGCAGCAATATTTTTTATTTAATACAATGCGTCTTTTTTTTCAATTCAATAGTACCATGTCCGGGCCAATGATCGTGAAGGAAGTGTAATTTGGATAGACAATAATTCGAACACATTGTTTGGGATCGGTCACGACGTCACAACGATTCCTATTGCGAACACTCTCACACATTTTACTGAAAGCCGAATTCAAAATGAGCTTATAATTTTTTTTTTCGGCTTTCGTTTGTGCTTCAGAACGTTTCTCGACAAAAGTGTCAACAAACGTTTTTAGATATGGTTTTTGGCTAAACTGGAGTGCTTTGTGAACCTTTGTGACGTTGAAACCGTTGTTGCACATCCATTTTAAAGCCACGTTATGCCCAACAATATTTTTTTTGGCAGAAGGTCAGCAATAAGTTTTGTTTTGAAGGTGACCAATGCAATCCGTCCACCTCGACTAAACACCTATTGCGGGGCTCAGAGAGTTCCTAGTCACAGGTCTATTGATGTTCGGGAAAATAAAATCCTTCACTAAATAGTGAAGCTCAACTAGTATCTCCCCATCAATTTCAAAAAACCATCCACCTGTCCATTCTCTTCAACACTGTTGTCAATGTTAGGGAAAAGGGGAGCTTGAGGGTCATTGAGCCATTTATGGTCACCGCAAGGTAGCGCATAATGGGACATGGCCGAAGGGTAGAGAGAATTCATATCAAGGAAAACTGCATCCGATTTTGTCCCCGTCTTCTCTCCAGTTGGATTAGTTTCCAAGATACGATCCCTGTGAAAAACGTATCCACCCCTCATTGACCTTTAGATGAACAGCTGCTGATCAATGTCTGTGATTAGCCCAATTTTTTCCCCACTAATTTTTAGGATGAGGTCCATCACCAGATGAGGAGATGAAAAATATTAGCCCAAATCAAGATTTAATTCCCCATAGATTTTGTCCGTATTTTTAACACATAATGTCTAACAAAGTTAATACATCACTCGACAAATACAGCTTGCAATAGTCAAACCCATTTTTACACCCTCCCTCTTCCAACACTTTTTTAGCAAAACTGTATTCATCGGGGGTGCTCCTACGATCGTGTAGACTGTTGTAAAACGATTCAATCGAAGGAATAGTTTCCTTGGAAAATCTCGATATGGAACAATAATAATCATAAGGATATATGCCCTTGACCGTCAACAAATCATATAAATCATTTGGAAATTGTTGCTTGAGAAGGGGGAAAAGGGTTGGAGCCCCCCCTTCATCGTTTTTTTTCTGCACTTTGGATTAATTTGCTCAATGATTGGTAGAAAAAAAAAAGGGAGATTGTATCGAAGAATAGTTTTTTGGAAGCAATATTTAAATAGGCGGAATCTAAAAAAGCCGACTAAAATTTGGAATTTGTGAAAAAAAGAGGGGAAATAAAAGTTGCAGCAAAAGTCTCGTTTTTGGTTGCACTTGAATTAATTTGCTCAATGATTTCGCCTTAAAGGGGGAAAAAAACTGTAGGAATCTAAAAGCGAATTTTATTCGTGTACTCAACGTCGTCTTCAGCTGTAGGAACCCCCCGAAAAAATTTTCCACATAAAGTCCAAAACAAGCAACTTTTCCGATGATTTATGAATGATATTGTAGGAAAAGTTATCTATCACCCATCCATTATCCACTGTTCCATTTCTTTGAAGATATGCCATTGCTGGTAGCACATACTTCAGATCGTAGTTAGAGTTACGTATAAAAGCCGGAGTTACTGTTTAATTTTTAAATTAAATGCATTGTGAGCCCACCCCGAAATTTACTTTTTCCTGTTGAATTGGGATCAATAAGGTGATTATGATCCTCAATTCAAAAAACATCAATTTCAAAAAACCATCCAACCTGTCCATTCTCTTCAACACTGTTGTCATGTTAGGGAAATGAGGAGCTTGAGGGTCATTGAGCCATTTATGGTCACCGCAAGGTAGCGCATAATGGGACATGGCCGAAGGGTAGAGAGAATTCATATCAAGGAAAACTGCATCCGATTTTGTCCCCGTCTTCTCTCCATTGGATTAGTTTCCAAGATACGATCCCTGTGAAAAAACGTATCCACCCCTCATTGACCTTTAGATGAACAGCTGCTGATCAATGTCTGTGATTATCCCAATTTTTTCCCCACTATTTTTAGGATGAGGTCCATCACCAGATTAGGAGATGAAAAATAATAGCCCAAATCAAGATTAAATTCCCCATAGATTTTGTCCGTATTTTTACACATAATGTCTAACAAAGTTAATACATCACTCGACAAATACAGCTTGCAATAGTCAAACCCATTTTTACACCCTCCCTCTGCCAACACTTTTTTAGCAAAACTATATTCATCGGGGGTGCTCCTTCGCTCATGTAGACTGTTGTAAAACGATTCAATCGAAGGAATAGTTTCTTTGGAAAATCTCGATATGGAACAATAATAATCATAAGGATATATGCCCTTGACCGTCAACAAATCATATAAATCATTTGGAAATTGTTACTTGAGAAGGGGGAAAGCGTTGCAGCCGTCATCGTTTTTCTGCACTTGAATTAATTTGCTCAATGATTTGGGAAAAAACTGTAGGAATCTAAAAAGTGAATTTTATTTCGTGTACTCAACGTCGTCTTCAGCAAATTTCCACATAAAGTCCAAAACAAGCAACTTTTCCGATGATTTATGAATGATATTGTAGGAAAAGTTATCTATCACCCATGCATTATCCACTGTTCCATTTCTTTGAAGATATGCCATTGCTGGTAGCACATACTTCAGATCGTAGT